>JANAVB010029816.1:9613438-10013438 GCA_029216955.1 Iris pallida | reverse complement strand
ACATGAGGGTTTATCTACAAGCCAACAGTCTCTTATAGTCATGAACAAGCCTAGTGTCTCAATCTTATGCAAGTAAGTAAATGTTACAAGATGTTAGATCATCAGACATACAAAGTAAGGCGTCCCAAACATTACACATTCGGATGATCATGAAGCTAGTCATACAAATGTGAAGACTAGCAAGAGTTTCAGTCATACATGATCAACCCTAGGAATTGTCAATCATGTTACAGCCCGTAGGCAGACAGTAAGTAAAGTTACAAACGAGCTAACACTTGCTCGGCGGCTAAATGCCTCAAAAGAATATTTTTACAAGAGAGTGGAATAGCAAAATAAAACCCACTCGTTGTCAGGGTTGCGCCTAGTGTTCTCCATCTGGCTGGAAGGCTGGAAGATCCTTGGGTCCTACTCTGAAATCTGGCCATACAAAACCAGCTGGGTCAGACCCCAGAAAGAGCAAGTGCCACAAGGGAGGCTTCACTTAAGAACTAAAACTAGCATATTAGCACATGAGACATAAAGGATAATAAAAGACATGAGATAGAGAAAAACAAGATGATAAACGATAAGACGACTAAGGGACCCTTCCGGTAGCCAAGTTACAACCCGTAAACCAAACAAGGACCGGAGTTGTAACCCTTCACCTGAACATAGCTTAGTCTCCAACCAATTATCGACAAGAGTAAAGCATGAACAAGCATGTGCTGAAATAATCATAGACTGACATTGCTTAGACAAGACTAGACTGGACTACATCCATCAATCACGGCCAAACAAGGAGTATCACAAGCCTAGTTACTAGCAAGATGCAATGAGATATTCCAGCAGTCACAGGCCCTGCAGCTATCCAGGTTATCCAGGCAAGGTTGATTACCAAAGTTATCCAAAATTATTATATGGCTTAGAGTGCAACACATAACAGTGTGCCTTGTACTTGTTTCATGAGTGTGTCCCATATGACAGTGGATTGGAAATGTGCCCTACTCGACGGCAGGCTACAAGTCCATCAGGTGTGGCCGGAATAACGGGATCGCCTGTAACTGAGGAAATCTCCCTTAGAATGAACTACTTAATCAATCTAGTCATTAACCTTAGTCAGATTCAGTATGAATCCCTGAACGTGGTAACTAGGGACTCATGTCCTAGACATGATGCAAGACGAGACTAGACTAGTAACTTGTACAAACAAGTTTCAAGCAAGCACCCACGATGTCAAGACGAGAATTTACTTAGCGAGTTGAGGTAGCCGTCGCAACGGCGTTCAAGGTTACATGTCATATTTACTTGTCAAGAGTGCGCCTCAACGGGCCACGATCATGTACTGGCCTATCATATTCTTGTCTCATGTCGTGTTCACATATCATGTCGTGTACAGATTACCATGTTAATTTTTTTTTGTCAAGGGTGCGCCACAACGGCCACCATTAAGTGCTATCATTCCATTAATATGTCATGCTCACATTGTGTTCATGTCGAGTTCAAGTTGCGCTAAGGGGGTGCATGCGCTCACACATTAGGTTGTGCCTAGGCACTAGGGTGCACCAGGTCAGGTCAAGTTGCGCCAAGGCAAGTCGGGTCAAGACAAGCTGGGTTGCGCCAGAACAAGTCGGGCCAAGTCAGGTTATGCCAGGCACTAGGCTGTGCGAGGCTAAGTTGTGCCGGACTGGGGTGCGCCACGCCAGGTTGTGCCTAACTGGGGTGCGCCATGTCAGGTTGCACCTGACTAGGGTGTGCCAGGTCAGGTTGCGCCTGACTAGGGTGCGCCAGGTCAGGTTGCGCCTGACTCAGGTTGTGCCGCGCTAAGAAGCGCGCACTGGGTCAGGTTGTGCCGCACTAAGAAGCGCACGCTGGGCAGGTTGCGCCGCGCTAAGAAGCGCACACGGGGCAGGTTGTTCCTCGCACTGTTCTTCTTCTCCAAAACAGCAAAGAAGAACCCATGAAACCCAAAAATTTCAAAATGCTGTAACTTGCTCAAAATAAGTCCGAATTAAGACTTCCAAGGGTCTAAACTGCATAGAAGGAGATTTCCTGCGGCCTGGGATGACTGGTTTTAGAAAATACCAAACTTTAATAGATCAAAACTAAAAAAAATAAGAAAAGAACAAAACTTAGATCTACAAAAATTCACCCATCAAAACCGAAAATGACAAGTTCTAAAGAGGCTTAGAACTAGGAGAGGAAGACAATAGAACAATAAAATCCAAGATCCATCATGAAGAAAGTTGTACTTGCCTAGAGCTCTTGGGTGTAGGTGGGAGGAGTAAATGAAGAAGATGAAGAAGTAATGGAGGAGAGAGAGTGGGTTGGTGGGCTTTAAATGTGGGGGGGGTTTAAAATGTTGAACCAAAGGAAAAATATACCAAGCCAACTCAAAATGAACCAAGTCAAACCATGATATGCCATGATGAACCTAAGCAAGATTAAACCAAAATTAGCTAGCAAGGCAGGAGAAGTAAAAATACGTGTCAAGATTCCGTACACGTATACCAGAAATACGTATAACGGAAAACGGGGGTGACAATAGCTGGTCAAATGGAACAGCCAGATCTTGACCCAAGCCGATTACATAACGCTCTAATATCTCATGGCACTTTCTTTTTTTAAGTTTACATCATACCTCAGAATACTTTCCATTGTTTATATTCCAGTTTTATCTTATATCTCACATATGACATGATATCCAGTCCTCTTGTATTTTTTACTTTCAGTCTTGATATTTCATCTTGTATTTCATTATAATTGTCTCTTATAGTATTTGTCAATTCACGTGGAACAGTTGTTAGCATTTGTACTTGCTCATATCCTGACAGGATAACCCCCATTGTTTTTCAGATGATTTAGATGCAAATTGCCCGACCTACTACGGGTTTGGCATAGATGGAGCCTACGACCAGGACCAGCCTGTGGACCCGGTGCTCGTAGAGGATATACAGCCTGTAGTGACTTAGTTTAGCTAGATTTTGTCTGGATTATATTCCAGCTTGATACTTTGAGACTTGTAGTATTTATTTGGGATCTTATTTTATGTCTTTGATTCTAAACTTGTGATTGTGGCTCGGCAATATTTCAGACTATTTGCTTTATTTTTATCTTTATCATCGTGCTTATCTTCCTTAGATTATGTGATTGAGTGGTAATTATATTCCTCTGTGCGGAGATGACAGGTTATATTATTGTGTCTTAGATTCTATATATTCTAGATGACCTTTACAGCGTTCTACCGCCGATACTACGGCGTAGGCTGGACGTACCCACGTGTTCGTGCCCTTAAACAGGGTGCGGGTCGTGACACGTTTTTATGGTGGCCCATACAGGTCAGAGTCATAATTAGTGCGATTTCATAATGGTACTCGACTTAGAGTACTAACTACGAGCCTACTATTAGGATGTATGTTCTAGGTTATGATAGGAGTTACTCAATCACATATTAGGAAAATTCCGATCTCTTGATTACCATGACAAACTCTTCTTGTATTTCGAAATAAATTATCCTTCCTTGATGATATCCTATCATGTGACATATTGATCTCCTTGCTTAGGACTTTTGAGAGATTCCTGGGACGACCCTTGAGAATCTTGGTTGAACATCAATTTGAAATCTTCTGTTCACCCTTGCTCCTTGTTATTGAATTTGATTTTGATGGATCATCGTTGATTTTGATTTTCATATCGAGATGAATTTTATGGCCTGAGTTATGGTATCTTCTAATAACATATGTTGACGGGAATAACCGAGAAGGTAAAACGTCTACTTAGTTATGAAACATGGAGTTTATCGCAGCTATATTAGCCGGCATGGCGGAAACGTAGAGACCTGACTTCGGATATACATATCTTGGTCATGAGATTTGAGATTTCTTGCAGCTATACTAGTCGGCGTGGCGAGGATTCTAGACGATATAATTATAGAGGTGCATACCTAGTTATGGAATCTACCGTTTATCGCAGCCTTGCTTACTGGTGTGACGAGGATTCTGAGTATCATGATTTAGGACAGACGTATATGATTATCAGATTGTATGTTGAGAAGGGTCGTAACATATCATCTCTGTCATTTCACTTTTGTTATTATAGATTCTATTCCATCATCAATTAGCTTAGGAGTAAGGATAGTTTCAGTTATTTAGTCCAGGTCCTTGTAGAGTCTCATTTCATTATAGGTTCTTCGTAGTATAATGGCTTGGTGACTTGCAATTAGTTTGTGTCCTTGAGTAATTGTGTTAATAGTTTAGAGTATGGTTAGGAAGTATTGTATATGATTGTTGATAATTAAATATAGATGAGAACCCTAGAGTGATTAATAAGTGTTAAGGTAGGAGTTGCACCAGGTACTGGAATAGGAGGAGTACCGTAGTAGCTAGAGACGAAGTATTTCAAGTGTTATAGAAGTTTAGGCACCAACAGTTTAGTGTCTAGTTGGAGGAGAGACATGAACAACCTAGTATAGGGGTATCATCCAAGTATCATATGGATGAGTTAGTGCCTTGTGTAGACTGCGTCAAGACTTGTGTAGACACCCTAGAGAGAGTATCCTAGATAGACGAATGTTCTTCCATGACTTTGATTTCTGGAGCGTCAGAGATGTCAATCTCTGAAAACTTCCTTCATGAGTTTGTAATAGACAAGATTATCCTCATTTTGATATATCATGTCCCACTCAAACTCGTTCTCTTGTACTATCTTTGTATTGCACAACTTTCGGATCAATTTAGGCCATTGGTCATTCCCACTTTTATTTATGATTATCATATGCACATTGTCATGACTTTTAATTTAGGAGCATAAGACTAGTTGTTTTCTCAAAACTAACTTCATATGCATGATCTAGACAAGACACCCTACGCCCATGTATATACAATTAAGATAAAGCATAATGCTATTTTGGATTCACTCTTCAATATATTTCAATGGTAATGTTACGAAATGTATATACAATGAGTCATCTTAGATTACATATAACTCATTATTGATATCCTTTTAATGATACCATTCTTCTTGCAAGCATAGACTCAAAAAAATGAAGTTCCCAATATAAAGTTTTGGATAAATATGGAAATTCATAGTTGTCATGTTTGTTTATTTAGAAACCTTTTCCAACTAAGTATCTTGATTCTTTTCGCATCATGACATATTGTATAAATGTTTCATGGGAAAACTTTATAGCATAAATGTTAAACCAATTCCTTGGATCCATTTTTAATATTCATCGATCCTTACCTACACAATAGGCTAAACTTGTTAATTATCCTTAATATGCTAATATCATCAACAATATTTGTGAATTGGCAGGTACTTGAGAACGCATATCAAGTTAAACGATCATCGTAGGTGTCACAAAGTGAATATGCTCCAACCAAGCCCTTGGGCAAACACCATGCGTCATCAATTATCAACTTTCCTTCTTCCAGGTAATAAATCCTAACAAGGTTTGTTTATGATCATTAAAATATCCCCCTCCTTTCTTGACGGCATAACTGTTGTAAGCTAAAAATATCCATATTCTAAACTTCGAAGTCTAAATGAAGCAAATCCAACTAGACAAACCAAAATAGATTTACTTTAAGAAATCCATGATTTCTTTTGATATAATGATTACCATGCGAAACCTCATTGTATTGAATTATTCTCGAGATTCAACTATTTATATGTTGACCTTTTTAATGTCCTATACACAATTGAGAACTAAGACATATTTATGAAAATAAATTTTACCATTATATCTTTGAAGATGTGCATATGCCTCATGACTAATATGTGCCTATGTGTGGGGTGTGTGTACAAAGACACCAATATATGTATGCATTATATATGTGTGTATGCATTCTCATTTAGAATGGTGGTCAATTATTGGTGATTGTACACCATGATGTTTTTATATTCTTTGGCTTTATCTCATAGCTCATATTAGGATAAACAAGCGTATAACTGATCCAGGTTTCTCTGTCAGTCTCCCTTAATCATAAAAGAAAGTGTTCTATGGTAATGTACAAATCTACCATTTATTGAGAATAAATATGACCTCTGGAGCCAAACTAATAGAAGATGCACATCCACTTTCGGCTTGTTGTACATGGTATATACACATTAACCATTTCCTGGATTTTGGTTTGAGTATTCAATTAATTTGTTGCTGTCCAGTTCCTGGATTTTAGTTTGAGTATTCAGTTTGTTGAAAACTATGAGTCTTCATTTTGAAATTGTTTGGGCTATGATGAGTACTAATTATTTGTGGGTATCTACGAGTCTTTACCCCCCACACACAACACACCAATTAATTTTTGGACCAGAACTCTATGGTATTAACATGTATCTTTTCCATCACTGCAGGTAGGAAAGTATATGCTCTTACATGGCCATTGCAATACGTCAATCTATTCATGATCAACACCAGATGTATAATTTTAGCTGGGCAGGCTCTAAAGGTAGGATAAACAATAATTACCTTGTACATGTGGGATAAAGTATAGTATAAATGGTTTTCTGCCCTTTTTCCAGTTACCGATTGATTGTCTTAATGTCGGATGCTATAATACTGTATTGTTCATTGGTGGGAAAAAAGATTGACCTACTTTGGTTCCCTTCCCACATATTTATAAATTATCCCCAGTATAGCTTCATATTGTATGTTTTACAGGGTATATGAAGGATTATCTAAAAAAACTTATATCTATACTATAAAGTACGTGAAGGGGGTAAGCCTACTTTACTTTCCACTCAAACTACAAGACCGCCTTCTTTATAGTTAAAATATACTACTCAAATAGTACAAGATGAGCGGCATGAGCCTATATGTAGGAAAGTAGACTAACAGAACTATGGAATATAACTCTGTTAGAGACTCTTGCTTAGTTTTGATTGCAAGTAAACAAGATCATTATAAGCTTATCAATCTATTTCACTGTATGCATTTGATGCTTAAGTATCACTTCTATCTTGTTTATTATGCAGGGAATATATGTTCTCTTCAGGGTTGATGATGCACTGAAGCTTCCATATTGTATTGTGATTTCTGGAGTTTTTTGTGCTCTATTTGCTTTTGGGATACCTCATTTATCAGCTCTGAGAATTTGGTTGGGGTTCTCAACATTATTTAGCCTCATATATATTGTTATAGCATTCACACTGTCTCTTAAGGATGGTACTACTTTTTTACTTGATAATTTCTTTCAAATTCTTTATTTTGAATATTCTTTTTCTTACTGCACTATTATTCATTTCTTGATGATGGCTTAATATTTTAAAGATAATTGTTTTTCCTGTTACTAGTTTGATAAGTTTATATCCTCTTTTTCCAAGCCAACTTTGGTACAATTTTTGGAGTAAAAGGAGATGTGCCTATGAAACATTTAATACTTGAAAATAAGTTTTCATTATCTTCTATTGGTAGTTTTCTCTAGACTGGAGTATAATATAGATTGTTAGGTCTTGTATAATATTCTTGGTCAACAAAGATATGCCTGTGAAAAAGTGAACTGCATGAAAAATAAGGTTTACGAACTTTCTTGCCTCTCATTCTTGAAGTTGTGTCAAGTAAATACTATAGCAACTGCCATCTCTATAATATATGGAAAATGAAGATTACTTATATGAAAAAATATGTTCACTTCCCTATAAACTAATAAAATGTTGAGGTCTCCTCATGTAAATTTGCTTTCCTGAGAGTAAGGGACAGTTTAACTTTCCACCTGGGTTCGAACCCAGGAACCCCAGCCCACCCCCAACCAAAGGCCTCAACCATGGGTTGCCCAACCTTTGGTTCTTCGGCTGAATGATTACGTGCTTCTTATTCGCAGTTTACTCTCATTCTTAAGTTTTCTCAAGTAAATACCATAGCAACTGCCATCTCTATAACATATGGAAAATAAAGATTACTTATATGAGAAACTCTGTTCACTTCCTTAGAAACTAATGCAATGTTGAGGGGTCTTCATGTAAATCTGCTTCCATGATTGATTCTTTAGAATAAGGGACATTTTAACTGTCCCCCAGGTAACCCTGGACCACAATAAATTAGAACTAGGTTCTTCTTTTACTAGATTTTTCTTAAGTTAACATCACTTTGAATTATCACTTTCAATTATAATTTGGTTTTTCCCTCTGTTACTATGTTTTTTCTTTTGTTATAACATCACTTTGAATTATAACTTTGAATGGGCAAAAATTATAGCATCACTTTTTTTGCAGGTCCTTCAAATAAGTTTGGCTGATTTTACAAAAGATGGGAGATGCCACTTAATGAAAAATCATTTTGGGATCATTTTGGGTTCTTTTTGGTAGATAATGCTTAATGATGTGAAAAGTTTTAGACTTTGTTTTGTAAATAATGGAGATAACACTTGATTCTCCAATTTTGAGTTCATTCTGTGAATCATGGGAGGACATCTAAATGATATAGCCTGTAATGATGTGATATGGAATATAAACAATGTGATATGGCCTGTAAACAATGTTCATTTTGTAAGACAACTTTGTGTGATACGGCCTTATATATGAGAACTGGAATAACTGTTATAATTTTTTGAGTGTTATACATAGCAGGAATAATTCCATGAGAACTGGAACAACTGTTATAATTTTTTGAGTATATGTTTTGTATGCACATCAGGGAATCGTAACTGGAACAACAGTTATAAATTTTTGGGACGGATCTGTTGTTATGTACTAAAAGTGAACTTATAATCTTTTGGGACATTTGCCAAAATTATTAGGACGGACAATATCTAATTTTTGGGACGACATGACCAACCGTCACACAAAAATAGAGTTTCACAACCTTTTGAGACAGTTATTTTTTCTGTCCTTTAACATTAATTAGGACGGCAAAATCCGTCCCTTAAGCTTTTGCCACGCCACCCTAATAGCACTGTTTAATTCTGTCCCAATTGTCGTCCCAAATAATATTTAAGACGGTAAAAGCTCTTTTTAGAACGAATTTTTATTGTCCCAAAAGACCATTTTTTTTGTAGTGTGTAGTGACTTAGTTTAGCTAAATTTTGTCTGGATTATATTCCAGCTTGATACTTTGAGACTTATAGTATTTATTTGGGATCTTGTTTTATGTCTTGGATTCTGAACTTGTGATTGTGGCTCGGTGTCACGACCCGCTCCCGAATAATCGGACACGAGTCGGACACGCCCAGTCTTCGTCGTTAGACACGACGAAGTGAGCTGTACCAAGCTAGGGAAAACTAACCAGATAAACATGAAAGTATATAATCACAGCATCTAAAAATTTATCCCAGAATGATCACCATAATCCACAATTCTATGTATATAAATGTACGAGTCATCAAGAATGAAATGTACTATGAATTCTAAATCATTATCTAAAAGTAAAGCTAACAGTCTAAACCTGAAACCTCAAGCTAAGTCATGACCCATCCTGCTCAGCTAAGATCCCGGGCTCTGGCCCATAAAGTAGAATGATATCCTGCAAGCATACCTGCAACTTATCCAGTCAGGAGCGGAGCAAAGTACAGCTCTAGGTAATAAATAAGACATAATGATGTTAAAGTACAAAGGAACATGGTATGTAAAGTACAAGAAGGAACATGGTGTATAAGTACATGAAAGAACATGGTATATAAGAACATGAAAGAACATGGTGTGTAAGAACATGAAAGAACATGGTATCTCAGGAATCACAGGAACTAAGTACATGATATATCTCCTGAACATGTGTGTACAATATTTAAAATATAACTAAGTATGTGACCGGCTAGGGGTAAACACATGAAAGCACATGAAGCACATGAATGGTACGGCTTAGGACCCGCGTGCACGATGCGGGGTCTAAGCTAAACACACCTGAGTTGTTTCTTGGGTTTGGTCACATAAATAGTATATTTCTCCTCCCCAGGTACAAGTAATAAGAACAAGGAACATGAGTACCAGAAATACATGTCATGTTGCAGTGTGTCAATCAAGAAAGCACATGATATAATGAAATGTACAAGACCATAGAGTGTACTTGCCTGTCTCCGAAAAAGTACTGGTGATCAAGGAAATTGGATAACCTCCTGTTATAAATAATTATAAGTTGGGTTAAGACTATGCATCAAGTTGTGGTTATCTTATTATTCCAAATATTTTGGTTAATGTGAATTAACACAAGAGTTCACTAATCTACATAAATCCTTAATTGTTCCTATGATTCCCTTATATATATAGAAACATATATAAATAGAGAAATTCCTAGATATCTATATCCAGACTACAAGTAGTTGAATATATAGAAAAATCATTATAGAATATTATTATTATAACTCAAGAAATACTGATATTCTAATGCTATCTATGATCATCCATGTATAAGAAAACTCAACTCCTATAAACCTTCTCAAGTCAAGTTCACAACATAACCCTTAAATCACAAATTTAAGGAATAACATTACTCTAAGCTATGGGACCCATCCATATACCACAGATTCTTAGCCTGCTAGCAAAGTATTCCAAAAGTAGCAAATAGAAAAATAACACCTATAAAATCAAGCTACTGCTGTATGTGTAGGCATGACAATTCAACACTTGGTTACTTCAAAGCCTTTCCCCAACAAGAATAAAAATACCTATACTTGAACAACCCAGTTCTCACAAGGAATATAAAATTACAACAATTACAAACCAACTCAAATGGACTAATCCCCCCCCAGCCTTCCCTGGTTCACTATACCAACGGTCCCTAAATGAAATTCAAATGCAGCAACAAACTCAACTGGTCAACACCACAACTCGATCGACCTTGGTTCATGCTCGCATCCATCCCGACACAACGTCAGCATTCGACAGTCACGACAATCGTTGGACACAGCCGAAACTCGGACACGAGTATACTGGTAGGTTCAATTACCCGATCAACAGGTCACTACAGGATACGGACACAATCTACTTAAACAAAATTCGAGATGGAAATACAAGAGTCAAGGGAACAAAATTTACCTGAGATAAATCCCTGTCAAGAGGACTTCTCCACAGACTCGGACACGACCTCTTCGTGCTCAATTCACTGCTACAACCCTGGTTGAGGCATTAAATCAAACAGGCTGTGGTCAGAGACGTACAGTTAAGGTTCTAAGTTCCTTCTGATATTCGAACAACAAAATTGTACAGGGAGACATTCCTAGGTCTCCATTGATTTAGCCAAACCAAAAATTAAACCAAAACTTAATTCGAAATGATTCAATAAATTCCCGCCACATTACTGCTCAACCAAAATCAAATTCAGAAGAACAAAAGAGATCAAACCACTCACAATTTCAAATCAACTCCGAGAAAACTCCTCAAAATTCCTAATTAAACCATCAACCCATCCTCCCTTCATCAATTCAATCGATACAGAAAATATAACACAAATCAGTAAATTCCCGTAGATTACAAAATTTAATAGATTTGATCTTACCAGTGATCGATTCAAGAGTAAACTGGAGTTCTCAGGTGATCCCGTCCAATACTTCCTATTCAAATATCAATAACTTCGAATAAAAGAACAACCCAGCAACATAAATTCGAATCTAAAGAAAACTTCGGTCAGGACTCACCAGAGTCAATTTCGAAATTGTAGATCGTAGGGAGATCTTCAAATCTTTAGCAACTCTGGATCTAAACTTCCGATCTGAAGTTTGATCGGATCAAACAAATTAACACGAGATGGGGAGTATGAGTACAGGAGGATCGAAATCGAAACATCACGAAATTGGAGTACAGGGTTGCTCGAGATCGAAGCTTACTGGTGATCGCCGGAGGATGAGTCAAAGCCGTGCTACGCCGACGATGGATGGATCGATCGGCTCAGTCGCAGAGGAACGTCGTGTGCGCCTCTGCCTTCATTGTCTTCACCAAGCTCTCGCTGTTGTTGCGGTCGGGGATGTCGCCATCGCCGTCGGGATCGTTGTCGTCGCCGGCGTCGCTGTCGTTGCTCTCGGGAAAGGAAAAACTACAGAGAAATTATTCTGAAATGAGATTGAGAGAGAATGAGAAACTCTCTGTTCTCATTCACTAAATAAGTAAAAAGTGCAAATTTGTACTTTGCCCCTCCACTCTAACCCATTTTCATATGGGCCCCTCCGGTTATGATTTTATTCAAAATTACCCTCCCCCTTTTCATAATTTCAGGATTTCAGTTAAAATCAGTTAGAAAAATTTTAAAAAAAGTGGGGACCACTAAGATTGTTACAACAAACTTTCAAATTTGAAAATTCAGCTCAAATTTAATTTCCTCCAAAATAGATCACCAAAATTTATTATTTAAAACTAATTTATTATTTGAAACTTAATAATAACAATTGTAATTATTAGAAATCGAATTTATTTTTTTTTAAAAACCGGGAAGTGGAGTTACACTCGACAATATTTCAGACTATTTACTTCATCTTTATCTTTATCTTTATCATCGTGCTTATCTTCTTTAGATTATGTGATTGAGTGGTGATTATATTCCTCTGTGTGAAGATGACAGGTTATATTATTGTGTCTTAGATTCTATATATTCTAGATGACCTTTACAGCGTTCTACTGCCGATACTGCGGCATAGGCTGGACGTACCCACGTGCTCGTGCCCATAAATAGGGTACGGGTCGTGACAATCTTAATGTCGAACTTCGTATGTGCCTCTAACTTGGTTGACAATTAATTTGGAGTCTCCATAAACTTCAAGATACTCAATATCTAATTGTTTATCCAATTGAAGACCAATAAGCAGAGCGTTGTATTCAGCCACATTATTGGAACACGACTCATCTAAAGAATAAGCTCTTTGAATAGCTAACCCTTCTGGTGAGACGAGGACGATTCCGACTCCAGCAATAATAGCACCTTTTGGTCCGATTCTGGATGCACCATCAAAGAATAGATGCCATGTAAGAATTTTGTCGAAAATCATGTTGGACTCTAAAGTTTCATCTCGAATCTCGTCGTAGAGTTTAGACACTTCGAGAATTGGATGAGCTGCCAGAAAGTCAGCAAAGGCTTGACCTTTAACAGACTTTTGAGGAATATAAACTATATCGTATTGTGCTAACAATATGGCCCATGTTGCAAGCCTGGAATTGAGTGTACTGGGCTTTTTCATCAGGACCCGGAGAGGGTTAACTCTAGAAATAACATGAATAGTTTGGCTAGTGATATAATGTCTCGTCTTTTGAACAACAAGCATCAAAGCTAGACATTCTTTTTCCACTGGAGTGTATCGATGCTCAGCTCCAATCATTGTACGACTAAGGTAATAGATAGCATGTTCATGACCTTCTTTATTCTTCTGAGCTAATAAAGCACCTAGGGAATGGTCCATTGCTCGAACATTTATCAGGAAGGGTATCCCTGACACTAGAGGCACTAGCACTGGAGGGTCCATCAAGTATTGTTTTATGTCTTCAAATGCTTGTTGACATTCTACAGTCCAAATAAAAGACACATCTTTGTTCATGAGTTGAGTGAACGGTCTACAACGTCCAGAGAGATTTGAGATGAATCTCCTGATATACGCAAGCCGTCCCTGGAATCATCGTAGCTCTTTTAGGTTGCGTGGAGGATGCATCTCTTGAATGGCTTTGATTTTCTCAGGGTCAACGTGTATACCTTTAGAGGTAGTAACGAGTCCAAAAAATTTTCCAATAGAGACTCCTAGGAATGACTTGGTGGGATTCATCTTGAGTTGATGCTGGCGTATTAGATCGAAAATAGTTCTCAAGTCTTGAATGTGTTCTTTTTCTAGACGACTTTTGACAGCAATATCGTCAACATAACATTCAACAGTCTTTCGTAAATGATCACAAAAGATGGTACTCATGACCCGCTGATAAGTTGTACCAGCATTCTTAAGACCAAATGGCATGACAGTATAGCAATAGACTCTAGGAGGAGTACGAAAAAATATATGTTTCTCATCTTCTGGATGCATCTTGATTTGATTATATCCTAAAAATCCATCCATAAAGGACATACGTTCAAATCTGCAAGTATTGTCGATCATGACATCAGTAATTGGAAGAGGAAATTTGTCTTTGGGACAAGCTTCATTAAAGTCTCTAAAGTCGATGCAGACTCGGACCTTCCCTATTTTTTTCAAAACTGGGACAACATTAGCCATCCAGTCTGGATGTTGTTCTTCTCTGACGAAACCACCGGCGATGAGTTTCTTGACTTCAGCTTCTATAGCATCCATTATGTCGGATCAAAATCGACATTGTTGCTGTTTGACTGGTTTCGTATTCGACAAAATATTGAGCTTGTGGGTAGCGATCTGAGGATCCAATCCCGGCATGTCTTCATAGCTCCAAGCGAATACATCAATGTATTCCCTAATGAGTTAGATCAAATCATGTTTATCCGCTTCATGGAGGCTTTTGCTGACAAATATCGGTTTTGGGTAAGTTTCATCTCCAATATCGAATTGAACCAACTGATCATCAGTAGATGGCTCACGTTGCTCAAAGTGAAGCTTCCATTGAGTATCCATCCTTTGTACCCAAGGATCAGATTCAGAGGCTTCGGCAAAGTCTCCGCCATCTTCTGAAAACTCGACAGTTACCATATTGGAAGATAGAGTCACTCGGCGGACATGCCCTATACTGGTGTCTGAATCCCATGAGATAGAATCAGAAGAGTTACATCGTTCTTCTTCATCGAATTCGGAGGCTTCTGGAGTCAGAATTGGTGAAATATAACCTAATCTCCGCTTCGTTTTGCTGTAGTATTGTTGTGATTTTCCTTTCGGTACAGGAATACGAATAGGAGTTTGCCTTCCTTTGCCGCCATTGAAACCAGCTTTAAAATTATATCCCATCTTTTGAATGATATCTTTTGATTGCTGACTATTAACGACGTAGTTGAAGTCTTCCGTTATCGTGATTTTCTTCTTCACTATCGGGCGTGATCTTCTGTTCTGTTCCTTTACTAAAGAGTATAGGAAGTTCATCTTTCTTCCTGGAAGGAACTAAGAAGAAGGAGTCATGCATAGGCTCGAGCAATACTTCGTTTTGGGAAGCTTCAACTGCTCTTATGGTAAGTGGTTCAAAGTTATCTAACATTTTTAAATAACATCAAATATAATAAAGAACATCAGTATACTGTAAAGGAGATGCTACTTTATTGATTTTTACATCATCATTTACAATATGATTCTTAGCCTTAACAGAAGGCTTAGTAAGGTTGATAACCAGAGGAGGAGAAGGAGAAGGTGAAGGTTTGTTACGACGAAGGTCGATAATAAGAGGCTCAGAAGAGGTGAGCTTCCTTTGTTCCCTTTCTACAGCAGGAGGCTGTTTGTTATGAGAGAAAAGATGTATAGTCAATGTCTGAGAAGAAGAGGGACGAGTAGTACGTCCTATGATGGGAATCATGAGAACATCTTTTGAAGTATCTTTCTGATCTTTTGTAACTCCATCTTCCTATTTTCAAGAAATAATTTTAGTTTACTAAATAATAATAAATTTGATTTAAACCATTTCGAATAATAATTCTTGATTAAATATTTTTATAAATATTTCATGATTGCTTTTGGAGGGAGATTTTATTTTTTTGGCAAATAACTAATTTTCAAATTTATTTGGAGTGGTCCCCACTCCCTAACAACTTGTAACCACCTATCTAACAGATTTTTGAGTGATTTATGCAATTTATGAAAGTAGGAACCTTTTTGCTAATCGGCTTTTGGTGGGAGGGGTTTTTTGAATAAAGCCCAGCCATATTTAGTCTTTCCAGTGAGAGAGAGAGAGCTCATTAGCAGCTCTCATAAATTCCTTCTCTCCAAATTGTTTTCCCAATCCCGACCTAATCCAATCCTTCACGGCGATGGTGGCGACCGAGCAAGGCTGCGATTCTTCATGGCGGCGGCGATGAGTCGGAGCCACGCCGGCGACTGAACGAGAAGACGGTTCCCCTCTTGACGGTGCTTGGACGGAGCAATCGACTCCGACGACGTTGACAAGGTGAGTTCGACTCAACTGCTGGTGTAGAGCCATCTTCTGGAGATCCCTTCTCATGATTTGAAAGTTATTGGCCAGATTTGATGTTCGAAGGTGAGATATTCTGACGACAATGGTCGGCTCTTCTTCCTGAGCTCGGTTTTGACTTGGATTTTTGGCTTCGACGACCCCGAGTGCGCGATCGACTCGCGACCATCCGGTAGTGAGTCCCAACTTATTTTCTTCTATTTTCTCCTAGATTCGTCTTAGAATTGGTTTGATTCTCTGGATCTTTCCCTTGACTTTGTCAACGTGTGTGGAGCCGACGGATCGGGACGATAGTTGCCTGTCCGTGTTTGTGTCCTTCGATCCTTCAATTTTTAGTAAGTACTTCTTTCGAGTTCCACTCTTTTATAGATCCGTAGTTTTTCCAATCGAGTGATCGGTTCGACTCCTTGATTTGAAATTCTGTGGACTCGAGGAATTTGATGAAGTACTGTGGTTTTGATGTTTTCGAACAGAGTTTGAATTCGAGTTTGATTTATTTTCTCGATTTGTGGAAGTGCTGTGTCTACTTTCAAGTAAGTCAAATTTTTGTGCTCGATTCTGTCAATTACTGCTTGAATCTATATTACTTTGGGGTCTATTTTTTCTGATTCTATATCGATTATTATTGTGTGATGTTTCAAAGGAGCTCGAGTTGTGTCAGATTGAATAGTCGTGTTCGTTATTGTTGTTCGTGCACATAACTTGGGAGAATCTTCTTCAGGTAACCGTTACTCTAATTGATCTTCTCTGTGTTGTTTATTCATAATGAAGTTGTGTTGTGTTGTACCTGTTCGTCGGGGACGTGAGTTCGTGTTGCTCTTAGTTGGCGCTCGGATCGTGTCCAGTGTCTTGTAGCAGTTCGTGCCGTGTCCGAGTCGGGTTGTGTCTGGCTTGCAGTAGTCGAGCAGGATGGGGACGGGTTCGTGACCAAGACATTCAGGCATGTCCAGTTCTCTTCTATTACATTGTGGGTGTCCGGGTTACAGGTTGAGTCCGTTCCTGGACTCTATATTTTTGACGTTTCTTATAGTAGAGAAGTTTATAGTTGTCTTCGATTTGGTTGTAATGTTAACTCCTTGCTGTAATAATTCTTTTTTGGGAACAATTGGAACTAGAATGAATGATGTTGTTAGGACACTATTAGCTGTGTCCAGAATGTTGAGTTGGGTGCAAACATATAATTGTAGGTTATGCATGTTTTGATATTTCCTTGAACTGTAACAACTCCTTTAATATTCTGTGTTTCCTTTCTTTTCTTAAGTTTTAAGAATATAGATTGGGTTAATAAGAGGGCAGTAAAGATTGGTTGCAATGGATAATAGTATAGTTAGGTTGCTTACATGATTTATGGTGTGTGGTTGGATCTTGGTACGGAACGATACATGGGTACTTGAAGTGGTGAACCGAATAGTCGCTTTTGGTTCAAATGAACCTACTGGACAAACTTGTTAGGAAATATTACTTCTAAAAAAATAGGGGATCCTTTAAACTATTACCTAATATTAGCATTTTCTCTTACAAAAATCTGAGTATGTATCAACTTGTACCTATTTAACAGGAGGACATCCAGCTCCATTGATTACCTGTACCTTCCCAGAGCAAGGCAAGTACTTTTCTATGGTCTTGTGCATTTACATATCTTGTACTTCTCTTGATGACACGATGTGACACGAAATCTTGTGCCCTTGTACTTTTCTATTCTTGTACTTACTTGTGTTGGGGAGGGGAAATACACTAGCTATGTGACCAAACCCGGTTACAATATTCATGTAGATAGCTTAGGTTTCGCATCGTGCATACGGGTCCTAAGCCGTACCGATATTCATGTACTCCTGTACATATTCCTGTACTCACCCCAGCCGGTCACATAGGCTAGTTGTATTTCAAATATTGTGCACATGTCATGTCTTATACTTCAGGTTCAAGGTTACATTCCTGTACTTTATTTTCTGTACTTTATTTCCTGTACTTACATTCTGTACTTTTATGTTCTTTTCAGTACTTTATATTTTACGTTCTCCTGTACTGATTTCCATATCATGATGTTCTTGTTCATTACCTAGAACTGTATTTTTCTCCGCTCCTAACTAGGATATGTTGTAGGTGAGATGGAGGCTCTGTGTGACACTTACTATGGCCGTGAGCCTATAGATGCAGTAGAGCCAGTTGGAGTTGCTCTGGACTTAGAGGCTGAGGAAGCCTAGTATCTTACCCTTAGCAGTTTATATTCTATTGTACTTGAGACTATCAGACTTTAGTTTTCTTTTAGCTGGATGAATGTAATAACTCTTAGACATGTACTTTGAATTCTGGGATTCGATATTATAGATGCCGTGGTTTATATTCATTCTTATCTGGACTTGTAGTTTCCCTAGAGATTGGTACAACTTACTTCATCGTGTCCAACGATAAAGGCTGGACGTGTCCGACTTGTGTCCGATTATTCGGAAGCGGGTCGTGACATCTTCCTCACTATCTATCGCCAATACAACTTTCATGAACTCCTCCTTGTACATCCAAGAGTCCGTACAATACACTTCAATGCCCCTGAAAGGATTTAGGTCGGCTACTTCCTTTTGGACTTCTCCATTGACGTCCATATATTTGAAGTATTGATGTAAAGTGGATGGTACAATGTTATGCTCATGTAAAAAAAGGTCATCCCAGTAAAGTATTGTAAGAGCCATGATTATCGATCACGTAGAAAGTAACCTTTGTATGAAGATTGCCTATTTGAACTTTCAGGCAGATCTTTTCCAAAGGTTCACTTCTTTCAGAATTGAATCCCAAGATTGTCGTGATGGTTGTTGAAAGATTGTGTACAGGAATCTTTAATGCATCTAGTAGAGTCTTTGGCATGATGCTAAGTGCAGACCCAGGATCGATCAAAATGCGATCAACTTTCATGGTATCGACATATCCCGTGAAGTAGAGGGGTCGGTCATGACGATTATCTTCCAACAACATATCATCTTGTGTAAAGGTGATGTTTGGCATAAGCTCCATCACACTATGAGAATGAAGGCATGTTATAGGCTCTTCCTCTAGCTTCTTGAGGAATGTTAGACAAATATCAGCTTGCATCAAAGCTTTACTCAACGTTTTCCAAGTTTCCTTCGAAAGACGGAGTAGCTCAAAAATTGACAATCTTGCCGAGGTATTAGCCAGCTGAGCAAGTATATCAAAATTATACGGCTTCTCAAGTCCCAAAGTTGAAGTCTTCTTCAATACTTTATCAAAACGGACAGGCTGTTTTCCTTTGTCGGTTGTCATCGGTTTGGGAAGAGTTGGCTCTATTGGAGGTGATAGAGCTGATGGTACATTGGCAGCAGGAGAAGATGGTACTTGAGGAGCCTCCAGAGCTGGAGCAGGGTTTTCTTGACCTTCTGAATAGTCTCTTAGGTAAGGTTTTCCAGACCTGGTACCAGTTAAGACTTCTTCTTCGGATACAGGCTCAAAGGACACCATATTGTAACTTTTTGCCTGAATCTTGTTTCTGGAAGGTTTCTTTTGGCAAGATGGAGAATTTGTCCGGTAACCTAAACCAACCCGAGATTGGTTGTGAGAAAGACATAGGGAAAGAGGTACAAGAGATCCCTTTCCATGGTTCAAATCAAAGGCCTTTTGTAGATCATATCCTATTTTTGTCATTAGTTTACGAGACTGTGGACTATACAGATGGAAAGCTGGTTGGTATTTAGCTTCTGACTTTGACAATGTTGTCTCAGCAGGGGAAGAAGAAGAAGGATTATCTACTGCCGATATGAAGGTGGCAGTTAGAGGTGGAAGACAATGTTCACCAAATGAAATCATATGACATAATTTATTTTTAGTGGCCTTCTTAGACTTGGTAGAAGAAGATGGTGTTTCGAAGTCCGCCACTAAATATGGATGGATCCATATAATTTCCCCTTTATTAGTAGACATAGGAACAAGACCATCAGTTCGTGCAGGTGGAAGATTAACAATCGCCAGAGTAGTTCTCGGGATGGGGATGACACCGTCCTGCACAAATTGAGCCGAAAAAACTCCAAACTGTAAAGAGACGACGTTAGCCGTTACAGTTTTCTCGTCTTGTTGGAGAGTGATTGCACCGGAATTGACCATCTTCTGAATTTTACCCTTGAGCATATAGCATGCTCGAGTTGGATGTCCAATAAATTTGTGGTAAACACAATATTTAGGATGGCCAGTCTTACCAACTTTCTCTGGCTGTTTTGGTTCTGGCAGTTGAAGTTTATTGCTCTTGATGAGACAATCAAAGATACTCATGATATCATCTTCATCAAAAGAGTATTCTTCTTTTGGACGTGGTGCCCTTTGTGATGGTGCTATTGGGGTAGATGTTGGCTGATTTACAATGATAGCTAGGGCTTCTTTGCCTTTGAGATTAATGGCCAAAGTCTCCTTGTTCTTGCGATTGTTCGAACGGCCACTATTATTTGGTGTAGCCTATTCATCTTTGTCAAGATTAGGCATTTAAATACCTAATTGCTTGAACTTGTCAGCGCTCTCTTCTCTTGCTTTAGCGTTCACAATAAAAGAAGGCCAGTCCTGGAATTGTGTTGATCCCGTCCACTTGCTGATTATAGGCAACATGTTTGATTTGCAAGTGTCTATAGTCAAAGCATCTGGAGTTCTGACAGACATTTTGAGTGCTTCATGGCGGAATCGTTCAATAAAACGTTCAGTAGTTTCATTATGTCGTTATTTGATTTTGATGAGAGCAGACATAGTCATGTCGTTGGTTCCCTCATAAAATCGTTCCAAGAATATTTGTTTGAAGCCAACGAAAGTGGTTATACAACCGTCTGGTAAACTACGATACCAGTCATATGTTGTACCAGCTAAACAGCCGACAAATACTCTAGTAAGAATAGCATCATTTGGTTGAAGTTGATCAGTCATTACTTCAAAGTGATTGAGGTATTGACTTGGAGACGTGCTTCCATCAAACAGCATAATAGTAGGGGATTTGTATTTATGAGGAAATTGGACATCTTTCCATTCTATGGGATAGGGCTATTTGATCCCAAGTTTCTGCATGCCATCTTTCTGTTTGAAAGCTTCAAATTGAGTACGTAAAAGTTTTACGGCCTCATTGGTATCTCCTGTTGATTGCGGAGGAGTGGATTGATTTGATATGTTAGGAGGGGGTACCGCATGATAAGTACCACCCTCGGCACCAGATTGACTTGGAGTAGCCTGCGCAGGAATGGAAGCAGTATGAGAAGACTGTACCCCCAGGTCAATATTGATGGAAGCTGATGTTGTTACAGGTTCCTGAGTCGAAATCAGATTCGTGGCCGGTGGAACTATATGTTGTGCCATAATCACAGCATGCATGCCTGTCATCATCTCAGCCATGTTCTTCAAATAGCCTCCAAAGCATCAATTCTCTGCTCTTGACTGCTAGAGCTGGAAGTATCTTGATCTTCTGTAACGGCATAATCCATCACTTCTCTAGCCCTTGAAGACGAGCTAGTGGAAAGGATGGTCCTTTCAGAACTTTCACTGTCAACATCAAAGTCATATAAGGAACCACCCCCAGAATAAGTGATAGGGATGTCCTTTTGACTGAAGGAATCTTGGTTAGAATCAAGAAGATTCCTTTGACCGATTGTGTCTTAGTCGGAAGGAAGATTTCTTTGACCGATTATTTTTCGACATCTTGATCTAGTATATTGGTATACTCCTTCACCGGTTTCATGAATCCGATCTAAGTACTGTTGACTGGGATTGTGGGATGCATTACGTTTTGGACGTTTTCCACCCCCAGTGCTTTGAGATGCCATGTTGACAGGAGCATAGAGTAATTCATCTTCGTCCACTAGGATTGGTTCAGGAGTCTGAACATAATTCAAATGGTCAAAGATGGACCGCTTGGCTGACTGACATCAGCATTTGACGATAACTTCATGGTGGTAATTGTAATGATGTTCTTGCTGTTAGTCCGTCGTTGGACGGGATGGATTTGCAACTTTCTGCTTCTGTATTAAGAGTTCACGGAGGTCACTAACAGGACGAAAAGAAGTTGCAGGAATGTTGTACTTGACGATATTCGGGACATGGTTCATGTTCTTGAGGTGTCCCGTACCTTGAGTGTACAAGGACATGCTAAGCTGGTTAGCATAAGTCATAGGATCTTTCACCTCAGCATTCTTCCTCTGGTGCAAGTTAGCAACGGGTACAGGTTGCACTTGATACATTTTGAGTTTTTTCAAGGTTGACCATGATTGGCACCTGTTGATATAGGTGCGCAAGTTTGACAGGGGAGCTACTTGTGCATCTACTTGAGATACTAGCAGTTTGCCTTGTCGGGATCTTGAGATACATAGGGTTGGTAGATCCTGCCCTGATGTCACGATCCGCTTCCGAATAATCGAACACGAGTCGGACACGCCCAGCCTTCATCGTTAGACACGATGAAGTAAGTTGTACCAATCTCTAGGGAAAACTACAAGTCCAGATAATAATGAATATAAACCACAACATCTAATATCGAATCCCAGAATCAAAGTGCAAGTCTAAGAATTATTACATTTCCAGCAAATAAAAAGTATCTGAAGTCTCGAATACAAAGTCTAAATGAAACTACAAGGAAAGTATTAGGCTTCCTCAGCCTCTAAGTCCATAGCAACATCGGCTAGCTCATAGGTGCCTCCAGGCTCCTGCCCGTAATAAGTGTCACATATAGCCTCCAACTCACCTGCAACATATCCTAGTCAGGAGGGAGCTAAGTATATCCAAGGAAATGAACATGAATATCATGACATGGAAATAAATACAGGAAAAATATAAAGTACAAGAAATGAGAACATGAAATGAAACCTGAACATGAATACTGAACATAAATACTGAAAAGTAAATACATGGAATCCAGGAAACATGAAATAAAACCTGAATATGAACTATACAGTGAACCTGACGTGTGCAATATATCGAAATACATCCAGAGTGTGTGATCGGCTTGGGTAGATTCAGGGAACATGAAATGGTACGGCTTCGGTCCCGCGTACACGATGCGGGGCCTAAGCTATTCACATGAATAGTAACTCGGATTTGATCATACATCTGTAGTATTTTCCTTCCCAGACACAAGTAAACTCAGGGAACAAGATACAAGACAATCTCGTGAAATATCGTGTCAACAAGAAGATACAAGCATGAATACAAGACATGAAGTAATGGACAAGTCCGAGGAGTATACTTGCCTTGCTCAGGGTGATCAAGTATGGAATGTAGAGAATCTGTAGGTTCACCTGTTATAATGGGTACAATTTTGATTAAGTGCAATTCTTTAGCCAAAGAACAAAATAAGATTAACTCCTATAGTTAGCTAACTAATAGCTATAACTAGTACACCCAAAATTTATATGATAAACTAGTATTTGGGATAGGGTTTGACATGATGGAAACAAACCAAGGGTTAACTAATTTAGAGTTTCAGTCTACCTCTACCATAGGTTTACACAAGCCACAACTTCACTATAATTATGAGTATGAATCTCAACATTCCACTCCCTCTTCAGGGATAACCAAGATGTTGGTTGCAACTTATTTCCATTTATTGAATTAGCCTTGCTGTCCTTGCAACAGGCTTCATGGTTTCAGCCTATTCAAGGAACATGGGAACACTAGGAACCTGTTTCTAGTTGCCAAATCAAAATCCTATTCTTTCAGTCCAACTATTCCTTGGCAATGGCTTATCAATACAACCCAAGGTGAAATATATGTTCCTCTCCCCCTTACCCTATATTACTCAACTGGATAATCAATTCAAGGTATCACATCTACTGTATAATATTTAGAAATCAGAACTACCTTAACTGAAATTGCCATAGGGTATCTACTGAACTTGACCCACAGTCTGAAATATGAGATCCCAGGCTATTACACAGTTCAGACTTATAAAGCCTAACATCATGACCAAAAAGTACACAAACAGGACTTAAGGTTTAGTCCTAAACATGACTGATATGAATCACTCCTTAAATCAGGACTGATACAGTTCAGTCCTTAAATCAGGACTGATACAGTTCAGTTACACAAATCAGTCCTTAAACAATCCTAAAGGTTGTCCTGCTATTAAATTGATTACAAGGTTAAAATCTATACAAGTTTAGACAATCAACCAACTAATCAGTTCAAACGAAATATCTTTGCAGAAAAATATGTCCAGACAGAAAGAATCCATCTCTAAATATCAGTATAATGAAACAGTAAAAAAAATGATGACTCTAGACTACCAGGTATCCCAGCCTACTGTTCAAAACAGGCTCCACATAACCAAGCCCACCCACTGATCTACTCAGTCATTCATATTCCCTGGACTGAAAGTCCTGATGAGGCTGCATCGAGTGTCCACTCTTCCAATCAGATTATATGGTTTAACATAACTGGAGTGATACTCAAAGAGGAGATTGCTTCCTGCCTACAGAACATTCTCAGGTTCGATTACTCATATACCTAACATGTTCATTCATTGATACATGAATTTAATTGCCACATCCTAATAGCTAATTGAACTCAATTCAAGGTATCATAGACTTCCTGATATCAATAGGTATAGTCTAAGTAAAGTCTCAGGTTTACTTAAGATAGTTAGACAAACCACAAAATTCAGAGATTCAATAGGCTTCTATGAGTCAAGGATGTACCTACAAACCAATGTCTGCATATAGTATCAATCATCCTTCCCACTCTAGTGAAAAATAACTCTGGACTAGCTATCCCAAAGGAGTACAGACTGAACACCAATACCTACTACACAATTTAGGAAATGAGATAAAGACTCATGAGTACAATACTAAGGTTACTCTTGTATGCTCCACATAAAGTGATAACTCATTTAATTTCAATTTAACAGGTTACTCAATCTATCATGTATATTCGAACATCCCTACTTTATTGTATCCTGCAATAACAGATCAAGGTTCTGATCTGATACTCTCATATATTCAAAACTAACATCACGCACTCCAACCCATCACAAACATGCCTATAGGGTTTAATTAGGAAGGTTAGGAAAAATAACTGAGAGTAGACCTGGGTTGATGTCTCAACAATACTACTATCAGTGTTTGGACACGGCCCTTGTGTGTCCAAACCGATCTGGAATCTGAACTAAAACCAAAAGAAACAAAAATGAAATCATAACAGACACACTGTACTCTGAGCATTAAAATCCAAACTGAGGACACTCACCTAGTATCCGAATTTGGATACAATCAATAACGTGACCAAATCGAGCTGTAAAAATTGGTCACCGATCTACAACTTCAGATCTGACCGATACAAGAATAAATCGATCGAAATACTCCATTAATTCAGCATCAAATTCAGAGCAAATTGAGAAAAGATTGTTCACACTTACCAGGGTTCAATTGTTTGACGAAAACGAGCAACAATCGGAGTTCATCAATCTCTTCACCAACGAGAGCAGACAAAAACTCAATCAAGAAAGAAATTGAATCAATAATTCCTCAACGTTCAAAAATTTCTTAGATCTAAACAAAATTGTGCTCAATTCCTCACCTGCTCGATTGCTGTGGATATGTCGAAGAAAAATAAGGATCAACTTCATCGTCACCTAGCTCCCGGAGACTATCTTTGCCATCAATGCCATGGATTTGCTTCAAGCTACAATCTCAATCGGACTCAATGAGGAAGGAGAGAACAGAGTGTTGTTAAGAATTTTTCAAGTGTTAGAAATGGGAGAGAGAGAAGGACAGGCTTAAATAGAAGCTGTAGGTGGTTAGGCCGTTAGGAATTGTTCGAGAGGGAAGAGAATTGGCGGAAAAAATTGAAGGTGGATGCTACAGTGTAGGTTGTTAGAGAAATGGTAGAAAGAAATTTGTTACAGAATTTCAAATCTAACCTCATTTACTCGAATCAGGGGAAGAGGAATGAAATCAATTCTCCTTCATGAATTGAATTCAGAAAACCCAATATAAGGCTATCTCAATGAAAGCAGCCCAAAGGAAAGTTGGCCCATGGTGAAACTCAATACAGGCCCAACTTAAAAAATGCATTTTAATAGGCTTAAAGTAATCTACCTATTTATAAGTAAAGGAAATGTTAATTTCTAAAACAAATTTAGAAAAAAAAACTTGATTCATAGGAATTTCAGAAAGGTGGGGTTACACCTGACCTCTTTGGAGTAGGCATAATACCCTTTTGCGTGGAAAGTTTATTCTGAATAGAATCCATCTTCCTGACAGAGATTTTGTTGTCTCTGTTAAGGAGAATAGAGTTCCTATCTGAATTAGCAGTACTTTTCACCCAGTCCACGACTCGAGCAGAATGAGGAAAAGCTAAAGAGCATTTTTCTTGATTTAGTGATTTCTCACTAAACTTCTGGTTTGGTGGCAAAGAGGGAGCCACCAAACAGTGCTTCTCTTTACGTTGCACTAGTACAGAAGTATGCGCAGGTTGCGCCAGAGCATAAATAGGCATAGGTTACGCCAGAGCATGAACATGCGCAGGTTGCGCCAGGGAGGAAAATGCCAAAGGGATATTTCCTTTATTTTGTTCAGCAGTATGTTGAGACGAAGTCTCTTTCAATTTCAGAGTCGGAGAAGCAGAGGGGTTAGCCAAAAGGCTGTTTCTTTTTGGATGTGCCAAGGCAGTGATGGGCGCAAGTAGCACAGAAGTAAGAACAGGAGCAGGTTGTACCAGGAAAGTAAAGGCGAAAGGGCATTTTCTCTTGTTTTGGATAGCAGTATGTCGAGACAAAGTATCCTTCAATTTCAGAATCGAAGAAGTGGAGGGATTAGCCAAAAGACTGTTTCCCTTATATTGCGCCAAGGCAGTGATGGGCACAAGTTACACAAAGACAGGGGATTGTGTCGTCGAGGACTTAGGAGTCCAAATAGAGCGAGTCTTGCTCTTAACAGCGACAGTAGTGCGCTTGGCACCCCCAGCATTGATCATGGCCTCATAATTTGTCTGGTCGACTTGAACGACCAGGGTCTTCTACGTCTTGCCGATTGATGCGGTATCACATTGAGTTGTCACTTTCTCGTCGGAGGAGAAAGTCGTCCCCAACAGAGTCGCCATTTTTTTTTGTAAGAACAAAAGTCTTTATTACAAACTTAGAAAAGAGTACAATAGTACAATTGATTTCTGGAGAAGTACAACTATAGAAATCTGATCAGAAGACGATCACTTTATCCTTTGGACGATGTGATATCGAAGACACGAGCCTCTAGAGGATGCAACAGCACTTTGGCAGGAGATTATGATCATTCTTGATGTTTTGAGATTGATTTGAAACTCTATTTATAGAGTTCTTGAAATAACTGTTTAGCAGTTATTCTGGGTTACGCGTGCTTCAGGTTGCACGCCCCATGTTCACTTATGCGAACAGTTGCACTAACTGTTGTGGACGTGTGGCATCGTTTGATTGAGAAGCACGTGGTCATGGGCAGTGTACTGGGCACGTTCTGTAAAGTTAGTGGCTTGTATGCCACGTCACTCTGTTCTGAACATTGTTTGATCATTTTGTGCAAGCTTCATCAGGTTGCGCATTGTGCAATGTAGCAACCATCGTGAGAGGTTTCACCAACTGTTGTAGTCGTGTGACATCGTTTGATTGAGATGCACGTGGTCGTGGGCAGTATAGTAGGTACGCTCTGCGAAGTTGGTAGTTTGCGCGCCACGTCACCCAGCTTTAAAATAAGAGTTGATCAAGTGGCGCCAACTTGCCAGGCTGCACATGGGCACAACTCAATAACTGGCGCCTTTGACCAGGTCTTCTATTCTGTAATGATTAATTCTCGTGCCATATAATGACTTGTGCGAACCATCTGTCAGCATTAATTATATGCTGACAAAATCTTTTCGAGCGCCGCATTGCGCGGGATTCGAATGGATTTTCCTTAATCTCCGTGTTGTCAGCTGTCAGGCAATGATGATGCCATTACAGCTTCTCGAGGAAGTATGCCATGTGGCGTTCATGCAACCTGACTCCCGTGCAACCAGATGTTGGCGCAACCTGATGCTGCACAACTTAATAATTTGGCCCAACATAATAATTTGGCGCCATCTAATGATCCAACATTTTAATGGGTGGCACAGCTTGATTTTTAGCCTCTACAATGATGCCTTAGCCACAAAGATTTTTCAAGTAGTCTGCTCTTTTCTTCAGCAATCAAAACAATGATATCAGCGGATTTCAAGTTCTGAAGCTCAGTTAATCGGGTTTCCACCTATGCTACTGTGGCCTCCAAGGCGTCAGCTACCGCCGCCTGACCTTCATAAGTCCTTATGGAGCTCATTTGGGTCAAAGCAGCCTTCTTAGCAACAAGAAAGGAGCGACCGTGGACCAAGGCCTTCTCTACCCCTCGTTGCAGGACGAAATAGAAGGCTTCGATGAAAGCCTTCAGATACCCATCCTCCTCCACGATCGAAAGAGGTGTCATTGGTATGACAAAAGATCCCGATGGAACGGCAGCAGACACCGCCATAGAAGAAGTAGCAAAACTCAGAGACCGAGCCACCGGCGGCTACATGGATTCACCCGCGCTCGGGACTGGTTCCGTTATACCCCCTGCGACTTCAGATGAGATAACCGGCCCAGCAAGACCTCCAACCAAGGACAAAACTGAAAATAGCATCCCCGGAGATAAGGATGTCGGCACAATCGCTTATCCCCCGCTGGACAATGAGGGGACCGGAGTGGAGACCAACGATTGAAGCGCTCCCGAGGCAGAGAAAGATCGTCGAAGGGGTGACTTGAAGAGAATCTTCAGCGAACCCTTCAGCGGAAGTGATGTCTTAACCAAATGAGGGGGAGTATCCCCTAGCTCGACAATCTCCGTGATCTGTGTCATCGCGGGGTTGGCCTATAGAGGTGTATCGCCACCCTCAGCCATGGTAGATGGAAGCTCGGGTGTTGGCTCTTCAGTAGTCTCAAAAATAAGCTCCCTACCTGTTTGAGGAATGATTTTCTCTTCTCCAGCAAGAACTGTCGAAGAGGAAGGCTAAGCTCATTCTCCCTCAGGATTTGACACCATAACAACTTCAAGCGGGGGTTCCGCATCAGCACCCCTGTAACGTCCCAATCCTAAGATACATAGGACTATGATACGTATACATGTTAGCTACGCATCGAGAGGACTCCAGTCCAGCTCAAATATATATAAGCTGTCTGGTTGTTCTAGACCAACTATATCTCAATCCACTAAATATCAGTAACAATAACTAATCAAGTGCAGTAAGGCTGATCAGACCATAATATACTGATTTTAGAATAGATAAATATGTTAGAGTGGATCCTCAATAACACATTTATCATGAATAAGCTAGAGAAAAGTAGAAGCTTGTACAAGACTAGGCTATAATGCAGCAAGAATCAAATATAGGATAAAATCTAATTACGGAAGAGAAAGATAAAACATCAACTAAATATATCTGCAGTCTTGGTGTAGCAATCATCCTTAATCAGTGTACCATACCTTCATCTAATATCTGGAGAGATCACCAGGTCCTCAAGGGACTAGCAAGACACATAATATACATGCCTACTGTACAGTAAATAACATGCAAGAAAAATAGGAATAACAAGTAGAGGAAAGGATAACACATAAATGAAATCTACAGATGGTGACATGTCATGAGAATATAATATTAATCATGGCTATAGGTGCATGTGATAAAACCGCAGCCCGGTGAGCCACTAACATTCCTATAACAGGTGCTCTATTATAGTCCGGGGAGGCACTAACTGTTGGCCCATTGGTCATGGTCAAACCTGATTTTAATAATTGATCAAACTCTGTCTCGATATACAATGGATAACTACTCAGTTCAAGACTCAGTTCAAGAAGATCTGTTTGCCACTCAAATTGTATTTCCTTAAAGCAATGTAATTTTTATTTTTATTGAGTCTAGGAATACTTTGTATACCAAGTCGTACTGGCAAATAGGCTATCCGAAATCGTTTTTCAAAACAGACCTATCCGTTTAAAATGACCTATATTTTTTAAAACCATCTATTTTACAAAAAGCTTCTGAAGGATTTTCAAAAAGCTAAAAATTATTTTTTACAAAATCAACTGACCAAACCCTGACAGAACTCGGCCAGAGTTCGACTATGGTGAACGTTATGTGAACGTTTGATTTTGAACATGGTCTCCCTTCAGTTGCGGTTGGTTACAAAGAGTTCTGTCCGAATTCTGTCAGAGTTCTGCCTTTGAAAAAACTATAAATAGAGAAGGATTCTGATTATTTCAAAACACCAATTCACTTTCATCTCTTCTCTTCTAAAGCTTACGTTTCTTCCAAAGAGTTCTAAAAAGCTTCCATTTTCAAATCCCAAGCCAGTTACAATCCTCTAATCGATTTGTCAGTGCGGTACGGTCTAGAAGTTTCAAAGCGATTGTAATCAGAGGCTTGATTGAAGATAGACTCTTCAAAACTAAAGTTGGTCGAGTTCTTCGTATCAAAGCTCGCGTTTGTACAAGTTGTAAGGACTTCGTATAAAAACTTGCAAGATTTTCCAATAGTAAATTCAACTGGAAGCTAGAGTTCTTCCGACTGGACTAGTCCTCATAAGAGGAAAACCAGTATAAATCTCTGTGTTTGCGTTTGCCTTCTAATCACTCTTTTCATTACAGTTATTTATTTTATGATTATTATTATTTCTGTGACCTAACTGCTAGCAAAATTTTTAATTAGCAATATTCCGCTGCCTACTCTATTCACCCCCCTCTAGAGTATTCTGCTTTACGAATTCGTTTATACAATTAGTATCAAAGCAGATTATGCAGGTAAAGCAAGGTAAAATTACAGTTATATTCAGTTATTCTTTAATTTTTATATAGATCACAGTATTACATATGGAAACTGTGAAATTCATAAGTGAAGGCCAAGCCACAAACAAACCTCCACTGTCTGACGGCACAAACTATACTTATTGGAAAACACGTATGAGTTTCTTCATAAAATCTTTTGATTTTGACTTATGGTCTGTAGTTATTAATGGCTACAAAAAGCCTCATCGTATTAATGTTGATGGAGTTTTAGTCGAAAAACCCATGATAAATATACAGAGGATGAAAAAAAGGCCAATCTTGACGCACGTACTATTAACGCTTTATTTTGTACTTTAGACAGAACTGAATTCGACCGGGTGTCTACTTGTACAACATCAAATGAAGTGTGAAAACTTCTCGAAGTAACCCACGAAGGAACAATACAAGTCAAGGAGTCAAAGATCAGCAGACTTACTCAGGAGTACGAGGCGTTCAAAATGAAGCCAAGTGAATCAGTCACTCAGATGTTTACGAGATTCTTAGATATTGTAAATCTTTTGTCTTTATTAGGTAAGGAATACAGTAACCATGAAAAGATTCGCAAACTTCTACGAGCTCTCACAAAGAACTGGATTCCAAAGGCTACAACAATCATTGAAGAAAATGACCTCTCAACAATGTCTCTGGAAACACTCATGGGTAAGCTACTCACTCACGAGTTAGAACTTCAAGACTTTGAATATGCTACACCAAAGGAGAAGTCAGAAAAGTCGATCACTCTCAAGGCTCAACATAGAAGAACTGTCGAAGATGATTCTGACGACAGCGACTCAGACTCTGAAGATCAAGCTCTTATGGTAAGAAAATTCAAGAAGTTCATGAGATTTAACAGGAGAACAAAAGATAGCAACAGTAACAACAACGAAGAAGATCCTATTTGCTACGGATGTAAGAAGAAAGGACATATGAAGAAAGATTGTCCAACAGCATCATCATCAACAAGAAAAAGCAGCAAATATGACAAAGGCTACCTGAAGCCAGTGATTCAGAAGACGAACAATCAGATGACGCTGCAAATTTATGCTTGATGGCTTGCGATCAGGTAATCACTAATCCTCTATTTGATCTTTATGATGATTTCACCTTTGAGCAACTAGGAGAGACTTTAAGTGACCTGCTAAATAATTACAGAAAACTGCATAGTAAATATGAAACCTCTAAGAAGGTACTCAAAGAGTACAAAGGTGAGATAGGAAGACTTACCGACCAACTAGATGATGTTAGAAATAATGACTCTTCAATTGAGTCTGGTGAGCTTTCATCAATTAAGTTGTTGTTATACGAGACTATTAAGTTATCCGAAGAAAAGACCAAACCATCATCCAGCTAAAGGAAGACCTATCTAAGGAGAGAAAGAGTCTCCAGTGTGCACAAGTCAGAACAGAAACACTTAGATCTGACTACACTAGATTATATGACACCTCCAAAAAGTTAGAAATTAGTTTAGAAAACGGCCTGAAGTTGCTGCTTCCTATTCCAACACGTGTCAATTATCGAATCATCGGAACACGCCCAAACCAAACACTGTCAGACCAAACCATACCAAACCTATGCCTAAGAAGACTAATAGGCATGCATTCTTCTATACTAGAAAACCGAAACCTACCAATCATGCACCTCACACAACTTTCAACACTCAACATACAAAATGTCATTATTGTGGCCTCATTGGTCATATATCCTCTACATGTAGAATCAAAAAGTTAGTAGATTTAAATGTTTATACATGGATATCAAAAACTAACCAGTCAGGACCCTACAAGAAATGGGTACCAAGAGTTTCATCTGCAAATTATTTTGTAGGTGGAACGCCCTTCACATGCTAGGAGCAAATGGATCCTCGATAGCGGTTGCTCACGGCACATGACCGGTGATGCTTCATTATTCGCAACACTGTCGAAGAAGAATAAAGAAGGATACGTCTCATTCGGTAATAATTTAAGAGGGTATATAATAGGTATCGGTAACATTGGTAAGGCTCGCTATCCTGTGATTAAAGATGTCTATCTAGTTACCGAGTTAAAACATAATCTGCTTAGCATAAGCCATTTAGCTGATCACGGTTATGGCATTAACTTCGTCAAAGACAAATGTACTATAGTTGGTAGTTCAACTGGTAGTACTATCTTTGAAGGTATCAGGGAAGACAACATATATGTTTTCTATCTATTAGAAGATGCTAACAAAGCAGGTAATGCTTGATGGCCAAGAGCATTGAGAGTCAACTATGGCATATGAGACTCGGTCATGCAAATATGGATACAATTTTAAAACTATCCACAAAAAAGTTGGTATGCGGCTTACCGGACATATCTTTCAAGAAGAATACGGTATGTAGTGAATGTGAAAAGAACAAAGCTATCCGATCCGCCTTTAAATCCAAGAACGCTGTAAGTACCACTAGACCTCTACAATTGTTGCATATGGACTTATTTGGACCAAGTAGAATTGCTAGTCTAGTTGGTGAGTTATATGCATTTGTCATTGTAGATAATTTTCCTAGATATACATGGGTATATTTTCTTGCTCGTAAGAACGATGTATTATCAGAATTCGTCACCTTTTGCAAGAAAGTACAGAATAAAAAAGGGTTCATAATTACTCGCATTCGTAGTGATCATGGCGGCGAATTTGAGAATGCAGAGTTCAAGCAATTTTGTGACACATACGATTATTTGCATGAATTCTCTTGCCCTAGGACTCCACAACAAAATAGAGTTGTAGAACGTAAGAATAGGACTCTATCTGAAATGGCTAGAGTAATGTTAAACCAGTTTAGTCTACCCAGATACTTTTGGGCTGAAGCTGTCAATACAGCGTGCTATATTCTCAATAGAGTTCTAATTCGACCTATATCGAAGAAGACTCCCTATGAACTATGGTTTGATAGAATACCCACTGTTTTATATTTCAAGATTTTTTTTTGTAAATGCTTTATTCTTAATACTAAAGACAATCTGAGTAAATTTGATGAAAAGGCCGATGAAGGTATATTTTTAGGTTATGCAGCAAAAAGCAAAGGGTACAGAGTCTTCAACAAAAGAACCATGATCATCGAAGAATCAATTAATGTCAAGTTTGATAAGCTAAATCAATACTTAGATGATGACGACAATGAAGACGTAATCACACCAAGTACAGCTACTCCAAAACTTTCACACAAAGATGCAGAACTTTCAAGCAAAGAAGCAGGAACCAGCAATCCTGAGGATACGCCAAAAGAGATGAGATTCTTGGCAGATCATCCAAAGGACTTGGTAATTAGTGAGATTACCAAGGGTGTAAGTACTCATTCCACCAGTAAAGATATAGCTTCTTGTGTTGCTTTTATTTCACAGCTTGAACCAAAAAATATTGAAGAAGTATGTAGTGATAATTTTTGGTTAGATGCTATGCAAGAGAAATTAAACCAATTCGAACGGAATCAAGTTTGGGAACTTGTTCCCAAGCCCATTGATCATCCGGTCATTGGCACCCGTTGGGTATTCCGAAACAAACTGAACGAGAATGGTTTAGTGACTCGTAATAAGGCTCGACTCGTAGCTCAAGGATACAATCAAGAAGATGGTATCGACTACGATGAGACTTATGCCCCAGTTGCGAGATTAGAATCCATTCGCATGTTATATGCATTTGCATGTTTTCATAATTTTAAGTTATTTCAAATGGATGTCAAAAGTGTATTTTTAAATGGTTTTATAAAAGAAGAAGTTTATGTAGCTCAATCTCCCGATTTTACTGATTTCAAATATACAGATTATGTTTTCAAGTTGAAGAAAGCTTTATACGGTTTGAAACAAGCCTCTCGTGCTTGGTACGACCGTCTAAGCTCTTTTCTACTTGACAACGATTTTTTAAAGAGAAAGGTTGATACTACATTATTTATAAAATCTTTGAATAACAACATTCTTTTGATTCAAGTCTATGTAGATGATATTATTTTTGGATCTACTGATGAATCTCTTTGTCAAAAAATTTCAAAGTGTATGCAGAATGAGATTGAGATGAGCATGATGGGAGAACTAAAATTCTTTCTCGGACTACAAATCAAACAAACCAACAATAGGACGTTCATAAATTAAGCAAAGTACACAAAGGATCTATTAAAGAAGTTTGACCTGGAAGCAGTCAAGCCACTTAGCACTCCAATGGCAACTTCAACCAAGCTTGATATTGATGAACAAGACAAACCTGTCGACATACGTAAGTATCGAGGTATGATCGATAGCTTACTGTATTTAACTGCTAGTCGACCAGACATTATGTTTAGTGTTTACTTGTGTGCACATTTTCAAGCCAATCATAAGGAATCACAGCTGTGTGCAGTTAAGCGTATCTTCCGATACCTTATAGGCACTTCTTCTGTCGGCTTATGGTATCCCAAAACTACGTTATTTGACCTAACCGGTTATTCTGATGCTGATTTTGCCGGATGCAAAGTAGATAGAAAAAGTACCAGCGGCACATGTCATTTTCTAGAAAAAGCTCTAGTCTCTTGGTTTAGCAAAAAGCAAAATTCTGTCGCATTATCAACAACCGAGGCTGAGTATATCGCCGCAGGACATTGTTGTGCACAAATTTTGTAGATGAAGCAAACTTTAGAAGACTATGGATTGCATTTTACACACATACCCAATTTTTGTGATAACACTAGTTCTATTAATTTGACTAAGAATCCAGTATGTCACTCTCGTACTAAGCATATCAAGATTCGACATCACTTTCTTATAGATCATCAACAAAATGGAGATATAGACCTTGTATACAAAGACACACAGAATCAATTGGCTGACATACTCACAAAACCTCTAGCGGAAGATCGTTTCAATTATTTACGTCAAGAATTAGAAATTTTAGATGTCAATAATATTAATTAATTTTATTTTATTAATTAATTTATTCAATACTCAATAACTGTTTTTGAGACAAGCCTAAAAAGAGTCTGTCTGTTACCACGACTACGGTCGAAGCGAAGCGGTATTTAAGAGTTTTCCAGTGAACCTCCGTTAGCTGGGACAGTACTCCTACAGCTAATCTGAAACAGACGCTGAGTAAAAAATATTAATTTATAAAATAATATTAATTATATTATTTGAAATTTAAAATTATTAAACTTTGAATTAAATATTTGAAATGAAATGATGAAAAAGATATGGCCCACAATTTTTTTTATATAGCCAGAAGAACCCTTGGCGAATTCGGCCCGAGTTCGGTCCGAATTCGGCCAGAGTTCGGCCATAGTTCGGCCCGAATTCAGTTGACATATTCCACCAGATCGCAGGCGAGTACATTCTCTGATAATATTTCTGTTTTATGATATCGTCTATGTTTCTCGTATTTAGTGTAGATATCCTTGTTCTCTTGACGCATTGTTCACACGGATTTGTATTTCTCTGGATCCCGTTATGAGATGTTATTCCTCGCTTTCCTTGGTATATCTTATGCAAGTCTTCTTGTTCCTTGTGCATTGTATAGACACGATTCCTGCGAAGGCTAGCTACCCTCTCAGAGAATCGCGTGTCATGATGTATCATGGTTGGATCCACTATACTAGTCAAGGACGGGGAGTATTAATGTAGATGTGTGGTCAATACCCGCCTTGTATATCTTGTGAACCTTGTGAATGCCAATCCTACACCACACGTATGATTGGCTAGCTCATGACCTTGTGTAGACCCAAGCCGGCCACATGTTGTAGCTAGTACTCACACACTTAGATAGATGATTCTTGATTCTTGTACATGCCATAATCAGTTTTACTTGTCTTGTTTTAGCTCTATATTTACAGCTTACCTTGCCATGATACTCACATGTACATTTCATGATTTCTTGTATATTCTCTCTATTTACTGCTATATTTTCAATATCGTCTAATTAGAACTGTTATTTGAGAATTGTGCTCGTTCCATCCTGACTGAATATGTTGACAAAATTTTAGGAGTAGTTGTGCCCTCAGTATTGGACTTCAGGATGTTGCTAGCTGGGGTGGTTCTCGGTATTCTTCACCATGAGTTGTCTCTCAAGAGTTCTAGGTCTGGTAGTTATTAGTTTTGTTATTATTTTCCTCTGTTTTATCTTGTCTCATATGATCATTGTAGATTCTATTTGTTCTAGTGATATTGTTATTATTTTTTGTCTTATCTTCCTTAGTTTTCGTGATGTGACATGAGTACATTTCTAGTTATAGATCTGTAGATGTAGTTAGTATAGGGTACTTGACAGCGCTCTACCGCCGATACTACGGCGTAAGCTAGGCATGGCCCACATATTCGTACCCGTATATCCGGGTGCGGGTCGTGACACCTATCACCGCCACGGCTTTGGTAATCACATCGGCCGTCGAGCACTGACGAAGGCCAAAAGTGATCTTTCCTTTCGTAGCCTTCCCTTGCATAAAGACGTAACGTTTTCAGTCATGAGTATGGGGAGTGGACTTGGAACGCTCGTGACGTTGGACTATCGTATGATGGCACATCAACTCTTTATAAACCTCCACCATCTCAGAGTCTTTAACTTCAAGACCCCTGATCTCTTCGAAAGTTGGAGTATATTCTTCATAAGGTTCGCAACCCAGGGTAACTTCGAGACCCAATGTATTTCATGTAAGGCGAACCCCATCTCTCCACCCGACATAAAGAAAGTACCCGTCTTCAGTTATATATCTCGTACAGTGCCAAGAACAGCTGCTTGTTCACCTCTATCCCATACTGAGTAGCCCTAATGGCATAAAACAGACCTAACTTTTTCAACAAATCCTCATACTCCGCGAGGACCCATTCGGTAATGGTCTTCCAGTCCTTCGAACGGTGTACCCATCCGGCAACGAGGTAAACACCTGAGGGATAGGAGATACTCTTATCCAACATCCAGTTGGCGAATGTGGGAAAGTGAAAAGGCATCGACTCGTGCTCTACTCCAGCTATCAGCTTACTCGGTTGTAACACCCTGGCAAAAAAGGAAGGGCCATCCCTCCCGACCTCAAAGATATCCTGGGTCGTGGAACCCGATTTCAATTTAAAATAGCTTTTCATAACTCCTGCCTGAGTAGGAGTCAGATTCCAGTCCATTCTCCTCTTTGCGGCCAGGCACGTAAAAGTCGAGAGGGGCAAATGCCGGTCTATGGGAGTGAGATACATCTTTATTTCATTGGATACAAAGTACCAGTCGTCTGTCAGCTTCAAAACCTCATCAGCATTAGAGGCCATGCGATCATCAAACAGGAAAGATGACCTCAAGTACAAACCCTGTGTGCGGTCTTCCTTCGAGATCTTCCTCAGATTTAGCATATGCACTAAAAACTCACGTGACTGCTCCTCAATCAGAGTCATACGTGCAACCAATTGGCCTGCCCTAATAGTGGCCTTGGCGGGTTCTACCACATCATCTATAAAGTTTATGCCAAACGGGCAGAGGGAAGGAACAACTGGGACTTCACCCAAAGGGGGAATCGCTATAGACATTGCAGAAAAAAAGACTAAACAAGTTAGAAAAATGCACGGCCTGAAGCGTATCAGTCGTAAAGATCAAGTAAAAGGGGTACGAAGTAGCCCCTATGCGTATATGAATCGACATATGAGGGAGGTGCACAGACTCTGCAGAAAGGCGAGCGCATTGTCTTCATGAAGACAAGCATTAAGAAGATTGGTGCATAGTTTCCACACGCCCATTAAGACAGTCGCGTAATTTCTACGCGCCCATCATGAAGATAGGTGCGTAATCCTCGCAGACAGGTGCACAGTTCTCACACGCCCGTCAAAGAGTCAAGCGCGTGATCCACAAGCTTGTGACTGCTCGAAAGCAAGGGCGAATATATGAAGGAGTTCTGTCGAACTTGTAAACGCATGACCGACCGAGAGTTATAGATGAAAGTGTCATACCCTCCACTTCACTTCGGACTTTGGGGTGAGTACGATCATCGGGAAGAGCAGAGGCGGTGGCCTTGGCTTTCCCCTTTCCTTTCGCGGCGGTGCTCTTTGGAACCATTAGTAGCGATGGAGTCGACGAAGAGACGATCGACGAGATGGGTCTGACAAAGAAGATGATAGAATAAGATGAGAGTGGTCGAAAAAGTGCCCTCTCCGTTAGAAGACAACTATTTATAAAGCTTTGCAAAAGCGTGTTTCGAGATAAAGATGAAAAGTTTACCGTCGTTTCGAAGATCAAGTCAGATCAATGCACACTTATCCCAAGGAAGATCTCGTTGACATCATTTGGGCGCCATGCCTCTGATTCAAAGTGTTTCTAACTTATCCAACAAAGTTAGAAAACTTTGAAGGGGGTCTTATAGAGACATGCGCCCTATTTTTCCTATAAAAAATAGTGAAGAAAACACCCTGGCGTACCATTACCTGCGCCTCTTTTTTGTTTGTTTCGTATTTTGATTCCCGTGCTACAAAAGACGGTTATAACACAATAATCGAGGAGTCATGATTACTAAGGACGCTCGCGCTTTGACACAGGCGTGCCTGGCTCTTCACATTACTTCCTCCCATACTGCATTAATGGGATGCAACCTTTCTCGAGACGTAAAAATAGACACTTCGACTCTCGTGCCAAAATTGGAAGAACAGAGTACAACCACATTGGAAGCAGTGTAAAACAGGCGCGTGTTATCTAGGCGCACTCCCCTTCGTGCCCCACCACTCTAGGCGCGCCTGAGTCATCATGCCCCATCTATGCTCATCAAGCTACCATCTTCGAGATAACATTTATTAAGTCTAAAATGCCTCTATCGAAGACACAAACGAGATGCTTCGATTCCCGTGCAAATGACGAAAACTGAAGTCAAAGTTCATCCCTCATCAGAACAATACAGCTCGGCTTATGTCACCCTGAACTCTCCTAGGCGCGTGTGCTTCTACTCCAACGCCTACATATCACGTGCCACCTGGGACAGTGACTCCTAGGGCACGTGTATGACTTCGGCGTGTGCCACGTGCTAAAAGCCTAGTCACGCCGAAGAGCGAGTTTGAAGTATTCTCGAGATTCTCTCCAACAGCATATCTACTACGTGGCAATCGGCTATGGTCTTCCCACCGGTGAAGTGTGCGCCTGACTGTAACCAACCCCTGTTTAGGGGTGCCATGTGGCAAGCTGAAGTTCTCGTCTAAGATTTTACAGGCGCATGTGCTTTTCCCTCCCAAAACTATAAATAGGAGAAGTCCTCCTCCATTTGAAGCTCTCGATCCCAGACTCAAATTTCTCTCGATTCCCCCGGTTCCTGAGTTCCTCAAGAAGTTTCGAGCATCCCAGAGGAGAGCATCCCAGAGAGAGTCCTTGTTGCTCCCCTCAGCCGGTGAAGTTGAGCGCGACAATACCCTCTCACAGTCAGATCGTCAACGGAGTAAAGAAACAGCCCTCCAGCATCACAACCCAGATCAAAAACAAAGTGCAATTAGGGATTCCCGTTCAGGAGTTCCTCCTCGCATTCTCGTTCGCAGTCTTCACAAGCAGCCTGTTTTCAAGCTCGAAAGCGATGTCGAACACCGGGACCATTAGAATATCGCATGCTATAGAAGAAAGTATAAGATGCATTTTTTCGTCTCTTCCACCATTCTAAAAATGAAAAATAGATGAAGAATCATCTTCATATTCTTCATAAGAATTTAAATATAAAGACAATTTTTGAGTGGGTAGGGAAGATTGTTTTTGTTTATTCTTTTGTTTTAGCGTGTGATAATTTAGACATAAAATTGGAGCTGCTACTACTACCATGAACGGGTGTATCGGGCAGCTCGATACAATATTTTCTTCGTAAAGTAATTAAAGAATCTAAAACATCTCTAATTTCTAATTTTAAGGTGTGTGTGTGTGTGTGTGTCTAGCATAATGCAGGGACTTTGTGCACACTGTGTTGAATACCATTTGGATCCACTGCCCTAATTTTTCACACACACACCCCCATGCCTCCCCTCGGTTCGATTCTAAGACCATCCGCCTAGTTAATGATGTTATACTTGTACCTCTCCTCACAGACCATAAGAGCTAGTTTAGTCCGGTATTATGGTACAAGAATTGAAAGAATCAAACCCAACCAAAGGGGATTACTACTATAGCCCAACTTAATGTGATAAGGCTGTCACAAATTTATCAAAATTATTATACTTATAATATATTTTTGAAAATGTTAGAGGACATCACAGCAATTGTGAAAAAATTCATATTGTTCATTAAATGTAACATGGATAGTTAGGTAATTACTTATATAAAGAAAAGAAAAAATAAGGAGAGTTGTCGCTTGATGTTTTCAAGTAGTAAAAACAATAAGAGTCTGTTAATATTGCTTACTCTTTTCAAGTAATATAAAATATGTATAAATACGCAGCATATATATTAGTATATTGTAATAATTAAATTGCACCAGGAAAGCAAGTTAATTGGACTAAGCATATTCAAGTTGAGCACACCAAATATTAAGTACAATTAAAAGCAATTTAATGGACAAAAAAAAATAGAAGCATCCCTAATTACAAAGACTTTAGACTGTTGGATTTGTTGGAAAAGAAGCGCGGAAACCTTTCCCCAAACCAGAGAGTACCTGCGAGAGGACCGAGCAATACAACGCACGAACCCAAAAACAAATACACAAAATAATCCACGCAGACACAGAGAATTTTTGACGTGGAAAACCCTTGCGGAAAAAACCACGGGACGATCGGAGTCCAACCCTGAGAAGCCTCCACTAATGGAATAGAAGAATTACACCCTCTACAAACTCCTCCCGATCCAAATCGGATCCCCACAACACTCAGAGATAAGAACAATGATTACAAGGCTACGAAGAGCGAGAACGACGAGTAGAGATTACCCGAACACGATCTCCTTCGAATAGCGGCCTTCAATCCTCCGTCTTCTTCTCCGAAGTTGCAATGGCACTCTTGCCTCCTTCCTCTGTCTAACTTGTGTGTTACTTGCGATAATGTTGCACTATGAATTAGGGTTGAGAAAACTCAATTTAACTCCCCAATTCCGCAACTAACCTGGACCGTTGGATTAGATCCAGTGGTGAAAAGTCACCCTAAAATTCGGTTCAGCCCCCGACGACACAGAGTTCGGCCAGAACTCTGTGTCGAGCAAACAGCACCTAACGCCAACATTCTGGAGGAGCCAGACCGAGTTCGGCCAGAACTCGGCCTGGGACCGAGTTCGGGCCGAACTCGGCTAACCCAGTCCAGAATCTCCTTCAGGAGCAGCAGCAGCAGTAGCGACTCCGCGTCGCCTACTTCCCGAGCTTCTTCGACACACGAACGGCGCTCGTCGCACTCCGGGGTCTTCTCCACATAGGTTGGGAACCCCACCCACTCCAACAAATCTCCCCCTTCACAACTATGGGGAGGATATCGTCATCCCGACGATCTGCCTGCAGTACTCAAACTTCCCCCTTGGTAGAATCTTCGTGAACATATCAGCTCCATTGTCATCTGTATGAACCTTCTCAAGCTCCGCGTCCTTCTTCTCTCTCTTCCAAGCGAAACAATTCCGCTTGATATGGCCCTTCTTACCACAATGGTAACACTCTGAGTCCTCGTAACGACCTTTGGACTTCTTGCTTCCTCTGGCAATCACCATCGAACCCCTGGAAAGCTTCCACTGACTGTTCCCGAAGAGACTGAAGAATCTCTCGTCATCCAACCTTCCAACCGACACCAGGTTGAAACGGATATCAGGGACATGACGAACATCTTTGAGAACAAGAACCGCACCCGTCTTCGTTCTCAAATGCACATCTCCAACGGCAACCGCCTTCGACACATCTCTGTTGCCCATCTTCAACACTCCACAGTCGCCTGTAGTGTAAGTGGCAAACAGTGCCCTGTTGTGAGATACATGTGCTGAAACCCCTGAGTTGTCACTCCCCGTTCCCGGAATGCGTATTTTTATATATGAACAACTCATGTGTATTTATTTAGTATTTATCATGTATTATTCTGTATTTAAATTCCTTTAGTTTTATGTTAATTAATTATCTGCTCTTTAAAATTTTCATGTTAATTAATTTCCTGCAATTTTATTTCCGGCAATTTTATTTCTGTAATTATATTTCTGCAATTTTATTTTCTGCATTTTATTTGCTGCTTTAGTCTTATTGGGTTTCGGTTTGCTGAATCCCCTTAAACCCGGCCCATTAGCTCCCACCTACCACCATCTTCCTATTTAAAGCTTCCATCTCTCTCTCTCTCCTCATTACTTCATTCTCACCATTACTTCTTCTTCTTCCTCCCATTACTCCCCACCACCTACCAGCAGCAGGAGAAGGCAAGTGCAAACTTGCTTCTAAATCACCCATTTTTATGGTTCATTTGCCTTCTTCTCGTGATTCCAAGAGAGATTAGTTCTTAGCATTTTTGATTTCTCCGGCTGGTTTTCTCTAGATCTAAGTTGTAGTATTTCGGCTGTTCATGGGCTCTTAGTCCATCAACTTTGGGTGTATTTCTCTGGCACTGGAGCGAAGGCTCTATAGTACTTGGAGTTCGGGAAATGTTGTACGCACACGTTCTTACGTGCTCGCGTAAAACATCAGCCCAGTCACGCACGCGTCTTTACGTGTTTGCGTGTATTTTCAGTCACGCACGCGTCTTTACGTGTTTGCGTGTATTTTTAGTCACGCACACGTCTGTACGTGTCTGCGTGTATTTTCAGTCCTGCACACGTCTGTACGTGTCTGCGTGTATTTTTAGTCACGCTCACGTTCTCATGAGCGTGCGTGTATTTTTGTTACGCTAACGTTCTCATGAGCGTGCGTGTATTTCCAGTCACGCACACATCCATGAGCGTGCGTGTATTTCCAGTCACGCACACATCCATGAGCGTGCGTGTATTTTAGTCACGCACATCCTTGCGTGCATGGATTTCTTGTCACCGTTTCACGCTCACTAGAGTCTGAGTGAATTTCCCTTCACGCTCACGCTGTGCTTGCTTGCGTGACTTTTCACGCTCATGCTTGCCAGCGTGTATCACTTTTCATGCTCACTATTCATGCCCATTTTCTACGCTCACCCCAGCTAGACTTAGCGTGACTTGTTGGTCTTAAGCATAGACTTCTTGCGTGACTTTTGGCCTTAGCATAGATTTGTTGGCGTGACTTCTTGACCTGGGTGTTTTAATTGTCTTATAACTATTCATTTAATGATGGCATGATAATTCTTCTATTATATCCTTACGCTTTTTTGCATGAACTTGATAAATCATGATATGTTAATATTGTTAATACAGATTGTTATGTGGAATGTGTCATATGTCTTGATTGATCCATGGATACCCAGTATGACTAGAACTTAATTCTGAGGAGTTATAGGCTCGACCCCATGTAATACTAATTGACTTTCATGCCTTGTCACCATTGATATTAATGATTGTGACATTGACTAATAATTGATCATGTGTTCCTAGTTGGAACTAAGAGACTGGCTAGTCGTCTTATTGAAATGAATGAATGAGACACGTTCATGTAATGAACTATTATACTCGATTAGTCGATCCTGAATATTGGCATACAGGCACATGCAGGCTTCAAAGTAATTATTTATTATTTAATTTTCTATTTATCTTACAAAGACAGCATGTGTACTTTGTGGTCAAGGCATGATTATTCCGTGGTTAAATTGATTGTTGCATCACGCTATGTAAAACCTACAACCTAGCCGCACGGGTATCGTTGTAGAGTTGCGCATATCGTACCCCGTACGAAAGTACTCATTCGAATGACCATGATCCACGGCATGGAACTTCACTCAACCTAGAGACCATTAAGTTAAATAAAATAATGATGGCATGAAGAGAATGGATTTCCGAGTTCTTACATGGCAGCCCCCTTGGGACTATTAAGTGCCCGACGGGCCGGCTGGTTCCCACAGATACTGTAAATCTGTCACACGGGCCGGGAACGGTATCTGCTTATATTATTGTACATGCTATAACGGCGGGCGTCCCACTGGGACTCGTCTAACTACATGATTGGCGCAATTGATTGATTGGATAGACTAGCCTTGCTTGCACATAGTAAGAACTGAGGAATCCCTAATTGCATAATTCCAGGATAACTTGGGACTCATAATAGCAAGCCGTAGAATTTGATTGGCCGTTCAAGATGATTTGTTTGTGTACTGTACTACTCTGTTACCTAACTGGGATGATCAGAATGTCATGACATGACGGGCCAACTTCTGTCCTTGTTTGGTTGGGAGGTTGGTTCGGAGTGTCGTGATGTGATGTGAATCCTAGTAGCAAGCAGAGATCTATTATTATATTCTTTTACTTACTGGTTTATGTCCTTCATATCGTCCTTCCTTGTGGTACTTGCTATTAGAGGTCTAATCTCTCTGGTTTTGTATGGCCAGATTTAGAGCCGGTTCCCGAGGATCCAGCGTACTTCTACCTCCAAGATGGTCAATACTAGAGGCATGATTGCAGGAGGACTCGAGTGGGTTCCTTACTTCACCGCTCGTTTTGTTATTTACCTTTATACTTAGCCGTTTGGCACCGACATGTTAGTCGGATTATCTTGTACTTACTTTTACATGATTGTAATTAAGTCAGACTGCAGCTGATAACGATTGTGTATACTTGCTATATCATCTGGCTATATTTTGTAAAGCCAGATCTCAAGAACATTTTGACTGAGCGTTTGGGACGTCTTACTGCTTTATCTTACATGTTCTATATTTCTGTTTCTTGTTTGAATGATTGAGACAATAGATGTGTAATGACCATAGTAAGACTTTTATATAGTATGCACCCCCTCGTCTGGTTAGACATCATTGATCGTATTATACGGTATTCATCTACCCGTAATACGTAGCTGGCTGAGTCACTCCCCCGCTCTCCAGTATTCTGGTTCTGGGGCGTGACATGAGTCCACCAGCCAAGAATTGTCATCGCAGGCGAGGTTAGAAATGACCTCATCACCTACGACGATCAACTCTCTGGTTTCTCTGTCAACTACTGACACTCCTTCTGAATTCCAGAACCTGGCTTTGATACCACTGGATCTAATCCAACGGTCCAGGTTGGTTGCGGGATTGGGGAGTTAAATTGAGTTTTCTCAACCCTAATTCATAGTGCAACATTATCGCAAGTAACACACAAGTTTGAGAGAGGAAGGAGGCAAGAGTGCCATTGCAACTTCGGAGAAGAAGACGGAGGATTGAAGGCCGCTATTCGAAGGAGATCGTGTTCGGGTAATCTCTACTCGTCGTTCTCGCTCTTCGTAGCCTTGTAATCATTGTTCTTATCTCTGAGTGTTGTGGGGATCCGATTTGGATCGGGAGGAGTTTGTAGAGGGTGTAATTCTTCTATTCCATTAGTGGAGGCTTCTCAGGGTTGGACTCCGATCGTCCCGTGGTTTTTCCCGCAAGGGTTTTCCACGTCAAAAATTCTCTGTGTCTGCGTGGATTGTTTTGTGTGTTTGTTTTTGGGTTCGTGCGTTGTATTGCTCGGTCCTCTCGCAGGTACTCTCCGATTTGGGGAAAGGTTTTCGCGCTTCTTTCCCAACAGGATTGAACCAGCAATGTATCATGATCTGACTACATCTTGTTAACAACTACGTACTCCTGGTCTTCATTTTCAAGCATGCTCCCTTCTCCATCCACTTCCAAGTCCAACGAAACAAGCTCAAAGGAATCGTCATCCTCATCATCAGTAGCCGCTTCAGTGTCGACCGAAAGAGTATCAAACTCATGAGCTGCCGGTACAATTATGAATTCATTATCAGCATCCACGTCATCGTCACAAGTTGCCAGTACAGTAGCAGCAAATTCATCGGCGCCATCTTCAGTATCTTCTGCACTAGCATTCTCAGACTCCTCGTCAGCGTCATCATCGACGACAAATTCCTCGGCGAGCGGAAGCATAGCCTCCAGCCATTGCTTCCACTCCTCCGACCACTCGAGGTAAATTTTGTGCAGAACTTTCATGCGGTCGTCGATGGTCGATGAGTTCGCACTTGTCGACGACAGGGTCGATTCTAATGCTTCTCCTAGAATGTCCATTTGGCCGAAGATTCGACCGGCGTCCTTCACCGTATCCTCCGCAGCCTGGCACATTTTGTAAGGCTCATCCATGAAATACCCGTCGACGCACCTAATGGTCCACACCAATAAGTATGGTCAAAAAACAAATTCAAACAAAATATATAATGCATAATCGTTGATTAATTTGTTAATATTTCAGTAGTATATTAATGGTTTTAGGGCTATGAGAATAATTTCACAATGCATGAAATTGTTTGCAGTTTTCCTAGCCAGCTATTGTTTGATAAACCAGATCGTAAAAGAAAAACTAATTACATGAATAACCTCACAATAAAACTTAACTACCGAGTTAATTAGTTAAACTTTGAAACAGAAAACTAAGATTTCATGTCTTCTTCTCCTTTAACCTACTGATCAATTGGTTTGGTAGCGATATCGTCGCAAGCGTGGTCGAAGGTTGGTGTCATGAAGAACTAAGACGAGTTCGACCAAGTCAAAATCGACAAAAGTAACCTGCAACTTGAATTTTTCAATTTTTCTTTTTTATTTTCATAAAATAATGTAACTAGGTTATAGATCTAATTAAACCCACGTATGAGCGAAGTTTATTCAACTAGTTTCAAGTGTTGACTATTGCTTGAGAGAAGACAACTTTCCTTTAAAAGAAATTTCCAAAACTTTCAGTGATAATTCTAAACTAGACATCGTCAGCCATAAAGGTTTTTTTTTTTTAAGAAAAGAAGAAAAACCAAAATTATAAAGAAAATCGTTGCCGAAAGTTACCTGTGAGCGGTTGAGCAGATGTTAAACTTTTATATGACTGCATTGCTCTTATATATATATATATATATATTATATTATATTATATTATGAGCGGCTAACAAATTGGAGACATAGTAGAACTAGGAAATTAACCAATCTAACTCTCCTATTCATATCATAATTAGAAGTAGGACTTATATGGTAATAAACTAATACTCTATTAGGAAATTAACCCAATCTAACTCTCCTATTCATATCATAATTAGAAGTAGGATTTATATGGTAATAAACTAATACTCTACTAATTCCTATTAATTAGTTTAAATCCGGATTCCTAATTCTGCTCACACTATTAATTTTATTTTTTAATGCAATTCTCTTAACTTTTCTCTATTTAGAATTAGGTATCCTAAATTTTAATAAAAATAAATTACAGAAAATTATCTATAGATTTTGTACGATTGTACCACCAATATTTTGACAGATTGTCGTCCAATTAGGTCAACTCTATAATCTACTATTGAATGGCTACTTTAAGGAGTGGAGCATCTGACTCCCTCCTCCGCTGTCATCCGATTCCATTTACTTGCGGATCGCAGATCAGGTGTCTCCTCTACAAGTAAGGAGAAGAACCATATGAAGTTGTCCGAGAAGCAGGAAGTGGATGTTGCGAACTCCAAGAGGACTAAAAACTCTCACAGAATTGTTCCTCAGATACTCATGACTCTTAGGCCTTCCTCTTCCCGATACAAATCAATCAAACTCAGGTCCTAGGTCCTAGGCTAGAGGTCTTTTGCTTGTTTCAACTCAATGTTGTTGTCGTACTATTATGACTTTCTGTCCGTCATTAGTGTTTTATAACCTGTATGCCTTCATTCAATAAAATAGTTTTTGGTTAAAAAAAAGAATGGCTACTTTAAGTTTCTCTTTTTTTAGTCTTTCCTTTCCTTTGATTGTACCACAAATTCTAATTGAAATCCTTCTTTCCCAATTGAACTCAAAATTGATCCAACCTTTCTTTCGCCATTCCAAAATCCAACATGAATTCAATTGTTTATATTCTCACTTCACCATCAATTAATTTAATTAGGCCCGCTCTGAATCTTGTTCATGATAATTTAACTGAGATTTGAATTTGGTTTTCTCAGATTATGGAAAGGACTCCAATTAAGAGTTTTGGCACAATTTCGCACGAAATGAGTAAAAAAAATCTAAACAATTGTCACACCCCAGAACCAAAATACTAGAGAGTGAGAGCGAACATAGACCATCTATGTTATATGAAGTACACAATATGTAGCGGTCACAAGTGTTTAGAGACGAGTGGAAGACCAATCTAGAATGCTATTGATATCATCCTAGGGTCAGACAAAAGTCTGATATTGGTAACGCTCTCTCTCAATGTTTCGCACGGTGTCCCATGCAATAAGTCTAAATATTTTGTAGATTGTACACAAGTAAATTGTTTGAACACAAGATGATTTCACGTAAGGCTGATCTTGGCTAAGTTAAGCTGGACAATACAACTGATGTTTTCGTCCAAGATAGCGAGTCGTGTGCGGTGTCAAACTATCTTCGGATGAGATTATAGGATCTGGCGTCATCTTATATGGCGCCCAAATTATTTTTATTTATTTTATCCCACGTTTCTTCTATTAAATTCAACTATATAAAAAAGATAATCAAATATTGTTTGAAGATATGTTTATTATTGAGATTCTACCTATGTTTCTCATTGAGATTCTATCATATCATACATTTTAGGTGAACTGCATGATAAAGATCATTCCAGATATGTTTCTTATTGTGATTATAACTCGATAAAGATCATTAAATGTGGAAGAAATTTATTAAATAAAAAACAAAATAAAAAAATAGTCTAACTCGATACAATTGACTAATTTATCCTCTCCATAATATTTAATTTGATAGAGGATGAATTTATGGTTAGAAATACGTTAAGATATTGGAGTTAAACTAAACATTAAATTGAAATAAAATATTATTAATTCAATACAAAGCCAGAAAATAATTCAAGTCTCCCCGCCTCCCATATGCCAACTGATTTGACGTATCCCCACGCCAATGCTTTCTTACAAATTCTTCCTCGGCGAGCGGGCGCATAGCCTCCGGCGATTGCTTCCACTCCTCCAACCACTCGAGGTAAATCTTGTGCAGAACTTCCATGCGGTCGAGGTAAATCTTGTGCAGAACTTCCATGCGGTCGTCGATGGTCGATGAGTTCGCACTTGTCGACGACAGGGTCGATTCTAATGCTTCTCCGAGAACGTCCTCCGAGAACGCCCATTTGGCCGAAGATTCGACCGGCGTTGGAGATGCTTCTCCGAGAACGTCCATTTGGCCAAAGATTCGACCGTCCTTTAATGCACATTTTGTAAAAAAAATTTAAATAAAAAGAGAACACTAAAGAAAAAGTAAAGAACATCGTTGGCTTCATGCTCTTTTATATATATATATATATATATATATATATATATATATATATATATATATATATAAAATATATATATATATATATATATATATATATATATATATATATATATGAGCCAACAAATCACTGACATAGTATTAATTCTCCGATTCTTTTCATAATTAGAATTATGCTTTATATGGTAATTAACTAATACTACTAATTCCTATAATTTATTTTAAACTCCATATTCCTAGTACTTTTCACACTATTAATTTATTTTATGGTATTTTTGAAACAATTCTATTAAATCTTTTATATATAGAATTAGGTAGCTTAGATTTTAATAAATATAAATTACAGTGGATTCTCTACAGATTTTGTAACAGCATAACTTTCCCTCCTACCATATATAAAGGACATATATAAAGAATTCGGTTGCAAACATAGAGTAAGACACGAACACGACTAGTAACATGGTTGCAAACATAGAGTAAGACACGAAGACGACTAGTAACATATGTAAAGAAGTCGCTAATTCATCGTGCTAATTCATCGCACAAATGTGCCAATCTTTTGTTTTTGTAATTTGATTTCCTTATTGCCGTTGATTGTTGTTAAAGTCGTCTCAGAAACATCGCTAATGTAAAATATGTCAGATCAGCTCTCAACTTAAATTACATTGTGTCGCTAAATCCAATTATGAAAAATCAAAACTTCCTCCTCTGATTTATTATTATTTCCAAGTATAAACACACACTCTCTCTCACCTAAAATTACCACCCACCACTTTCAAGTTTCAACACCACCATCACCACCGACTAGATTCGTGTCTGTGACAATGTTCATGTCCGTTTCCATGTTCGTGTCTGTGTCAGCGTCCAATCGCTCACGACAAATTATCTGTTTTCTCTAATTTTCTATTGAAATTCTTAATTAAATAATTAGTAATAACTTTGCTGGGAGGAGCAAAAAATATTCACGTAATTACTTCTTCCGAGCATTGTTCTTAGCTCGGCCAATATATCGGTCAATTCTTGAACAACCTGCAAGTTTGTAACAGCTAGTATCAGATCCTTCATCATGTATCAGCATCTACACTGATAAAATTTATGTTTAATCTTTCAAGTATAAGCATATATATTTCATCTATACTTAGAGTGCAACTTATGGTCAACAACAGAACTACAAGCAGCTCCTGCTAAAAAAAAAAGTTATACATTTGATATTCTGGTCAAGTGTTCAACTTCAATTGATGCTAAAGAATTCAAAACTATGAGCAAATGAGTCCGAATTAAGATGTTTGGACTTACTGTCACACCAATTTTAGGATTAAATTTACAGAATTATTTTAATATTGGACGTCAACCAACTAATGTTCTAAAGTATAGTACTACGTGAATCAAATAAGGATTATTTAGTTTTAGTGTCTCCTAATATTATAAATTTATATTTACATATTGTTCATAAAAGAATTTGGATCTCATCCTAACAGTTTACTTGGCTTACTTGGCTGACAGTTCAAAATATACAGTTAATTTTGAATATTATACGAGACCCTAAAACTAAACAGAATTGTATAATGTTTGTAAGACTTTGATTATATAGTTTTTTCATGACCAATCCAGAATAAGTCTTATGACAATGTTGTTTGCTTTTATTCCGATCTCAGCAACCATGCATACAACCGTCCGGGACACTTGAGTTGCAAACATTCAATAATGTAATCGGGACGAGAGACAAACATTTGACGTTACACAATATCCATGAAGTCGACTCCATCGAAACTGATCGGCTGAAATCAGAATAGAAACAAATAACAGTGTCACAAGTCATATTCTCGATCGGTCGGGACAAAACCAAATAACCCAACTCACACCACCCCCATCATGCAAAACTAATAACATAACACAAGTCACAAAATCTTTACCTATTTTGTTTAGTTAGTTTTAGGTCTTATATAATATTCAAAATTTACGTTTCTCTCTCCATTTTGGAGAGTCAGCCAAGTCAACTCTTAGGACCATATCCAAACGTTATGTTTAACGATATGGACGAAACCCTAAAACTAAATACAAAAATGCTATTTCGCTCCAAAATTTTTGGGTGATATCATCTCCCATTATGTGGCATATGACATGGCTGATGACATGACAGCTGACATGGCAAAATTAAACATTCAGCATTAAAATTAAAATTAAAATTAATATTAATATTAATATTAATATCAAATTAACATCAACATTAATATTAAAATTAACATTAACATTAATATCAACTTTAACATTAACATTAAAATTAATATTAACATTAAATTAAATTAGCATTAACATTAACATTAATATTAATATTAATATCAAATTAACATGAATATTAATATTAACATTAACATTAAAGTTTGGGTGAACGTATGAAGGAGTTCGGTCAAACTTGAAAACGCATGACCGACCGAGAGTTCTCGATGGAAGTGTCGTACCCTCAACTTTTCTTCAGACGTTGGGGTGAGTACTGTCATCGGGAAGAGCAGAGGCGGTGGCCTTGGCTTTCCCTTTTCCTTTCGCGGTGGCGCTCTTTGGAGCCATCGATGGCGATGGAGTCGACGAAGAGACGATCGACGAGTTGGGTCTGACAAAGAAGATGGTAGAAGAAGATAGAGTGCTCGAAAAAGTGCCCTCTCCATTAGAAGACAACTATTTATAAGCTTTGCAAACACGTGTTTTGAGATGAAGACGAAAAGTTTACCGTCATTTCGAAGATCAAGTCAGATCAATGCACATTTATCCCAAGGAAGATCTCGTTGACGTCATTTGGGCACCATGCCTCTGATCCAAAGGGTTTCTAACTTATCCAACAAATTTAGAAAACTTTGAAGGGGGTCTTGTATAGACATGCGCCCTGTTTTTCTTGTGCCCCATGAAAAAACAGTAAAGAAAACACCCTGGCGTATCATTACCTGCGCCTCTTTTTTGTTTGTTTCATATTTCGATTCCCGTGCTACAAAAGGCGGTTATAACACGAGAATCGAGGAGTCATGATTACTAAGGACGCTCGCGCTTCGACACGGGCGTGCCTAACTCTTTACATCACTTTCTCCCATACTGCATTAATGGGATGTGACCTTTCTCGAGATGTCAAAACAGAGCTTCCACTCGTGCCAAAATTGGAGGAACATAGTACAACCACATTGGAAGCAGTATAAAACAGGCACATGTTATCTTGGCGTACTCCCCTTCGCACCCCACCACTCTAGGCGTGCCCGATTCATCATTCCCCATCTGTGCTGTCACGACCCGATCCCAAATTATTGGGTCGAACCGGATCATGCCCAGCCTGCACCGTTGTGAGACTGCGGCAGTAAGCTGTTATATATGCAGGTATTCACAACAACATCTATACATTTGTCACAACTCAATATACAAAAATTTTAAAACTTTTTAGTCAACAATTGAAAGTACAACTAGAAATGAAAGAACTGAAATAAAGTGCTGAATTCAAATTAACAAAATTCTAAAACAATAAAACTAGAAATGGAAAACGACTAGCTATGCGGTCGGCTCGTCGGCCTCAGGTCCTGCGTCCTCCAAGGGGGACTCCGGCAACACCACGGGGTACAAAATCGGATCATAGTAGCTATTGTACAATAGCTCAGCGTCCTCAATGTCACCTAAAAATGTGGTCTCCAGTCAGGAGGGAGCAAGTACGAATATGTATCTCATATTTCAAATAATAATGGAAAAGTGCAGGCTAAACAGTTAAACAATATTTTCCAGTAATTCTACAATTAAAAACAATGTGATTTGAATGTGTAATCGTCTATGACCGGCTTGGGTTATACAATAGCGTCCTAGCGACGCGATACGGCTTATCCCCGTGTGTAAGAGGGGTAAGCTCGCACAATCATGCAATATGGGAGGGTATTGGTCATAAACGTTACACTATTCCCACAATCCCCACAATCAATAATTGAACCCTAGGAGAGGGTTCCGTGTAGTAGTGTGGTTTAAACATGCAGCTTGACAATTACTAAATAAAATACAAGAAAACATAAACGTAACTTGCCTCTGTTAATTGACTGGATCGAAAATGTTGGTACCGAGGAGGAAGTCAAGTTCGTCTCCGAGATCCTACAGTTGAGAACCTTGGCTTAGAACCATAATGAAACCATTCTAGGTGTGCTAGTTACAATCTCTAGAAGTAGACCCTAGTCATATTTTAAGTTATTAATAAATCTACCGAAAATCGTCTAACGTCGCAATCTACGTTCATTATTATTTTTAATTAAATAAGTCGGTTATTGATTAATTGAAAAAATGGCAATTACCGGTTAATTTGGCAAAACTTTGTATTTTTATATCGTATGTATAAAATTATATTTTCCTTTTAGTGATAAAACATGGACTTTGTTAACTTACCAATATTTTATTCAAGTTAATTTTATCGTGAAAAATCTTTATTAATTTTATACAAAATAATTAATACCTAATTTATAATTACGCGTCTAATAACGAAACTAACTCAGAAAAAGAAAGTAAAAACCTAAACTACACAATACAGAGTCACGGCGAAAATAAAATAGAAAACTGGGCTTATGTCCTTTACAAATTTTTACATAAATTAACTAATCATCTATGCGAGCTCTGAGTGTCGCGAACGGTCCAAACAGTAGGCCGAAGCCCTACACCAAAAATACTAACAGCAGTACCAGTTCTAAAAATAATTATAAACATAAATATAGTTGTAAAATACGTCTCAGACTTGGCCCAAATGTCATGTTGCTGGCTAGCGCCTCAACGTACAGGAATCCTATAGCGTTTGCGCTTCGTCGAGGCTCATTCGACCGATACGGTCATCGCCTATCTGGGATACGAAACTCTAAATTCCACTTTCAAATCGACAAAACCAATTTTGTAATCTGTTTGCAAAATACCGAATTTGAAAATAGAATCCCATTTTAAAATACTTTATTTTTGAAAACTTTTCCGAAAATTTGGGCAGCATCTCCTCTGTAATTGGGACAACCCAATCCTGGGACGGTGCCAAAAATCAACATAAACAATATTCCGAACCAGGGAAACAATCCAAACCATCCATAATAATATTCCACACAGAAATAATATCCAACCCGAAAATACATCACAATTATATTCAGCCAAAACCACAGAATACTCTCAAAATAAATTCGAAAATCCCGAAATAAAGTTCGGGAAATCGAAAGCCACAGAACCGAATCATTCTGAAATGGGATTCGAAAATTCCGAAACTACAATTGCCTAAACTGAATCCCGTAATGGGATCGGAGACCGTATCATCATCGACACTAAAGGTAGGGACGCGGGGACACGAGATATACCTTGGGTTGCTCGGCAAGAGCTCTCAGAGGATAATAGAAAAAGAAAACCACATTTTCGCTGACTCGGAAAAGTCCCAAACTCGCGGACAGCATCGAAAATCGCCGGAACAGCGCTGGTGGAACAACGAGGGCGCACGCGGGCTGAACCAGGCGCGGACAGCCGCAAAATCGGCCGGGCGCGGAGCTCGGGAAGAGGGGGCGGCGCTGGCCGGGGCGTACGCGGGAGGAAGGTCGCCGGGGTCGCGGGCGGACCTGGCCGGAGGAGGCGGCGCTGGGTGAGGCCGGCGGGTCGGGGTCCGGCGCACGAGGCGGCTAGGGCGGCCGGCCGGCCACAGGGCCACGGGGCCAGGGTCGGATGGCGCGGAGAGGGAGGCCGCGCGAATCGGGAGCGGGCTGAGTCGCCGGAGGGCGCCGGCGGTCGCACGGGCTTTGGCGCCGGGTAGGCCGGGCAGGACTCGGCTAGGGCACGGGGAGCTGAGCTCCTGGAGGGGGAGAGATGGTTAGGAGAGAGTGAGGGAGATAGAGAAATGAGTGATGAGAGTGGTGCTGGTGGGGTGTTTTAAAAGAAAGAGAGGAGAATGAGTAGAGGAATGGAGTGGTGAGGAGAATAAGAAGGAGTGGGCTTAGGGGGTGGCTTGGTCGTGGAAGACCAAGCCAGATGGGGAATTTTATTTATTATTATTATTTTTTTCCTAACCAAACATATTGGTTTACAAATATAAATAAGGCCATAATTTAATAAAAAGATTTTAGGACGGATTCGGGACCGGAAACGAAAATTGGGTTCGGAAACGGAATCTGGTGTTCGGACTCGGGGTCGGAGTCCGGATTTGGGATCGGGGACAGAGCCACAATCAAAAATCAATGATTAATTTTAAAAATAATATTTTCCTAATTCCGACTAATAATAATAATAATAATAAACTAAAATTACGCTACAATCCAACAATTCAAAAATTCTAAAATTCTGGGTTTCACATATGCTCATCAAGCCACCATCTTCGAGATAGCATTTATTAAGTCTAAAATGCCTCTCTCGAAGACACAAAACGAGATGCTTTGATTCCCGTGCAAATGATGAATACTGAAGTCAAAGTTCATCCCTTATCAGAACAACACAGCTCGGCGTATGTCGCCCTGAACTCTCCTAGGCTCGTGTGCTTCTACCCCCGTGCCTACATATCACGCGCCACCTGGGACAGTGACTCCTAGGACGCGTGTATGACTTCGGCGTGTGCCACGTGCTAAAAGCCTATTCACGTCGAAGAACGAGTTTGAAGTATTCTCGAGATTCTCTCCAACAACATATCTACTACGTGGCAATCGGCTATGGTCTCCCCACCGATGAAGTGTGCGCCTGACTGTAACCAACCCCTGTTTAGGGGTGCCATGTGGCAAGCTAAAGTTCGCGCCTAAGATTTTATAGGCACATGTGCTTTTCCCTCTCAAAACTATAAATAGGAGGAGTCCTCCATTTGAAGCTCTCGATCCCAGCCTCAAATTTCTCTCGATTCCCCTCGATTCCTGAGTTCCTCAAGAAGTTTGAGCATCCCAGAGAGGGTCCTTGCTGCTCCCCTCAGCCAGTGAAGTTGAGCCCAGAAATACCCTCTCACAGTCCTTGCTGCGATTAGGGATTCCCGTTCAGGAGTTCCTCTTTGTATTCTCATTCGCAGTCTTCATAGCAGCCTGTTTTCAAGCTCGGAAGTGATGTCGAACACCGAGATGATTAGAATATCGCATGCTATAGAAGAAAGTATACGATGCATTTTTTCGTCTCTTCCACCATTCTAAAAATGAAAATTAGATGAAGAATCATCTTCATATTCTTCATATGAATTTAAATATAAAGACAATTTTTGAGTTGATAGGGAAGATTGTTTTTGTTTCTTCCTTTGTTGTATACTTTTAGCGTGTGATAATTTAGACATAAAACTGGAGTTGCTACTACTACCATGAACGGGTGTATCGGGTCGGTTCGATATAACATTTTCTTCATAAAGTAATTAAAGAATCTAAAACATTTATAATTTCCAATTTTAAGTTATATATATATATATAAAAAAAAAAAAAAATATATAGCAAATGATCTCTAGCATAGTGAAAATTTATATATATATATATATATAGGAAAAATTTATGAAATGTCCAAAAAATGAAAAAGTTTTATGAAAAACCCACCGCGCAATAACATTTCATCGCGTGCCCAGAATTAGCAAAAAATATATAAAGAGGGTTCCGAATGACCTTTTTGCCCTTCCTTCTAATTTATTGAAAACACCCACGAAACTACTCTTAAAAAAATGTTTCGATACTTCATCTTCTTCCATACGCTGCTCACTTTCGAATCTAGGTTTTCTCCTCAAAAATCTTCAATATCTCGTCGAAAAATTTCGGAAAGACCGAGACAAACGGCAAAAGTGCTAAAACGGAGGTCTAAACATCATTTTTTTGTGATTTTTAAATTTTGAAAGACCAACAAACGATAAAATAATTTATCTCAGGCTCCTCGAAGATACGCTCATTTTGCAACAAACCGGGCCTCGTTTCGACCTCCCAGTTAAAAGTTATGGCCCTCCAAAGTTTCAAGTGACCATCAAATGCAGGAGAATGGCCATTCTTTGTGTTAGAACACGAATAATGTTTATTTTACATAGGAGTGGCCATTTTCCGTGTTAGTAACACGGAGAATGGCATTCTCCATCTTAATTTACACGGAGAATAGCTATTCTCTGTGTTAGTAACACGGAGAATGGCATTCTCCGTCTTAATTTACACCGAGAATGGTCATTCTCCGTGTAATTTAGCACGGAGAATGGTCATTCCAGTGTTAAAACGCAGGAAAATGGCCATTTTCCGTGTTAGAAACACGGAGAACGCCATTCTCCGTGTTAATTTACACGGAGAATGACCATTTCCAGTGTTAAAACATAGGAGAATGACCATTCTCCGTATAATTTAGTATGGAGAATGGCATTCTCCATGCTAAATTATACGGAGAATAACCATTCTCCGTGTTAAATGACATGGAGAATGGTCATTCAAATGTTAAAACACGGCCATTCTCCGTGTTAGAAACACGGAGAATGGCATTCTCTTTGTTAAAATGCAGGAGAATGACTATTCTTCGTGTTATATCGACGGAGAACAGTTGACAGAAAAATAATTTATTATTTTTTTGTTTTCTGGAAAGAATTTTGCCATAAATAAAAATTCAAGAGTTTTTGTTCTTCTTTCAAAACGATGTTAACCCTTATGGAAAAGAAGAAGAACATCTTCTCTCTATAATTGACCTAATTGTCGGAAAAGAAGAAGAAGAAGAAGAAGAAGAAGATGATGAGCGACGATCGGAGTTCGACTGAAAAAATGCATGGTGAACTACGAACGATTTTTGCGATCTCTGCTGAAGATGAGAGCAATTGAATTCAGATCTCTCGTGAAGAAGAAGAAGAAGATGACGAGAATCGCAATCCAAATCTGAGTTTGTGCGGAGGGGTAGTTATGGTATTAAGTTTATAAATACAGAGCATCTAAAGGGAATCTTGAAATACTTAACGTGGAAATATATAATTCTGGACATTTCATAAAACTCATCCTGCGGGTGGATTTTTCACAAAAATCAACCCCGAAATTGGGTTTCTCAGCAATTTCCATATATATATATATATGGCATAATGCAGGGACTTTGTGCATACACTGTGTTGAATACCATTTGGGTCCACTGTCCTAATTTTTCACACACACACACACCCACGTCTCCACCACGGTTCGATTCCGAGACCATCCGCCTAGTCAATGATGTTATACTTATACCTCTCCTCACAGATCATAAGAGCTAGTTTAGTATGGTATTATGGTACAAGAATTGAAAGAATCAAACCCAACCAAAGGGGATTACTACTATAGCCCAACTTAATGTGATAAGGCTGTCACAAATTTATCAAAATTATTATACTTATAATATCTTTTTGAAAATGTTAGAGGACATCATAGCAATTGTGAAAAAAATTCATATTGTTCATTAAATGTAACATGGATAGTTAGGTAATTACTTATAAAAAGAAAAGAAAAAATAAGGATAGTTGTCGCTTGATGTTTTCAATCTAGTAGAACTAGGAAATCAATCTAACTCTCCTATTCATATCATAATTAGAAGTAGGATTTATATGGTAATAAACTAATACTCTATTAGGAAATTAACCCAATCTAACTCTCCTATTCATATCATAATTAGAAGTAGGATTTATATGGTAATAAACTAATACTCTACTAATTCCTATTAATTAGTTTAAATCCGGATTCCTAATTCTGCTCACACTATTAATTTTATTTTTTTATGCAATTCTCTTAACTTTTCTCTATTTAGAATTAGGTATACTAAATTTTAATAAAAATAAATTACAGAAAATTCTCTATAGATTTTGTACGATTGTACCACTAGTATTTTGACAGATTGTTGTCCAATTAGGTCAACTCTATAATCTACTATTGAATGGCTACTTTAAGGAGTGGAGCATCTGACTCCCTCCTCCGCTGTCATCCGATTCCATTTACTTGCGGATCGCGGATCAGGTGTCTCCTCTACAAGTAAGGAGAAGAACCATATGAAGTTGTCCGAGAAGCAGGAAGTGGATGTTGCGAACTCCAAGAGGACTAAAAACTCTCACAGAATTGTTCCTCAGATACTCATGACTCTTAGGCCTTCCTCTTCTCGATACAAATCAATCAAACTCAGGTCCTAGGTCCTAGGCTAGAGGTCTTTTGCTTGTTTCAACTCAATGTTGTTGTCGTACTATTATGACTTTCTGCCCGTCATTAGTGTTTTATGACCTGTATGCCTTCATTCAATAAAATAGTTTTTGGTTAAAAAAAAAAAGAATGGCTACTTTAAGTTTCTCTTTTTTTAGTCTTTCCTTTCCTTTGATTGTACCACAAATTCTAATTGAAATCCTTCTTTCCCAATTGAACTTCAAAATTGATCCAACCTTTCTTTCGCCATTCCAAAATCCAACATGAATTCAATTGTTTATATTCTCACTTCACCATCAATTAATTTAATTAGGCCCACTCTGAATCTTGTTCATGATAATTTAACTGAGATTTGAATTTGGTTTTCTTAGATTATGGAAAGGACTCCAATTAAGAGTTTTGGCACAATTTCGCACGAAATGAGTAAAAGAAATCTAAACAATTGTCACACCCCAGAACCAAAATACTAAAGAGTGAGAGCGAACATAGACCATCTATGTTATATGAAGTACACAAGTACCATATGTAGCGGTCACAAGTGTTTAGAGACGAGTGGAAGACCAATCTAGAATGCTATTGATATCATCCTAGGGTCAGACAAAAGTCTGATATTGGTAACGCTCTCTCTCAATGTTTCGCAGGGTGTCCCATGCAATAAGTCTAAATATTTTGTAGATTGTACACAAGTAAATTGTTTGAACACAAGATGATTTCACGTAAGGCTGATCTTGGCTAAGTTAAGCTGGACAATACAACTGATGTTTTCGTCCAAGATAGCGAGTCATGTGCGGTGTCAAACTATCTTCGGATGAGATTATAGGATCTGGCGTCATCTTATATGGCGCCCAAATTATTTTTATTTATTTTATCCCACGTTTCTTCTATTAAATTCAACTATATAAAAAAGTTAATCAAATATTGTTTGAAGATATGTTTATTATTGAGATTCTACCTATGTTTCTCATTGAGATTCTATCATATCCTATCATATCATACATTTTAGGTGAACTGCATGATAAAGATCATTCCAGATATGTTTCTGTAAGCCCCTGATTTTCAAATTCATTTTTAATTAGTGTTAATTAAATTTTAATGTCATTTATAGCCTTAAATAATTATTAGAAATTTTTAGGAATTTTTCTAGAATTTTTAAATGATTTTAAATGAGTTTTAAAATACAAAAATATTGATTTATAATTTTCTAAAATGTTTTAATATCAATTTGCAATTATTAGAATTGTTTTAATACTGTTTTGTAATTATTCAAATTACTTTTATATCAGTTTGTAATTAGGAATTTGTTTTTAATTAAGGAATGCAAATTATATTTGCATATTACTTCTGTGGGGACCTATTATGCAAAATCCTAAAACCTAAGGACCTAAGTGCAAATCCTAAACCTACCCCCCCGACGGACGACCGCCACGCCGACGGGCAGCCCCCGCCATTTTCGGCTGCCCGACCGACTTATCAACCGCCCTATTTCCCTATAAAACACTCCCCTCTCTCCCCCAGACCCAAACCCTAGACTCCCCGACCATCCACCGCCGACCACAGCCTCGTTCTTCCCGAAAACCCTAGCCGAAACCCTAACCCCGACGAACTCCTCGACCAGCCCCCACGCCGAGTGCCACCACCCCTAACCACCGCCGACGAGTTCGCCACGCCGCGACGCGTCGATCGCCACCGCTCCGCCACCGTTCCGACGCCCCTAGCCGCCGTCTCTGCCTTCGAAAGCTTCCCCCAAAGTCGAACACGCAGGTAACAGACCTGAGTTCGTGTCGTGCGTGTCTCGAACTCACGCACGACGTTCGCCTGGACACGGAGAACCTAGCTATAGGTCTGGACACGGGTGAATCGACTCGTGTGTATCGTGCTAGCCCAGACACGTAAATACCTGTGTCCCTAACTGTCCGGACACAGGATCGTGTTTATTTTTTTTTTAATGTTTATGTTAATCAAAACCTAAATAAAATTCACTAAAGCCCTAACTCTAATACGACCCACGGGCTGACCCCCTGGCCAGCCCGACAGAGCCTAAACTCTCCCCCCCCCCCCCCCCCCGCGCTCTGTTGGCTCAGGTTCGAGCCTTTCTGTTTCCTTTCCCTTTTCTTTTCCTTTTCTTTTTCTTTTTCTTTTATATATATATTTATATATATATATTTATATATATATGTATATACATTTATTTGTGTATATATATATGTATTACTATATATACTATATTTATGTATATATATACTTGCTGTTTTCTTTTTATATATATATTATATATTTATATATATATATATATATACTTCATCCTTTATACTTTATTATTTATGTATATATATATTTCCTTGTGTATATATATATATATATATATATATATATTATTATATATATATATATTATTATATATACTATTATATATGTATACATCATTTTATATATATATATATATATATATATATATATATATATATATATATATATATATATATATATATATAGAAAATATATATATTATATAGTTGAGTATTTTCTTATATGTATGTATATATACATATATTTGTATATATATATATATATATAATATATAGTTGAGCATTTTCCTATATATATAAATATCCCTATATTTATATATATATATATTATTTCCTATATGTATTTTACTTAGCTTAGTGTAAATTATTTATATAAAATAATGTTCATACTTTTATAGTTACTATGTAAAACTTTACCTTATTAAAATAATAATATTTATTTTGACTATTACCAAATTGTATTTTTATTGTATTTAAATTACTGCAACCATTTGGTGTCCAAGCCTAGCATGGGTATTTGGACTCAAATGTGTTTTCACACATTCAAGACCTGTACAAGTCATATTGGACTTGATTCATGGCCTTGGGTCCTGTATTTGAACTTTGGTTCAAATTATGTACATGGACAAAATACGCAGATAATTAATTATTGTGTGCATTGCTGTTTTTGATTTTCTAAAAATACTTAAATTATTGCTAAAATTATGGAAAAATAGTTTTTAGATACTATGTTAAGTTAGCTAATTTAGTATAATTTTTGTAGTATTTAATTTACTGTTTTGCTACAAGTTTGGCATATGAAACCAAAAACTCATTTTCTTTATACTTAGGAAAACTGATTTTTATAAAATATTTGTACTGGTTAATAAATTCCAGAAAAATTATAATAAATTTCTATGATTAACAAGGATCACTTTGGTACTTTACTTTAAGAAAAACTAGGCTTTTTGTCTACTTCAAAAATTGTTAGAACACAATGATCTTTTAATTTATTTATTGATTAATTACGACTTGTAGCTTTTTGTGTTATTTGGAGTTTTAGTCGTGTTGAACCCCATCCCTCACTAGTGTAAAGACCCTAGAAAGTTAGTTAACATAGTGTGTCACCCCACATTGGTCTCCTATGCCAAGTCATTATTTTGGCTAGGTGCCCAATCACAAGTCGTGTTTTACCAATTAGTGTCCTAGTGTTTTAGCTTAGTGTAAAACTAAGTTGTTGTATTTACTTCTACAGCGACGAGTTACTGGACATCCATAGCACTGTTATCGCAGCTTGTTTTATTTTGCTTTGCTAGAGGCAAGTACTTTCTACGAACTTTACATATTGTCACATAAATGAACTGCAAACCCCACCATGTTAAATGCTGATCCTTGGGGTAGCAAGTTAGATCTTTACATGTTGTACTTTCAGTTACTACCATGCTTAGAACAGTCTTGATGTATCTCTCACATGATTAGAATATGGGTTATGGGGAAACTGATAGTATTGTACGTGATCACGACCCCCCTACAGTAGCGAGCTCGGTCGCATTCTATATGCATACCTTGCCGCAGGCCATTACCCCGCATGTCTGTACGGATGTACACTTATGCTTGTTAACTTGTACGTATGTACATTTCATTATGTGCCCTCCAGCATATTGTACATCTATTGACCGATCACGTACTTGCTACAGTTTTAAATATTACATATACATCTGTCTCTATGACACGTGTGTCCTTGCCATGATAGATTGAGTGATGCCATGCTTTCCAGTTATTCCTCTCATGTTCATTTTCATGTTTCATATGCTAGTTTGCTAGATTTAGTACTTGCTTCCGTCCTGACAGGATAACGTTGTAGGTGTCCTTACTGAGGAGGAGTTACTCTGCGACACATACTATGGAGATACTGCCGAGGACCCGGCTCTACTTTACGAGGATGTTCCTGCGGGGAACCTCGTCTAGTTGTCTTTTGTTTACTTAGACTTTTGAGAGTAGACATGTATTAGACTACATCATTTTGTAACTGGACATGTATCCAGTTTTATATTTCAGTTTACTTGTACTTGGACGTTTACTATATACGATGACTTTTGTGTTTGGAACATTTATGATTCTTCTTCACTTATAGAACTGTTAGTACATTTAGTCTTATCCTGTTGTCTTTAGAACAGCTTACTACGTTTTATCTCAACGTAGGCTGGGCGTGACTCGGCCTGGCCCAACAATTTGGGTAGCGGATCGTGACATGTTTTTAGTGGTGGCCCATGCAGGTCCTGACTAAACTGTTTGGTTACGTTATTGTACCAAGCATGCCTGCAATTAGGAACTTAAGGTAATTAGACAACATTAGAAAAGACGCTTAGAACACCTAGAGGAATGCTAGGATTGCAATATAGGAAATATGTCACATGTTTGCTATTATAATTAGATTTTCTTGCATGTGATTGCTTACTTTAAACAAAGTCCTTATAAGTCTTTTATGTGTAATTTAGATGGTGCTTACTCGCTCGTCCCAGTATGTTACCCCCCGAGAATGGTGTCCTCCATATCCAGTCAGCTGACCAGTTGATTGATACACCTCCACCTACCACATTCCCCCACTCCACAGATCCACAGACCCAGATACCTCCTTCCACATCCCAGTCCCAGCAGGCCCCGATACTTCCACCACCCCCTATCACTATACCCACCCAGGATTCCGTCACACTCGACGGGACCCAGCTGCTCACACTGATCCAGGGGTTCCTAACAACCCATCAGGAGCAGACTACCCTACTCCGCCAGAGCATGGAGCGTTCTGAGGGACGTCCCGTGGTCCCACCACATGTAGAGCCACGACAGAGAGCGGAGACGGTCAAGGACTTCATGGGTCTGAATCCCAAGGAGTTTTTAGGGACTGAGGGCATAGTAGTAGCTGATGACTGGCCAGATTCTGTAGAGAGGAAGCTTCTGGGAGTTAGGATGCCGGATGACCTTCAGGTCGAGGCAGCAGGATTTCTGCTGATAGACTTTGCCGGAGTCTGGTTCAGGAATGAGCCGTTGTTCGCGAGAGGTAGAGCCACCTGGGACCAGTTCAAGACCCAGTTCAAGAAGAAATTCTTCTCGACCACTGCTAGAGTAGCCATGGGGCTACGATTCCAGAACATCCAGCAGGAGAACCGTTCTGTTGATGACTATGCGGAAGAGTTTAGTTGCCTGAGCCGTTTTGCTCCTAGTCTGGTTGCTGATCCAGAGGAGATAACCCGTAGGTTTTGCCATGGTCTAGTTCCAGACATTGGCATTCTTATAGTGGCGAACGGTACGACTGACTACTACCAGAGCCTAGAGTTAGCTCGGAGCATTGAGGAGCGTCTTCTGTCATGCAAGAGGCCGGCTTCTGTACATCATGAGGGACCGTCCAAGCGTCAGGTTTTCCAGCAGAAAGCACCGACGCCACCCCAGCAGACTTACCGTCCCTCTACACCACACCATCAGACCCCGCCAGTTCGAGCCCCGGGACCTCGTCAGCAGCAGCAGCAGAGGGGAGCTATATGTTCTTTCTGCGAAAGACCAGGGCACGATAGCTCCATTTGCAGGAAGAGGTTGAAGCAGTGCTTAGCTTGTGGGTCTGCCACCCATCAGATTCGGGACTGCCCAGTAGCGAAGCCTAGAGGACCACTCCCGACGTAGCAGCAGAGGTTTGGGCAGCATCTGCAGCAGCAGAAGGGACCTCAGGGGAAGGTCTACAGCCTAGCCCTTGAGCCAGAGCCGGAGCAGGTTTCGGAGCCGGATTACTTAGTTGACGTCATTACAGGTCATGTTTATTTGCATACTTTTCTAGTTGTATGTTTGTTTGATTCTGGTGCATCTCATAGCTTCCTATCATTAGAGTTTATGCATAAACATCATCTAGTAGCTACACCTTCTGCGGAGATTAATAGAGTGATGACGGGAGGAGGACCAGTGCCTATTAGATCTATCTATAGATGTTCTATTTTTATAGCCGGAAGAGAGTTCAGGGGGCGATTCTTTGTGATGCCACTCCCCGGTTATGATATCATATTGGGGATGGACTGGCTTAGCTATGCCCATACATCTATAGATTGCCATGAGGGTAGTATTTTGTTCAGTCCCCCAGGCACAGCACCATTCAGTGTCAGGAGGACATGGCCGGAGATCAGCCTAGAGCCGAACTGTTGTGCTACAGTCGGGGACACAGCACCGCCACACCCTATCATTAGGGAGTTTATGGATGTATTCCCAGAGGATCTTCCAGGACTTCCGCCTGACAGAGATGTGGAGTTCACTATAGATTTAGTGCCGGGTTCATCACCAGTATCCCGGGCTTGCTATAGAGTGAATCCCAAGGAGGCAATAAAGATGAAAGAGCAGATTGATGACCTATTGAAAAAGGGTTTCATTCGATCCAGTGCTTCTCCATGGGGAGCACCAGTGCTCTTTGTGCCCAAGAAGGATGGTACAGTCCGGTTGTGTATTGACTATCGGGCCTTGAATGCCATCACCATCAAGAACAAATATCCTCTGCCCAGGATAGATGATTTGTTCGACCAGTTGAGCGGGGCGAAGGTGTTTTCCAGGATAGACTTGAGATCCGGGTACCACCAGGTGAAGGTTAGGCCAGCAGACATCCAGAAGACGGCGTTCAACACGAAGTACGGGCAGTACGAGTTTCTGGTAATGCCATTTGGTCTCACAAATGCGCCAGCTGTCTTTATGAACTTGATGAATAAGACATTTCACCAGTATCTGGATAAGTTCGTCGTGGTGTTTATCGACGACATCCTGATATACTCGAAGACGCCGGAGGAGCATGCAGAGCACTTGCGGATAGCTTTGGGGATTCTGAGGCAGGAGAGATTGTTTGCCAAATTACCGAAGTGCGAGTTCTTTTTAGACCGAGTGGAGTTTCTCGGCCATGTAGTCACTGGAGATGGAATCTCGGTGGATCCCAGGAAGATTGCTGCAGTTGAGACGTGGAAGGCTCCGACGTCAGTTTCAGAGATCAGGAGCTTTCTGGGTTTAGCAGGCTATTATAGAAAGTTCGTCCAGGACTTTGCTAGGATAGCTGAACCCATGACGAAGCTGACGCGGAAGGACGCAGAGTACATCTGGTTAGAGGACTGCCAGGCGGCATTTGAGGAGCTGAAGAGGAGGCTGACGACCGCTCCAGTTCTGACTTTACCTTCAGGTTCTGGAGGTTTCACCATATACAGTGATGCTTCTGGGAAGGGGCTAGGATGTGTCCTACAGCAGCATGGGAAAGTAATTGCTTATGCATCTAGGCAATTGCGGACTCATGAGAGGAATTATCCTACCCATGACCTCGAGTTAGCTGCGGTGATCTTTGCACTCAAGTTATGGAAACATTACTTATACGGAGAGCGTGTGGAAATTTTCACTGACCACAAAAGTTTGAAGTATGTGTTCACAGCAGAAAGAGCTGAACATGAGGCAAAGACGATGGTTGGAGTTGATGAAGGACTTCAACATCGATTTACAGTATCATCCCGGGAAGGCAAATGTGGTGGCGGATGCGCTGAGCAGGCATCCGATGGCATGGTACCTGATGATTGATCGGCATTTGCGGGAGGATCTGGAGAAGCTCGGTATCGAGCTAGTTCGGCCAGGATCAGTGATACAGATGATGGCACTTGACATTCAGTCAGGTTTGATGGAGCAGATCACGGAGACACAGTCTACAGATGAGAGCCTTCGCAGACTTCGACCCCAGGCATTAGCTGGATTGCTGGATGACTTCACTATAGCAGAGGATGGATCCCTGAGGCATGGCAGCCGATTGTGCGTACCGAAGGGAGAGCTGGTAGAGGTAGTCTTGCAGGAGGCGCACCGATCGAGATATTCTATTCACCCTGGTGCTAACAAGATGTACCGTGACTTGCGGGAATATCTTTGGTGGCACGGGATGAAGAGGGATGTATCACGTTTCATCTCGAGATGCCTAGTTTGCCAGCAGGTCAAGGCGGAGCGCCAGAGGCCAGCTGGTTTGTTGTAGCCATTACCCATTCCCGAGTGGAAGTGGGAACATATTACGATGGACTTCGTTTCAGGGCTTCCTCATTCCCAAGGAGGGAAGGATGCCATCTGGGTCATCGTAGACAGGCTGACGAAGTGTGCGCACTTCATACCCTTCAAGGTGGGGCTTTCTACCGAGAAGTTGGCAGAGCTATACATGCAGCAGATAGTTCGCCTACACGGAGTGCCGGTGAGCATCGTGTCAGACAGAGACAATAGATTTACATCCCACTACTGGAGGAGCTTGCAGGAGGAGTTGGGCAGTAGGCTCAAGTTCAGTACGGCGTACCACCCACAGACAGATGGGCAGTCCGAGAGGACGATACAGACGCTGGAGGATATGCTGAGGACTTGCGTGCTGGACTTCGGAGGATCATGGGAGAGCCATCTGCACTTGGTAGAGTTTTCATACAACAACAACTACCAGGCCAGTATTGGTATGTCTCCTTTCGAGGCGCTATATGGACGACGATATCGCACACCGCTCTTTTGGGATGATGTCGGAGACAGAGTTATGCTTGGGCCAGAGATGATCACAGATGCAGCAGAGAAAGTCGGGATGATCAGAGACAGGCTCAGAGTAGCTCAGGACAGGCAGAAACACTGGGCTGATGCTAGTCGCAGGCCGATGGAGTTCGCAGACGGTGATATGGTGCTAGTGAAGATATCACCTACTCGAGGGACGGTCCGGTTCGGACGAGGAGGGAAGCTGAGCCCCAGATACATCAGGCCGTTCGAGGTACTTGGCAGGATCGGAGAGGTAGCTTACAGGGTTGTACTTCCACCCAACCTAGCAGGAGTTCACGACGTCTTTCACGTATCTCAGCTGAGGAGATATGTTCCAGACCCCAGTCATGTGCTAGATCACTCAGAGTTGGAGGTCGGACCGAGCCTTACAGTTTCTGAGCAGCCAGTGGAGATATTAGACCGGAGAGAGAAGAGGCTGAGGAACAAGGTTATACCCCTAGTGCGAGTAGCTTGGAGCCGTCACTCCCCAGGTGAATCTACTTGGGAGAGGGAGTCGGACATGAGGGAGAGATACCCTTACTTGTTCGATCCAACCGCTGCGAGGGAACCACCCGTTCCCGCTTGATACCTTAGAGGTTAGTTTCGATCGCAGCCTTAGTCATTTTGTTGTATTACTTGCTATGTTAGAATATTGTTGGGTCTTCAATCCTTGTGAATTTCGAGGACGAAATTTTTCAAGGATGGAAGACTTGTAAGCCCCTGATTTTCAAATTCATTTTTGATTAGTGTTAATTAAATTTTAATATCATTTATAGCCTTAAATAATTATTAGGAATTTTTAGGAATTTTTCTAGAATTTTTAAATGATTTTAAATGAGTTTTAAAACAAAAATATTGATTTGTAATTTTCTAAAATGTTTTAATATCAATTTACAATTATTAGAATTGTTTTAATACTGTTTTGTAATTATTCAAATTACTTTTATATCAGTTTGTAATTAGGAATTTGTTTTTAATTAAGGAATGCAAATTATATTTGCATATTACTTCTGTGGGGACCTATTATGCAAAATCCTAAAACCTAAGGGCCTAAGTGCAAATCCAAAACCTACCCCCCCCGACCGACGACCGCCACGCCGACGGGCAGCCCCCGCCTTTTCTGGCTGCCCGACCGACTTATCAACCGCCCTCTTTCCCTATAAAACACTCCCCTCTCTCCCCCAGACCCAAACCCTAGACTCCCCGACCATCCACCGCCGACCACAGCCTCGTTCTTCCCCGAAAACCCTAGCCGAAACCCTAACCCCGACGAACTCCTCGTCCAGCCCCCACGCCGAGTGCCACCACCCCTAACCACCGCCGACGAGTTCGCCACGCCGCGACGCGTCGATCGCCACCGCTCCGCCACCGTCCCGACGCCCCTAGCCGCCGTCTCCGCCTTCGAAAGCTTCCCCCAAAGTTGGACACGCAGGTAACAGACCTGAGTTCGTGTCGTGCGTGTCTCGAACTCACGCACGACGTTCGCCTGGACACGGGAAACCTAGCTATAGGTCTGGACACGGGTGAATCGACTCGTGCGTATCGTGCTAGCCCAGACACGTAAATACCTGTGTCCCTAACTGTCTGGACACAGGATCGTGTTTATTATTTTTTCTTTAATGTTTATGTTAATCAAAACCTAAATAAAATTCACTAAAGCCCTAACTCTAACACGACCCACGGGCTGACCCCCTGGCCAGCCCGACAGAGCCTAAACCCCCCCTCCCCCCCCCCCCCCCCCCCCCCCCCCCCCCCCCCCCCCCGCGCTCTGTTGGCTCGGGTTCGAGCCTTTCTGTTTCCTTTCCCTTTTCTTTTCCTTTTTCTTTTTCTTTTTATTTTTATATATATATTTATATATATATGTATATACATTTATTTGTGTATATATATATATGTATTACTATATACTATATTTATGTATATATATACTTGATGTTTTCTTTTTATATATATATATATATATATATATATATATATATTTATATATATATATATATATATATATATATATACTTCATCCTTTATACTTTATTATTTTATGTATATATATATTTCCTTGTGTATATATATATATTATATATATACTATTATATATGTATACATCATTTTGTATATATATATATATATATATATATATATATATATATATATATATATATATATATATATATATATATATATATATATATATATATTATATAGTTGAGTATTTTCTTATATGTATGTATATATACATATATTTGTGTATATATATATATATAATATATAGTTGAGCATTTTCCTATATATATAAATATCCCTATATTTATATATATATATTATTTCCTATATGTATTTTACTTAGCTTAGTGTAAATTATTTATATAAAATAATGTTCATACTTTTATAGTTACTATGTAAAACTTTACCTTATTAAAATAATAATATTTATTTTGACTATTACCAAATTGTATTTTTATTGTATTTAAATTACTGCAACCATTTGGTGTCCAAGCCTAGCATGGGTATTTGGGCTTAAATGTGTTTTCACACATTCAAGACCTGTACAAGTCATATTGGACTTGATTCATGGCCTTGGGTCCTGTATTTGAACTTTGGTTCAAATTATGTACATGGACAAAATACGCAGATAATTAATTATTGTGTGCATTGCTGTTTTTGATTTTCTAAAAATACTTAAAGTATTGCTAAAATTATGGAAAAATAGTTTTTAGATACTATGTTAAGTTAGCTAATTTAGTATAATTTTTGTAGTATTTAATTTACTGTTTTGCCACTAGTTTGGCATATGAAACCAAAAACTCATTTTCTGTATACTTAGGAAAACTGATTTTTATAAAATATTTGTACTGGTTAATAAATTCCAGAAAAATTATAATAAATTTCTATGATTAACAAGGATCACTTTGGTACTTTACTTTAAGAAAAACTAGGCTTTTTGTCTACTTCAAAAATTGTTAGAACACAATGATCTTTTGATTTATTTATTGATTAATTACGACTTGTAGCTTTTTGTGTTATTTGGAGTTTTAGTCGTGTTGAACCCCATCCCTCACTAGTGTAAAGACCCTAAAAAGTTAGTTAACATAGTGTGTCACCCCACATTGGTCTCCTATGCCAAGTCATTATTTTGGCTAGGTGCCCAATCACAAGTCGTGTTTTACCAATTAGTGTCCTAGTGTTTTAGCTTAGTGTAAAACTAAGTTGTTGTATTTACTTCTACAGCGACGAGTTACTGGACATCCATAGCACTATTATCGCAGCTTGTTTTGTTTTGCTTTGCTAAAGGCAAGTACTTTCTACGAACTTTACATATTGTCACATAAATGAACTGCAAACCCTACCATGTTAAATGCTGATCCTTGGGGTAGCAAGTTAGATCTTTACATGTTGTACTTTCAGTTACTACCATGCTTAGAACAGTCTTGATGTATCTCTCACATGATTAGAATATGGGTTATAGGGAAACTGATAGTATTGTACGTGATCACGACCCCCCTACAGTAGCGAGCTCGGTCGCATTCTATATGCATACCTTGCCGCAGGCCATTACCCCGCATGTCTGTACGGATGTACACTTATGCTTGTTAACTTGTACGTATGTACATTTCATTATGTGCCCTCCAGCATATTGTACATCTATTGACCGATCACGTACTTGCTACAGTTTTAAACATTACATATACATCTGTCTCTATGACACGTGTGTCCTTGCCATGATAGATTGAGTGATGCCATGCTTTCCAGTTATTCCTCTCATGTTCATTTCTATGTTTCATATGCTAGTTTGCTAGATTTAGTACTTGCTCCCGTCCTGACAGGATAACGTTGTAGGTGTCCTTACTGAGGAGGAGTTACTCTGCGACACATACTATGGAGATACTGCCGAGGACCCGGCTCTGCTTTACGAGGATGTTCCTGCGGGGAACCTCGCCTAGTTGTCTTTTGTTTACTTAGACTTTTGAGAGTAGACATGTATTAGACTACATCATTTTGTAACTGGACATGTATCCAGTTTTACATTTTAGTTTACTTGTACTTGGACGTTTACTATATACGATGACTTTTGTGTTTGGAGCATTTATGATTCTTCTTCACTTATAGAACTGTTAGTACATTTAGTCTTATCCTGTTGTCTTTAGAACATCTTACTACGTATTATCTCAACGTAGGCTGGGCATGACTCGGCCTGGACCAACAATTTGGGTAGCGGGTCGTGACAGTTTCTTATTGTGATTATAACTCGATAAAGATCATTAAATGTGGAAGAAATTTATTAAATAAAAAACAAAATAAAAAAATAGTCTAACTCGATACAATTGACTAATTTATCCTTTCCATAATATTTAATTTAATTTGATAGAGGATGAATTTATGGTTAGAAATACGTTAAGATATTGGAGTTAAACTAAACATTAAATTGAAATAAAATATTATTAATTCAATACAAAGCCAGAAAATAATTCAAGTCTCCCCGCCTCCCATATGCCAACTGATTTGACGTATCCCCACGCCAATGCTTTCTTACAAATTCTTCCTCGGCGAGCGGGCGCATAGCCTCCGGCAATTGCTTCCACTCCTCCAACCACTCGAGGTAAATCTTTGCAGAACTTCCATGCGGTCGTCGATGGTCGATGAGTTCGCACTTGTCGACGACAGGGTCGATTCTAATGCTTCTCCGAGAACGTCCATTTGGCCGAAGATTCGACCGGCGTTGGAGATGCTTCTCCGAGAACGTCCATTTGGCCAAAGATTCGACCGTGCTTTAATGCACATTTTGTAAAAAAAAAATTTAAAGAAAAAGAGAACACTAAAGAAAAAGTAAAGAACATCGTTGGCTTCATGCTCTTTTATATATATATATATATATATATATATATATATATATATATATAAAATATATATATATATATATATATATATATATATATATATATATATATATATGAGCCAACAAATCACTGACATAGTATTAATTCTCCGATTCTTTTCATAATTAGAATTATGCTTTATATGGTAATTAACTAATACTACTAATTCCTATAATTTATTTTAAACTACATATTCCTAATACTTTTCACACTATTAATTTATTTTATGGTATTTTTGAAACAATTCTATTAAATCTTTTATATTTAGAATTAGGTAGCTTAGATTTTAATAAATATAAATTACAGTGGATTCTCTACAGATTTTGTAACAACATAACTTTCCCTCCTACCATATATAAAGGACATATATAAAGAATTCGGTTGCAAACATAGAGTAAGATACGAACACGACTAGTAACATGGTTGCAAACATAGAGTAAGACACGAAGACGACTAGTAACATATGTAAAGAAGTCGCTAATTCATCGCGTCGCTAATTCATCGCACAAATGTGCCAATCTTTTGTTTTTGTAATTTGATTTCCTTATTGCCGTTGATTGTTGTTAAAGTCGTCTCAGAAACATCGCTAATGTAAAATATGTCAGATCAGCTCTCAACTTAAATTACATTGTGTCGCTAAATCCAATTATGAAAAATCAAAACTTCCTCCTCTGATTTATTATTATTTCCAAGTATAAACACACACACTCTCTCTCTCTCTCTCTCCTAAAATTACCACCCACCACTTTCAAGTTTCAACACCACCATCACCACCGACTAGATTCGTGTCTGTGACAGTGTTCATGCCCGTTTCCATGTTCGTGTCTGTGTCAGCGTCCAATCGCTCACGACAAATTATCTGTTTTCTCTAATTTTCTATTAAAATTCTTAATTAAATAATTAGTAATAACTTTGCTGGGTGGAGCAAAAAATATTCACGTAATTACTTCTTCCGAGCATTGTTCTTAGCTCGGCCAATATATCGGTCAATTCTTGAACAACCTGCAAGTTTGTAACAGCTAGTATCAGATCCTTCATCATGTATCAGCATCTTCACTGATAAAATTTATGTTTAATCTTCCAAGTATAAGAATATATATTTCATCTATACTTAGAGTGCAACTTATGGCCAACAACAGAACTACAAGTAGCTCCTTGTAACGTCCCAAATGTTGCACCCCGTCCGAGGCCCAGTTGCATAACCTTTTTGCGGACCAAGGTTATGCGGGAAGCTTCCAGAACATTCTAGAAGATGGCGGAAGGCTCTAGAAGATTGTGGATCTCTCCGGAAGGCCCAAGATCGTTCTAGGAGGCCCAAGAAGCTTCTGGAAGGCCCTTGAAGTTTCCTTTTATGTTGCTAGGGAATAATCCTGGAATATGTCATTCCAGTTATGGTAGATTGTAATAATCCTTGGAATATTCCTTCCAGGACTTTCCTTGTATTGCTCTATGAGCACTTATAAAAGGGGGAGGCTCTCATTTGTTCCTCACCACCAAAAATTGTAAGCATTCTCCAAGTCAATAAAGAGATTCTTACTAGTCCCATCTTTGCTCCACTATTCTAGTTTTCTTAGCGATCTAGCTAAGTCGGGACGAGAAGGCTTGCACGAGTCTTTGAGGCGCAAGACAGTGCGCCGCACGGGACGAAGTGCTAGCAAAAACACTAAGTCCGTGACAAGTGGTATCAGAGCAAAGGTTCAATCGCCATCATGTCTTCGACCGAAGCCATCATCAACGAGGATCCCGCACAACCCTCTTCGCCTAAGGAGAAGGCGAAGACCTCGAGGAAGGGCAAGAGCAAGGAACCGTCGGTGGAACGGGCTCTTGGCGAGTTGCCTGGCCGGATTGAGATGCTGGAGAAAGGCGTGACGGGCGTCGAGTATCAAGTGGAGCAGAACCAAATGGCTCACGAGGAATTCGCCCAGGGTATGGAGGCGAATGTCGCCACGGCTATGACGGAGTTCGGAGAGCATCTCCGCGAGATGCAGGCCGAGTTCAAGGAGAAACGAAAGGCCACGAAGGCGGAGATTGCTGAACTACGCAAAGAGCTACAAACCAAGGCGGAGGTCCTCGAGAAGGCCATTGCTGGTGGTCCGACTCCGAGAGGGAGTCGACGCAGAGGGTGAAGTATCCAGAACCCAAATCCTTCACTGGCGTACGGGACGCGAAGGAGGTGGATAACTTCATCTGGAATATCGAGCGTTACCTGAAGGCGGTCCGCATCAAGGATGAGACCGACAAGGTAAACACAGCGTCCCTATATTTTTCTGATGATGCTACGCTGTGGTGGCGACGCAGGTGCATCGATATAGAAAAGGGGCTCTGTAAGATCGAGACTTGGGAGGATCTCAAGAAGGAGATCAAGTCTCAATTCTACCCGAAGAACGTGGAGTATGTCGCAAGACGGAGTTTGCGTCAACTCAAGCACACCGGGACGATCAAGGAGTATGTGGCGGAGTTCACCCGCCTGATGCTCACCATTTCCAGTATGGGCGAAGAGGATCGCCTGTTCGCGTTCCTGGAGGCAAGATGTGTCAGATCTGAACACGGCTGTTGCGGCAGCCGAGAAGCTGATGGAGTATCGACGGAGCGATGCCCCAAAGCCCAAGGAAAAGACCACCACTAAGTTCAATGGTGGGGGAACGAAGAAGAACAACGGAAAGGGAGGCCCGCCGCCGAAGGACAAGCCGCAAGCAAAGCCTTCGATGAAGCGAAAGATCGAGTGCTATGTGTGCGGTAGAAATCACCTCGCACGGGACTGTCCGAACAAGGGCAAGAGGGTGAACGCAGTCCAAGGTGAGGAGGCCGAGGATGCAGAGCCTAAAAAGGGGGCTCACATGGGGGCCCTGCGCCTGTTGAATGCTTTGAATAGCAAGGCGGTAGTGTCCAAGACCCCGAATCGAGAGCTGATGTACGTGGACGTGAAGATCAACGGCCACAACACCAGGGCGATGGTCGACACGGAGGCTACCCACAACTTTATCTCGGACGCGGAGGTCCGACGCTTGGATTTGGCGCTAGAAAAAGACTCAAGCACGATAAAGGCAGTCAACTCTGAGACGCGTCCCGTACAGGGGGTGGCCAAAGGGGTGAAGATCCAAGTGGGAGACTGGACGGGTGTCAACAGTCTCACGGCAGCACCACTGGACGACTTCGACATGATCCTTGGGATGGACTTCCTCACTTCGGCAAAGGCGGTCCCAATGCCTCATTTGGGAGTCGTCGGGATCATGGAGGAGAGCTCTCCGTGCATGGTGACAACTACACGAGACGAGCTTACGAAGGGAAAGGCTATCTCCGTATTACAACTCAAGAAGGGGATGCGACACGGAGAGATGACTTACCTTGCTGTGCTCAAGATGGAGGAGGCACCCGTGCAGGAGGATCTTCCGCCTGAGATCGATGACGTCCTTGTGGAGTTCGGGGACGTCATGCCGAAGGAGTTGCCGAAGAGGCTACCTCTGCGGAGGGAGGTAGACCATGCCATCGAGTTGGAGCCGGGCACGAAGCCGCCCGCCATGGCTCCATATCACATGGCCCCGCCCGAGCTGGACGAGTTGAAGAAGCAACTCAAGGAGCTGCTGGACACGGGATTCATCAGACCGTCAAAGGCCCCGTATGGTGCACCGGTACTGTTCCAGAAGAAGAAGGATGGAAGCCTTCGTTTGTGCATCGACTATCGTGCACTAAACAAGGTAACCGTCAAGAACAAATATCCTATCCCGTTGGTGGCGGACTTGTTCGACCAATTGGAAGGCACGAGATACTTCTCCAAACTTGATCTGCGTTCGGGGTATTATCAAGTCCGGATTGCGGACGGCGACGAGGCTAAGACGGCATGCGTGACGAGGTATGGCGCATATGAGTTTATGGTTATGCCTTTTGGTCTAACAAATGCTCCTGTGACTTTTTGTACTTTGATGAACAAGCTCTTTCATCCCTACCTGGATCGGTTCGTCGTGGTCTACCTCGACGACATCGTCGTGTACTCAAACACAATGGAGGAGCACATCGAGCATTTGAAGACTGTCTTCCAAGTGCTAAGGGAGAACGAACTCTTCGTCAAGCGGGAGAAGTGCTCATTCGCACAAGAAAAGGTGTCGTTCTTGGGGTACTGGATTGGGCGTGGCAAGATATGGATGGACGGCGCAAAGGTCCAGTCCATACGGGAGTGGGAGGCTCCCACCAAGCTGACGGAGCTGCGATCGTTCCTTGGCTTGGCGAACTACTACCGACGGTTCATCCGAGGATATTCCGCCATCGCAGCGCCTCTGACCGATCTGCTGCGGAAGGATCGGGCGTGGAGCTGGATGCCCCGATGCGAGGAGGCATTCGAGGCACTGAAGCGGGCTGTGACGAAGGAGCCGATCTTGTCTCTACCGGACTACTCCAAGGCGTTCGAAGTGCACACGGACGCGTCCGACTTCGCCATCGGTGGGGTGTTGGTGCAGGAAGGACACCCCATCGCGTTCGAGAGCCGCAAGCTGAATGGCACTGAGCGGCGCTACACGGTGCAGGAGAAGGAGATGACCGCAGTCGTGCATAGCTTGAGGACATGGCGGCACTACCTCCTCGGTACCAAGTTCGTGGTCATGACGGACAATGTTGCCACAAGCTACTTCCAGTCCCAGAAGAAGCTATCTCCGAAGCAGGTGAGATGGCGAGATTTTCTAGCCGAGTTCGACATGGTGTTGCAGTACAAACCCGACAAAGAAAATCAGGTGGCCGATGCGATTAGCAGGAAGGCCGAGCTCGCATCTGTGTGCTTGCTCAAGGGGGACATTCTGGACCGTGTTCGAGTGGGAATCATGGAGGACCCACTAACACTAGCCATAGTGAAGCTTGCCAAGGAGGGCAAGACGAGAAGTTTCTGGCTGAAAGACGGACTTCTCTACACCAAGGGCGACAGGGTGGTCGTGCCAAGGTGGAGTGGCTTGCGGAGACAGCTGCTCAAGGAGTGTCATGACACAAAGTGGGCTGGACACCCGGGGCAGAAGCGAACATTGGCGCTGTTGGAGGCCGTATACTACTGGCCTCGCATGCGCGAAGATATGAAGGACTATGTTCGCACTTGTCTTATGTGCCAACAGGACAAGGTGGATCATCAGAAGCCCGGGGGCCTGCTGGAGCCTCTTCCCGTGCCGAGTCGGCCGTGGGAGAGCATTTCGATGGACTTTATCTCCGCCCTGCCGAAAGTGGGAGCGCTTGAGTCCATTCTCGTGGTGGTGGACCGGTTCTCAAAGTACGCGACCTTCATTACTGCTTCGACGGACTGCACAGCAGAGAAGGCCGCGCGACTGTTCATCAGCCATGTGGTGAAGTTCTGGGGCATCCCGGTCAACATTGTCAGCGACCGAGACCCCCGCTTCACGGGGAAGTTCTGGACGGTAGTGTTCAAAATCCTCGGAACGGATTTACACTTCTCGACCAGCTTTGTCACGCCCCAGAACCAGAATACTGGAGAGCGGGGGCAGACATAGCCAGCTACGTATATTGAAATGGAAACCACCTCGATATACGGTCACGGCTGTCTAGATATGTGAGGGTTTTCTACAAGCCAACAGTCTCTTATGGTCATAAACAAGCCTAGTGTCTCAATTACCACAAGTAAGTAAAGTCGCAAGATGTATGATCATTAAATATACAATAATAAGGCGTCCCAAATATTACATATTCAGCTGATCATGAAGCTAGTCGTTACAAAATGTTAGGACTAGCAAGAGTTTAGTCATACATGATCAACCCTAGGATTTGTCAATCATGTTTACAGCCCGTAGGCAGACAGTAAGTAAAAGTCCTCCGAGCTAACAGGTGCTCGTCGGCTAAACGCCTCAAAAGAATAATTTTACAATAAAGTGGGCAAGACAAAAAGGAAAACCCACTCATGGCCCAGGGTCCGTCTAGTTGTCACCATTGGGCTGGAAGCTTGGTAGATCCTCGGGAGCTGCTCCGAAATCTGGCCACACAAAACCAGCTAGGTCAACCCCAGAAAGAGCAAATGCAGGGCTATAGAAATGAGCTGCGTACGTGAAAAGTCACGTACGCAAGGCTCGCTCAAGGCAGCGTGCGTGAGAAAGTCATGCAGGCTCGCTCAAGCAGCGTGCGTGAGAAAGTCACGCGGGCTCACTCAAGGCAGCGTGCGTGAGAAAGTCACGCAGGCTCACTCAAGGCAGCGTGCGTACGAAAGTCACGCAGGCTCACTCAAGGCAGCGTGCGTGAGAAAGTCACGCAGGCTCAAGGAAACAGCTGCGTCAAAAATCACGCACGCTCAAGGGAGCAGCTGCATGAAAGTCACGCGAGCTCAAGGGAGCAGCTGCATGAAAAGTCACACAAGCTCAAGGGAGCAGCTGCATGAAAAGTCACGCAAGCTCAAGGGAGCAGCTGCGTGAAAAGTCACGCAAGCTGAGGGGAGCAGCTGCGTGAAAAGTCACACAAGCAAGCTCACTCTAGGCAGCGTACGCAGCGCTAAAGAGCGCGCGTAGCTCAGTGTGCGTGGGCTAAGAAGCTCTGCACACTGCTCACTGTCTTCTCCAAACAGCAAGAACTCATGGCTGAACCCAAGACTTCAAAAGTTCATAACTTGGCCATCCGAACTCCAAATCCGGATTTCCAAGGTTCCAACTTGGGTGAAATCAAATGTTCTTCCATATGGAAAAATCAGAACCCACAAAACTCCAACCAAAATACATCAAAACCAAGCAAAACCCGAAAATAGGAATAACTAGATCTAGAACAATAGAGACTCCAAATCACAAAAACCCAAAAACTAATGTTGATCTCCATGTCCTACTCTAGCAAATGGACCAAAAAAATATGGTTCTTATGAAGTGGCAAGATGCACTTGCCTAGGGGTTGGGGAGTTGTGTTGAGGAAGGAGATGAAGAAGAAGAAGGAAATTAATGGTGGAAGTTATGAGGAGAGAGAGTGGTAGGTGGGGATATAAAGAGGAGGAGTTGTGGTGGGTTGAGGGTGTAGCATAGGGTTAGGGTGTTCCATGCATAAACCGAACCAGACCAACCCAATAGAACCGAGCCATGAGAAAACCCAAAATACGAGAAATACCGAAATTCTCCAAGTTGAGAAAAATAAAAATACATGCCAAAATCCAGATACGAGTATAAATACGAAATACAGGAAAATATGGAAAATAAGGGTGACAACTCTACCCACCTTAAAAGAATTTCGTCCTCGAAATTTAATCAAGGAGCTAGAGATTGTCACGACAAGCTACACTAAGCAGTTCAATCATACAATCATACAATACAAGCAAAGAAGGGAAAACGTAAGGCATAAGAAAGATATTATACCTCATGAGTCAAACAGGTAGGGATATCGCGATCGGATGTCGTCCTCACGCTCCCACGTTGACTCACCTAGAGAGTGATGACCCCAAGCAACACGGACTAATTTAATAGTCTTGTTCTTGAGTATCTTGTCCCTTCGGTCCAATATAGACACGGGCCTCTCCTCATACGAAAGATTGGTACCAACAACCAATTCCGAATGGTCTAGGATGTGGCTCGGGTCCGGAATATACCATCGTAATTGGGATACATGGAATACATCGTGTACCTCACTTAGCGACGACGGAAGAGCGAGACGATATGATACATCTCCTACTCGCTCAAGAATATCGAACGGCCCTATATCCTAGGACTAAGCTTTCCCCGCACGCCGAAGCGAATGACGCCGCAGTTAGGCAAGATCCTAAGGAATACATGGTCGCCGACAGCAAATTCTAAGGGACGCCGATGAGCATCGGCCCAATGGCGCTGGCGGTCCTGGGTAACTCGGAGGTGATCTCTGACCTTCCTGACCACTTCAACCGTCTGGGAAATCAACTCGGGTCCGAGCATCTGCCTCTCTCCGACATCGTCCCATGCTAGCGGGGATCTGCACTTCCTGCCATAAAGAGCCTCGAAGGGTGCCATCTGGATACTGGCCTGATAACTGTTGTTGTACGAGAATTCTACCAGGTGCAGATGATTCTCCCACGAACCACCGAAGTCAAGGGTACAGGATCTCAACATATCTTCAAGAGTCTGGATTGTGCGCTCTGACTGACCATCCGTCTGCGGGTGATAAGCTGAACTGAACTGGAGACGAGTCCCCAAACTCTTCTGCAAGCTGCGCCAAAAGTGTGAGGTGAATCTTGAATCCCTGTCTGAGGTGATGCTAACTGGTACACCGTGAAGCCTGACGATCTGCCTGAGGTACATCTCTGCTAGCTGTACCGTCGACTGTCCAACTCTGAACGGAAGAAAGTGTGCCACCTTGGTAAGCCTGTCCACAATTACCCAAATAGCATCTCTGCCGGCCGGAGATCTGGGCAATCCGGTCACGAAATCCATGGTTATATGTTCCTATTTCCATTCTGGGATCGGTAAAGGTTGAAGAAGTCCAGCGGGCCTCTGATGTTCAGCTTTAACCTGTTGGCAAACCAAACACCGAGAGACAAACCGGGCTATCTCACTCTTCATGCCATTCTACCAGAAATACTGACGAATATCACGGTACATCTTCGTACCACCCGGATGAATAGAATACTGCGAACTGTGGGCTTCTGCCATGACTTTCTGTCTGATATCTCCACTGGGTACACAAAGACGAGTGCCGTGCCGAAGTGTACCGTCTTCATGGATACATAACTCTGGCCTTCTTCCTGCTTCACCCTCTGCTCTAAGTCGCTGGATCTTGGGATCTGTTGACTGCGCCATCCGGATCCTCTCAACTATGCTGGACTGAACCTGTAGACTGGCCATCAATGCCACACTGGTTGGAAGAACCACTTCAATTCCCATCTTCTGAAGATCTACCAATAATTCTGGTTGCACCGTCAGGAAATAAACTCCGGCTCTCCTGCTCAATGCATCTGCTACAACGTTGGCCTTCCCGGGATGATACTGCAAATCCACATCATAGTCCACCAGTAGCTTAAGCCATCTTCTCTGCCGCATATTAAGGTCCTTCTGGGTGAAAACATACTTCAGGCTCTTATGATCAGTAAAGATCTCCACTCCATCTTCGTACAAGTAGTGTCTCCACAACTTCAAAGCAAACACTACCGCCGCCAATTCCAAGTCGTGGGTCGGATAATTCTTCTCATGATCATGAAGTTGACATGACGCATAAGATATCACCTTCCCATGCTGCATCAAGACACACCCCAATCCTCTGCTTGAAGCGTCGCAATAAACTGTGAATCCTCCGGTCTCATCTGGAAGGGTGAGAATGGGAGCCGTTATCAAACCTCGCTTCAACTTCTTAAATGATTCCTGACACTCTGCTGTCCAAACAAACGGCACATCCTTGCGGGTCAACTGGGTCATCGGCGCTGAAATTCTTGCAAAATCTGAAACGAACTGTCGGTAGTAGCCGGCCAATCCAAGGAAGCTGCGAACCTCTGCCACTGAGCTGGGTACTGGCCATGATTCGATAGCCACAATCTTCTGGGGATCCACTTCCACTCCTCCTCGGGTAATGATGTGACCCAAGTATGAAATACGATCGAGCCAAAACTCGCATTTACTGAACTTGGCGTACAACTGATGCTCCCTAAGCGTCTGAAGGACGACTCTGAGATGCTGCTCATGCTCTGCTTCACTCTTGCTGTAGACCAGGATGTCATCTAGGAACACGATCACAAACTGATCTAAGTAAGGCATGAAAATGTGATTCATGAGGTCCATGAATACGGCCGGCGCATTGGTCGCTCCAAAGGGCATAACAAGGAACTCCCAATGTCCATACCTCGATCTAAATGCTGTCTTCGGGATGTCCTGCTCTCTGACTCTGATCTGGTGGTATCCTGACCGCAAGTCGATCTTCGAAAACACTGAAGCCCCTCTGAGCTGATCAAACAAGTCATCTATCCTCGGAAGAGGGTATCTGTTCTTGATTGTCACCGAATTCAAGGTACGATAATCAACATATAGCCTGGACGTACCATCCTTCTTTTTCACAAGAAGCATCGGGGCTCCCCAAGGCGATCCACTAGCACGGATGAATCCCTTGGTCCTCAGTTCTTCAATCATCTTGTACAAAATTTCTAACTCTGAAGGCGCCATCCTGTAGACTCGCTCTGATACTGGTGCTGTCCCGGGAATCAAGTCTATAGTGAACTCAATCTCCCGTTCCGGCGGCATCCCTGGAAGCTCCTCTGGAAAGACATCTGGAAACTCTTCAACTATCCTGGACAACTGCACTGCTGCTACTGCCATCCGCAATACTGGAGAAGATGGCTCCACTGCGCCTCTGAAAAACGAAAACTCTGGCTCGCCGGGGATACTAAAGACAACCCTGCCAATATGGCAGTCTATCCTAGCATACTGGTTCCTCAACCAATCCATGCCTAGGACTACATCATAGTCTGCCATAGGAAACTCTATGAATCTAGCGGGGAACTCCCTACCGCTAACTACGATCCGACACAAGGAAAACACTCGATCTACTCCCACAAGACCATTACCAGTAAGTATATTGAGCCTCACTGATAATGACTCAGGCTCCAATCCTATCCGTGTCGCGAATCGTGCAGACATAAATGAATGCGATGCACCAGAATCAAATAATACAGTCGCTGGAGAGGAGTTGACGAGAATAGTACCTGCCACAACCTCACCTGGTGTAACTTCTTCTTCCATAGCCATCATCATGGCCTGACCTTGTCCTCTGGCTAATGGTCCCCTCTGCTGGAAACCTCTCTGCCTATTCTGGGTCTGAGCTTGGGCTTGTGCATACTGCTGGGGGTGCTGTTGCTGGAATGCCTGAGACTGAGGCGGCAAGGGCCTCGAAGACTGATACTGCTGCTACTGAACTGGTGTTGGGGCCGGTCCTCTCACCGAAGAGCTAGAAAGGTTGGATGCAGATGAACCACCCCTATTCGGGCAAACCCCTATCCTATAATCTGCTGCTCCACACGCCAGGCACAATCCCTGCGCCCTGCGACAGTCTGCCACCACATGCCCTGGCTTTCCGCAATAAGAACATCCCATCGCGGAAGTCTGCTTCTGCTTCTGCTGCTGCGGGTACGTCGGGGTCGAATGCTGAACCGACGTTACTGAGGCTGCCCGCCTCGGAGTTCCAATAGTCAAACTTCTAGCTGCCGGGGCTGGAGCTGGTGATTCGTGCATCTGACTATGGGACCGCTTCCGACCTCCGGTCCTATCCACGATCCTCTGGGAGGTATACTCATGCCTCCTAGCTGATCTCAAGACCGCATCGAACGTCTGGTGCTCGAACTGCTCAACCGCCAATAAGATCTCCAAATGCAGTCCCTGCTGGAACCGCTGGGCCCTATCAAACTCGGTCGCCACCAAGGTGGGGGCAAACCTACTGAGCCTAGAAAACTCCGATGCATAACTGTCGACTGATCTGCCTCCTTGCTTCAAGTTAGTAAATCTGGTCTGCAGGTCGTACCGAGCCACAGCATCAAAGTACTTCGTCTGGAATCTCTCTCTAAACACTGTCCAAGCAATGGGTGCCACTAATCCCATGGCTTGCGCCGCCCACCAACTGCGAGCTAGGTCCAACAACTGCAGGCGTACAACTGCCACCTTCTCATTCTCGGGTGTTCTAGCTGCTTCCAGAACCACCTCGGTATCCTGAAGCCATGCATCCGCGGCAACTGCATCCTCGCTGCCGTCGAAGAAAGGAGGGTTCAATCGCTTAAAGCTGTTGGCCGCCTGGTTCCCTGGATATCCGCCTCGGGTCAACGCATCTTGAACTGTCTGGTGCAGGGCGTCGCTTCGACGATCCTGGGAAGCTATCAAGGTTCTGATGAGGCCTACTAAGGTACCATCATCTGGCTTTGCGGGCTGGATGGGCCGAACTGGTGACTCTCCTCCAGTAGGCACAACTCTGGAGGCTACCCCGGAATGCTGGGCTTGATCTCCGGGTTGCTGCTGATCCATAGGATGTGCTCCACCTCGTCGATCGGTAGGACCAGGTGCAGTACCGCTGAAGAAGACGACACAGGGAACAATAAGGAAAGGACCAGGACAGATCAATGATATAAGCACAGAATCAGGGCAAGAATCCAGGGATTTAGAGGATACGAATAGAGATCAAGGACGATTACTGATTGAGACATCTATCTGGTAAATCCCCACATATCTTGATTTACAAGACCTGTATGGGCCACCACTTAAACCATGTCACACCCCAGAACCAGAATACTGGAGAGCGGGGGCAGACATAGCCAGCTACGTATATTGAAATGGAAACCACCTCGATATACGGTCACGGCTGTCTAGATATATGAGGGTTTTCTACAAGCCAACAGTCTCTTATGGTCATGAACAAGCCTAGTGTCTCAATCACCACAAGTAAGTAAAGTCGCAAGATGTATGATCATTAAATATACAATAATAAGGTGTCCCAAATATTACATATTCAGCTGATCATGAAGCTAGTCGTTACAAAATGTTAGGACTAGCAAGAGTTTAGTCATACATGATCAACCCTAGGATTTGTCAATCATGTTTACAGCCCGTAGACAGACAGTAAGTAAAAGTGCTCCGAGCTAACAGGTGCTCGTCGGCTAAACGCCTCAAAAGAATAATTTTACAATAAAGTGGGCAAGATAAAAAGGAAAACCCACTCTTGGCCCGGGGTCCGTCTAGTTGTCACCATTGGGCTTGAAGCTTGGTAAATCCTCGGAAGCTGCTCCGAAATCTGGCCACACAAAACCAGCTGGGTCAACCCCAGAAAGAGCAAGTGCCACAAGGGGGCCACGAGATAAGAACAAAAGCCAGCAATCAGCACAAGAAAATCTAATATTAAAATTAAAACTTACGAAAACATGGCAGGGTGATATACGACGAGATAACCATGGAACTATTTCGATAGCCAGGTTACAATCCGTAAACCAAACAAGGACCGGGGTTGTAACCCTTCGTCTGAACAGAACTTGGTTTCCCACCATTTATCGGTAAGATAATAATATAAGTAATCAAGACAGGAAGCAATCTTGCATGGGATCAAGACATGACTAGACTGGTTATACCCCATTCAATCAATCACGGCCAAGCAGATACTACGGCTTACTACTTTAACTAACTAGGGTTATCACATGCCTAATTACTAACAAGATGCAGTAAGATTGTTCCACAGCCACAAGCCAGACCATCCAGGCTACCCAGGACGAAAGATTAGGGTTGAATTCAGGTGGGTACATCGTCCAGGAGACGCATGTACCCTTAGGTGACTTAGAGGGTGCAACACTCGACGGTGCGCTGGAAATGTGTCCTACTCGACGGCAGGCTACAGATCCCAAGAGCGCCCAGGTAACGGGATTGCCTGTAGCTGTGTCATCTCTTCATGACTACTGTGTTATTCTAGTTATTAACCTTAATCCATTTTAGTAGGTACTCCTGTCCGTGGTACTCAGGAGTTCCATCCTAGACATGATGCAAGACTGGACAAGTGGATTAACAAGCAAGCAAGAAAGAACCACCCACGGTGTCAAGACATGTCAAGTTAGGTTATCAAGTCATGTCAAGTCAGGAGTGCGCCGCCATGGGCCACTATCAAGTCATGTTGGTCATGTCAGGAGTGCACCACTACGGGTCACTGTCGTGTTATGCTAGTTCCTTGCCATACCAAGTCATGTATAATGGTCATTCCAAACATAACAAGTAAAATCAAGTTCATGACAAAAGGCGTAAGGATATAAAATGGGCATAAAATATCTAATAAAATATCAAAATTCAGGGCTACAGAAATGAACTGCATACGTGAAAAGTCACGCATGCAAGGCTCGCTCAAGGCAGCGTGCGTGAGAAAGTCATGCAGGCTCGCTCAAGCAGCGTGCGTGAGAAAGTCACGCGGGCTCACTCAAGGCAGCGTGCGTGAGAAAGTCACGCAGGCTCACTCAAGGCAGCGTGCGTGCGAAAGTCACGCAGGCTCACTCAAGGCAGCGTGCGTGAGAAAGTCACGCAGGCTCAAGGAAACAGCTGCGTCAAAAATCACGCACGCTCAAGGGAGCAGCTGCGTAAAAGTCACGCGAGCTCAAGTAAGCAGCTGCGTGAAAAGTCACGCAAGCTCAAGGGAGCAGCTGCGTGAAAAGTCACGCAAGCTCAAGGGAGCAGCTGCGTGAAAAGTCACGCAAGCTCAAGGGAGCAGCTGCGTGAAAAGTCACGCAAGCTCATGGGAGGAGCTGCGTAAAAAGTCACGCAAGCAAGCTCACTCTAGGCAGCGTATGCAGCGCTAAAGAGCGCGCGTAGCTCAGTATGCGTGGGCTAAGAAGCTCTGCACACTGCTCACTGTCTTCTCCAAACAGCAAGAACTCATGGCTGAACCCAAGACTTCAAAAGTTCATAACTTGGCCATCCGAACTCCAAATCCGGATTTCCAAGGTTCCAACTTGGGTGAAATCAAATGTTCTTCCACATGGAAACATCAGAACCCACAAAACTCCAACCAAAATACATCAAAACCAAGCAAAACCCGAAAATAGGAATAACTAGATCTAGAACAATAGAGACTCCAAATCACAAAAACCCAAGAACTAATGTTGATCTCCATGTCCTACTCTAGCAAATGGACCAAGAAAATATGGTTCTCATGAAGTGGCAAGATGTACTTGCCTAGGGGTTGGGGAGTTGTGTTGAGGAAGGAGATGATGAAGAAGAAGGAAATTAATGGTGGAAGTTATGAGGAGAGAGAGTGGTAGGTGGGGATATAAAGAGGGAGAGTTGTGGTGGGTTGAGGGTGTAGCATAGGGTTAGGGTGTTCCATGTATAAACCGAACCAGACCAACCCAATAGAACCGAGCCATGAGAAAACCCAAAATACGAGAAATACCGAAATTCCCCAAGTTGAGAAAAATAAAAATATATGCCAAAATCCAGATACGAGTATAAATACGAAATACAGGAAAATATGGAAAATGAGGGTGACAAGCTTCCACCCGCAGACGGACGGGCAGACCGAACGGGTCAACTCGCTACTCGAGGAGTACTTGCGGCACTTTGTGAGTGCCAACCAGAGGGATTGGGTGCATCACCTCGACGTCGCTCAGTTCTGCTACAATCTTCAACGGAGGGAGTCGTCGCACATCAGTCCATTCGAGTTGGTGATGGGTCGCCAACCGCTTTTCCCACACACGCTGAGTGCGGGGTCCTCGAGTAGAAGCCCCGCGGCCAACCAGTTCACTTCAGATTTCAAGGCAAAGACAGACATTGCCAAGGCATTTCTGGAGAAGGCCGCGAGGAAGATGAAGAAGTAGGTCGATACGAAGCGAAGGCCTGTTGAGTACAAGGAGGGGGACATGCTGCTGGTGAAGCTACAGCCGTAACAGTTCAAAGTGTTCCGCAAGGTGCACAAAGGACTAATCCGGAAGTATGAAGGCCCCTTCCCCGTGTTCAAGAAGGTAGGCAAGGTGGCATACAAGCTTGAACTCCCCGCCAAGCTGAAGATTTATCCAGTCTTCCATGCAAGTTGCTTGAAGCCGTACCATACAGACTTGGAGGATCCCCAGCGAGGAGTTTCGAAGCGACCAACGACGACCATGACGACTTCCTTTGACAAGGAGGTGGAAGTGTCGTACCCTCAACTTTGCTTCAGACTTGAAAATGTATGACCGATCGAGAGTTTTCGATGGAAGTGTCGTACCCTCAACTTTGCTTCAGACGTTAGGGTGAGTACTGTCATCTGGAAGAGCAGAGGCGGTGGCCTTGGCTTTCCCTTTTCCTTTCGCTGTGGCGCTCTTTGGAGCCATCGGTGGCGATGGAGTCGACGAAGAGACGGTCGACGAGTTGGGTCTGACAAAGAAGATGGTAGAAGAAGATAGAGTGCTCGAAAAAGTGCCATCTCCATTAGAAGACAACTATTTATAAGCTTTGCAAACACGTGTTTTGAGATGAAGACGAAAAGTTTACCGTCATTTCGAAGATCAAGTCAGATCAATGCACATTTATCCCAAGGAAGATCTCGTTGACGTCATTCGGGCACCATGCCTCTGATCTAAAGGGTTTCTAACTTATCCAACAAATTTAGAAAACTTTGAAGGGGGTCTTGTATAGACATGCGCCCTGTTTTTCTTGTGCCCCATGAAAAAACAGTAAAGAAAACACCCTGGCGTATCATTACCTGCGCCTCTTTTTTGTTTGTTTCGTATTTCGATTCCCGTGCTACAAAAGGCGGTTATAACACGAGAATCGAGGAGTCATGATTACTAAGGACGCTCGTGCTTCGACACGGGCGTGTCTAACTCTTCACATCACTTTCTCCCATACTGCATTAATGGGATGCGACCTTTCTCGAGATGTCAAAACAGGGCTTCGACTCGTGCCAAAATTGGAAGGACATAGTACAACCACATTGGAAGCAGTATAAAATAGGCACATGTTATCTTGGCGTACTCCCCTTCGTACCCTACCACTCTAGGCGTGCCCGATTCATCATTCCCCATCTGTGCTGTCACGACCCGATCCCAAATTATTGGGTCGAACCGGATCATGCCCAGCCTGCACCGTTGTGAGACGGCGGCAGTAAGCTGTTATATATGCAGGTATTCACAACAACATCTATATATTTGTCACAACTCAATATACAAAAATTTTAAAACTTTTTATTCAACAATTGAAAGTACAACTAGAAATAAAAGAACTGAAATAAAGTGCTGAATTCAAATTAACAAAATTCTAAAATAATAAAACTAGAAACGGGAAACGACTAGCTATGCGGTCGGCTCGTCGGCCTCAGGTCCTGCGTCCTCCAAGGGGGACTCCGGCAACACCACGGGGTACAAAACCGGATCATAGTAGCTATTGTACAATAGCTCAGCGTTCTCAATGTCACCTAAAAATGTGATCTCCAGTCAGGAGGGAGCAAGTACGAATATGTATCTCATATTTCAAATAATAATGGAAAAGTACAGGCTAAACAGTTAAACAATATTTTCCAATAATTCTACAATTAAAAACAATGTGATTTGAATGTGTAATCGTCTATGACCGGCTTGGGTAATACAATAGCGTCCTAGCGACGCGATACGGCTTATCCCCGTGTGTAAGAGGGGTAAGCTCGCACAATCATGCAATATGGGAGGGTATTGGTCATAAACGTTACACTATTCCCACAATCTCCACAATCAATAATTGAACCCTAGGAGAGGGTTCCGTGTAGCAGTGTGGTTTAAACATGCAGCTTGACAATTACTAAATAAAATACAAGAAAACATAAACGTAACTTGCCTCTGTTAATTGACTGGATCGGGAATGTTGGTACCGAGGAGGAAGTCAAGTTCGTCTCCGAGATCCTACAGTTGAGAACGTTGGCTTAGAACCATAATGAAACCATTCTAGGTGTGCTAGTTACAATCTCTAGAAGTAGACCCTAATCATATTTTAAGTTATTAATAAATCTACCGAAAATCGTCTAACGTCGCAATCTACGTTCATTATTATTTTTAATTAAATAAGTCGGTAATTGATTAATTAAAAAAATGGCAATTACTGGTTAATTTGGCAAAACTTTGTATTTTTATATCATATGTATAAAATTATATTTTCCTTTTAGTGATAAAACATGGACTTTGTTAACTTACCAATATTTTATTCAAGTTAATTTTATCGTGAAATTTTTTTATTAATTTTATACAAAATAATTAATACCTAATTTATAATTACGCGTCTAATAACGAAACTAACTCAGAAAAAGAAAGTAAAAACCTAAACTACACAATACAGAGTCACGGCGAAAATAAAATAGAAAACTGGGCTTATGTCCTTTACAAATTTTTACATAAATTAACTAATCATCTATGCGAGCTCTGAGTGCCGCGAACGGTCTAAACAGTAGGCCGAAGCCCTACACCAAAAATACTAACAGCAGTACCAGTTCTAAAAATAATTATATATATAAATATAGTTGTAAAATGCGTCTCAGACTTGGTCCAAATGTCATGTTGCTGGCTAGCGCCTCAACGTACAGGAATCCTATAGCGTTTGCGCTTTGCCGAGGCTCATTCGACCGATACGGTCGTCGCCTATCTGGGATACGAAACTCCAAATTCCACTTTCAAATCGACAAAACCAATTTTGTAATCCGTTTGCAAAATACCGAATTTGAAAATAGAATTCCATTTTAAAATACTTTATTTTTGAAAACTTTTTCGAAAATTTGGGCAGCATCTCCTCTGTAATTGGGACAACCCAATCCTGGGACGGTGCCAAAAATAAACATAAACAATATCCCGAACCAGGAAAACAACCCAAACCATCCATAATAATATTCCACACAGAAATAATATCCAACCAGAAAATACATCACAATTATATTCAGCCAAAACCACAGAATACACCCGAAATAAATTCGAAAATCCCGAAATAAAGTTCGGAAAACCGAAAGCCACAGAACCGAATCATTCTGAAATGGGATTCGAAAATTTCGAAACTACAATTGCCTAAACCGAATCCCGTAACGGGATCGGGGACCGTATCATCATCGACACTAAAGGTAGGGACGCGGGGACACGAGATATACCTTGGGTTGCTCGGCTAGAGCTCTCAGATGATAATAGAAAAAGAAAACCAAATTCCCGCTGACTCGGAAAAGTCCCAAACTCGCGGACAGCATCGAAAATCGTCGGAACAGCGCTGGTGGAACAACGGGGGCGCACGCGGGCTGAACCAGGCACGGACAGCCGCAGAATCGGCCGGGCACGGAGCTCGGGAAGAGGGGGCGGCGCTGGCCGGGGCGTACGCGGGAGGAAGGTCGCCGGGGTCACGGGCGGACCTGGACAGAGGAGGCGGCGCTGGGTGAAGCCGGCGGGTCGGGGTCCGGCGCACGAGGCGGCTAGGGCGGCCGGCCGGCCACAGGGCACGGGGCCAGGGTCGGATGGCGCGGAGAGGGAGGCCGCGCGGGTCGGGCGCGGGCTGAGTCGCCGGAGGGCGCCGGCGGTCACGCGGGCTTTGACGCCGGGTTGGCCGGGCGGGACTCGGCTAGGGCACGGGGAGCTGAGCTCCTGGAGGGGGAGAGATGGTTAGGAGAGAGTGAGGGAGAGAGAGAAATGAGTGATGAGAGTGGTGCTGGTGGGGTGTTTTAAAAGAAAGAGAGGAGAATAAGTAGAGGAGTGGAGTGGTGAGGAGAATAAGAAGGAGTGGGCTTAGGGGGTGGCTTGGTCGTGGAAGACCAAGCTAGATGGGGAATTTTATTTTTTATTATTATTTTTTTCCTAACCAAACATATAGGTTTACAAATATAAATAAGGCCATAATTTAATAAAAAGATTTTAGGACGGATTCGGGAGCGGAAACGAAAATTGGGTTCGAAAACGGAATCTGGTGTTCGGACTCGGGGTCGGAGTCCGGATTTGGGATCGGGGACAGGGCCACAATAAAAAATCAATGATTAATTTTAAAAATAATATTTTTCTAATTCCGACTAATAATAATAATAATAATAATAATAATAATAATAATAAAAAACTAAAATTACGTTACAATCCAACAATTCAAAAATTCTAAAATTCTGGATTTCACATATGCTCATCAAGCCACCATCTTCGAGATAGCATTTATTAAGTCTAAAATGCCTCTCTCGAAGGCACCAAACGAGATGCTTTGATTCCCGTGATGAATACTGAAGTCAAAGTTCATCCCTTATCAGAACAACACAGCTCGGCGTATGTCGCCCTGAACTCTCCTAGGCTCGTGTGCTTCTACCCCCGCGCCTACATATCATGCGCCACCTGGGACAGTGACTCCTAGGACGCGTGTATGACTTCGGCGTGTGCCACGTGCTAAAAGCCTATTCACGTCGAAGAACGAGTTTGAAGTATTCTCGAGATTCTCTCCAACAACATATCTACTACGTGGCAATCGGCTATGGTCTCCCCACCGGTGAAGTGTGCGCCTGACTGTAACCAACCCCTTTTTAGGGGTGCCATGTGGCAAGCTAAAGTTCGCACCTAAGATTTTATAGGCACATGTGCTTTTCCCTCTCAAAACTATAAATAGGAGGAGTCCTCCATTTGAAGCTCTCGATCCCAGCCTCAAATTTCTCTCGATTCCCCCCGATTCCTGAGTTCCTCAAGAAGTTTGAACATCCCAGAGAGAGTCCTTGCTGCTCCCCTCAGCCAGTGAAGTTGAGCCCAGAAATACCCTCTCACAGTCCTTGCTGCGATTAGGGATTTTCGTTCAGGAGTTCCTCTTTGTATTCTCATTCGCAGTCTTCATGGCAGCCTGTTTTTAAGCTCGGAAGTGATGTCGAACACCGGGATGATTAGAATATCGCATGCTATAGATGAAAGTATACGATGCATTTTTTCGTCTCTTCCACCATTCTAAAAATAAAAATTAGATGAAGAATCATCTTCATATTCTTCATATGAATTTAAATATAAAGACAATTTTTGAGTTGATAGGGAAGATTGTTTTTGTTTCTTCCTTTGTTGTATACTTTTAGCGTGTGATAATTTAGACATAGAACTGGAGTTGCTACTACTACCATGAACGGGTGTATCGAGTCGGTTCGATATAACATTTTCTTCATAAAGTAATTAAATAATCTAAAACATTTCTAATTTCTAATTTTAAGTTATATATATATATATATATATATATATATATATATATATATTAAATATATATATATATATATATATATATATATATATATATATATATATATATATATATATATATATATATATAGCAAATGATCTATAGCATAGTGAAAATTTATATATATATATTGGAAAAATTTATGAAATGTCCAAAAAACGAAAAAGTTTTATGAAAAACCCACCGCGCAATAACATTTCATCGCGTGCCCAGAATTAGCAAAAAATATATAAAGAGGGTTCCGAATGACCTTTTTGCCATTCCTTCTAATTTATTGAAAAAACCCACGAAACTACTCTTAAAAAATGTTTCGATACTTCATCTTCTTCCATACGCTGCTCACTTTCGAATCTAGGTTTTCTCCTCAAAAATCTTCAAAATCTCGTCGAAAAATTTCGGAAAGACCGAGACAAACGGCAAAAGTGCTAAAACGGAGGTCCAAACATCATTTTTTTTGTGATTTTTAAATTTTGAAAGACCGACAAACGATAAAATAATTTATCTCAGGCTCCTCGAAGATACGCTCATTTTGCAACAAACCGGGCCTCGTTTCGACCTTCCAGTTAAAAGTTATGGCCCTCCAAAGTTTCAAGTGACCATCAAATGCAGGAGAATGGCCATTCTTCGTGTTAGAACACGAATAATGTTAATTTTGCATGGGAGTGGCCATTTTCCGTGTTAGTAACACGGAGAATGGCATTCTCCGTCTTAATTTACACGGAGAATAGCCATTCTCTGTGTTAGTAACACGGAGAATGGCATTCTCCATCTTAATTTACACCGGGAATGGTCATTCTCCGTGTAATTTAGCACGGAGAATGGTCATTCCAGTGTTAAAACGCAGAAAAAATGGCCATTTTCCGTGTTAGAAACACGGAGAACGCCATTCTCCGTGTTAATTTACACGGAGAATGACCATTTCCAGTGTTAAAACATAGGAGAATGACCATTCTCCGTATAATTTAGTACGGAGAATGACATTCTCCGTGCTAAATTATACGGGGAATGACCATTCTTCGTGTTAAATGACATGGAGAATGGTCATTCAAATGTTAAAACACGGCCATTCTCCGTGTTAGAAACACGGAGAATGGCATTCTCTTTGTTAAAATGCAGGAGAATGACTATTCTTTGTGTTATATCGACGGAGAACAGTTGACAGAAAAATAATTTATTATTTTTTGTTTTGTGGAAAGAATTTTGCCATAAATAAAAATTCAAGAGTTTTTGTTCTTCTTTCAAAACGATGTTAACTCTTATGGAAAAGAAGAAGAAGATCTTCTCTCTATAATTGACCTAATTGTCGGAAAAGAAGAAGAAGGAGAAGGAGAAGAAGAAGAAGAAGAAGGAGAAGAAGAAGAAGAAGATGAGCGACGATCGGAGTTCGACTGAAAAAATGCATGGTGAACTACGAACGATTTTTGCGATCTCTGCTGAAGATGAGAGCAATAGAATTCAGATCTCTCGTGAAGAAGAAGAAGAAGAAGATGACGAGAATCGCAATCAAAATCTGAGTTTGTGCGGAGGGGTAGTTATGGTATTAATTTTATAAATACAGAGCATCTAAAGGAAATCTTGGAATACTTAACGTGAAAATATATAATTCTGGACATTTCATAAAATCCATCCTGCGGGTGGATTTTTCACAAAAATCAACCCCGAAATTGGGTTTCTCAGCAATTTCCATATATATATATATATATATATGGCATAATGCAGGGACTTTGTGCATACACTGTGTTGAATACCATTTGGGTCCACTGTCCTAATTTTTCACACACACACACACCCACGTCTCCCCTACGGTTCGATTCCGAGACCATCCGCCTAGTCAATGATGTTATACTTATACCTCTCCTCACAGATCATAAGAGCTAGTTTAGTACGATATTATGGTACAAGAATTGAAAGAATCAAACCCAACCAAAGGGGATTACTATACTATAGCCCAACTTAATGTGATAAGGCTGTCACAAATTTATCAACATTATTATACTTATAATATCTTTTTGAAAATGTTAGAGGACATCACAGCAATTGTGAAAAAAATTCATATTGTTCATTAAATGTAACATGGATAGTTAGGTAATTACTTATAAAAAGAAAAGAAAAAATAAGGAGAGTTGTCGCTTGATGTTTTCAAGTTGTAAAAACAATAAGAGTCTGTTAATATTGCTTACTCTTTTCAAGTAATATAAAATGTATAAATATGCAGCATATATATTAGTATATTGTAATAATTAAATTTGCACCAGGAAATCAAGTTAATTGGACTAAGCATATTCAAGTTGAGCACAACAAATATTAAGTACAATTAAAAGCAATTTAATGGAAAAAAAAAAAAAATAGAAGCATCCCTAATTACAAAGACTTTAGACTGTTGGATTGAACCAGCAATGTATCATGATCTGACTACATCTTGTTAACAACTACGTACTCCTGGTATTCATTTTCAAGCATGCTCCCTTCTCCATCCACTTCCGAGTCCAACGAAACAAGCTCAAAGGAATCGTCATCCTCATCATCAGTAGCCGCTTCAGTGTCGACCGAAAGAGTATCAAACTCATGAGCTGCCGGTACAATTATGAATTCATTATCAGCATCCACGTCATCGTCACAAGTAGCCAGTACAGTAGCAGCAAATTCATCGGCGCCATCTTCAGTATCTTCTGTAATAGCATTCTCAGACTCCTCGTCAGCATCTTCGTCGACGACAAATTCCTTGGCGAGCGGGCGCATAGCCTCCAGCCATTGCTTCCACTCCTCCGACCACTTGAGGTAAATTTTGTGCAGAACTTCTATGCGGTCGTCGATGGTCGATGAGTTCGCACTTGTCAACGACAGGGTCGATTCTAATGCTTCTCCTAGAATGTCCATTTGGCCGAAAATTCGACCGGCGTCCTTCATCGTATCCTCCGCAATCTGGCACATTTTGGTAAGGCTCATCCAGTAAATACCCGTCGACCAACCTAATGGTACACACGTATGGTCAAAAAAAACAAATTCAAACAAAATATATAATGCATAATCGTTGATTAATTTGTTAATATTTCAGTATGGATTTAGGGCTATCAGAATAATTTCACAATGCATGAAATTGTTTGCAGTATTTCCTAGCCAGCTATTGTTTGATAAACCAGATCGTAAAAGAAAAACTAATTACATGAATAACCTCACAATAAAACTTAACTACCGAGTTAATTAGTTAAACTTTGAAACAGAAAACTAAGATTTCATGTCTTCTTCTCCTTTAACCTACTGATCAATTGGTTTGGTAGCGATATCGTCGCAAGCGTGGTCGAAGGTTGGTGTCATGAAGAACTAAGAAGAGTTCGACCAAGTCAAAATCGACAAAAGTAGCCTGCAACTTGAATTTTTCAATTTTTCTTTTTTATTTTCATAAAATAATGTAACTAGGTTATAGATCTAATTAAACCCACGTATGAGCGAAGTTTATTTAACTAGTTTCAAGTGTTGACTAGCTTACGTTTGCTTGAGAGAAGACAACTTTTCTTTAAAAGAAATTTCCAAAACTTTCCGTGATAATTCTAAACTAGACATCGTCACTCGTCAGCCATATAGGTTTTTTTTTTTTTTTTTTTTTTTTTTTTTTTAAGAAAAGAAGAAACACCAAAATTATAAAGAAAATCGTTGCCGAAAGTTACCTGTGAGCGGTTGAGAAATTTAGAGATGTTAATTTCTTATATGGCAGATGTTAATTTTTTATATGACTGCATTGCTCTTATATATATTATATTATATTATGAGCGGCTAACAAATTGGAGACATAGTAGAACTAGGAAATTAACCAATCTAACTCTCCTATTCATATCATAATTAGAAGTAGGATTTATACGGTAATAAACTAATACTCTATTAGGAAATTAACCCAATCTAACTCTCCTATTCATATCATAATTAGAAGTAGGATTTATATGGTAATAAACTAATACTCTACTAATTCCTATTAATTAGTTTAAATCCGGATTCCTAATTCTGCTCACACTATTAATTTTATTTTATTTTATGCAATTCTCTTAACTTTTCTCTATTTAGAATTAGGTATCCTAAATTTTAATAAAAATAAATTACAGAAAATTCTCTATAGATTTTGTAGGATTGTACCATCAGTATTTTGACAGATTGTCGTCCAATTAGGTCAAAAACAAATGTTAGTTGATTATGTGGAGGAACATGATTCAACTCTATACTCTATTATTGAATGGCTACTTTAAGTTTCTCTTTTTTTAGTCTTTCCTTTCCTTGGATGGTACCACAAATTCTAATTGAAATCCTTCTTTCCCAATTGAACTTCAAAATTGATCCAACCTTTCTTTCGCCATTCCAAAATCCAACATGAATTCAATTGTTTATATTCTCACTTCACCATCAATTTTAATTTAATTAGGGCCCGCTCTGAATCTTCTTCATGATAATTTAACTAAGATTTGAATTTGGTTTTCAAGTTAGATTATGGAAAGGACTCCAATTAAGAGTTTTGGCACAATTTCGCACGAAATGAGTAAAAGAAATCTAAACAATTATCACACCCCAGAACCAAAATACTAGAGAGTGAGAGCGAACATAGACCATCTATGCTATATGAAGTACTCAAGTACCATGTATAGCGGTCACAAGTGTTTAGAGACGAGTGGAAGACCAATCTAGAACGTTATTGATATCATCCTAGGCAGGGCCGGTTTTGAGGGAGGGCAATGGGTGCGACCGCACTAGGCCTCCCAAATTCGTAGGCCTCCGAATTTTTTTATATGTATATATATTATGTATACTAAACTAACTTATGGATAAATAATTTAAAAATCCAACGACTTGAAACTTACGAATAAATAATTTAAAACTTATCAATAAATAATATAAAAATTATGAATAAATAATTAAAAAATGTATATGTATATTTAGTATGTATACTATAATACTAAACTAATTTGGGCACAAATAGTATATAAATTCATTGACCTCCCATCCCTACGTATAATGCAAGTAGAGATTCTCACAATTAACTAAGATTATATATAATATATGTTTCCATTTAAAGAATCAATTAGCTAAACATGGGTTTCTACTGTTTGTTTCAATCACGGATGAGATCTCCCAATCGGCCAATCCTATTCACTTTGAAATCAATAACAAATCCTGACTTAAAGTCTGAATATATAGGATATTAGGATTCCAATAAAATCATATCTCAGTAGCAAATCCTAAGACTTAATTTTTAATATATAGGACCAATAAAATCATCTCTCTCTCTCTCTCTCTCTCTCTCTCTCTCTCTCTCTTTTTCTGATTATCAACAAGTTTTCTCTCTTCCCCTAAAACAATGTCCATAAATTCCAACCCTTGACCCCTTCAAAAATGCCACAAATCCCAAATCACCTCTCAAATCCAGGACTTTGCCAATACCCCACGACATCCCGAAGTCCCAGCACCGTCGACGAGCATCAAGCCCGTCCGTCAACCGTCGGCAAAAGCTGTGCACCAAGAAGATTGTTGCACAGACATAAACGTTGTGGGGTTTCAGAAAGTTCGTGGGAGAAGATCTCCACACTTGTCAAAGAAATATCAAACCAATTACACAGGTACAATCTTCTATAACTCTAATATAATCTTGTAAAATTTTGTAGGTTAATTCGTCTTTGTAGATCCATTAAATCATTAGCCAAAGTAGGTCTCACGAAACTATAGTTTTATATAAAAACTTGTCGATCGAGGACCGTTCCAACAAATCGGACCACCCCGACTTGTTTGATGTCTACTTAACCTATAATTTGACCTATTTTGACATATAATTTAACTCAGAGGATCAACTTAATACTTCTTTGCCTCCGATTCCAAGTTCTAACTCTAAGTTGTCCTTTTCTGTAATAGGTTATAAACATGTCTCCTAGGCACGGGAAGAGAAAGTTTCTCTCTGGGAATGAAAAACGCCTTAAGAAAAAGAGAGTTGAACAATTGATTCAATCTCAAAAGGGGCACTTGATAGATATATAATGAAAGAGATACAAGCTTTAGTAGAAGATGTTGTTACCGAACAACAAAGTGATGGGCCGGGAACTAAATGATAATGACCATATAATTGAAGAAGATGTTGATGATCTTGAGCCCCCTAGAGATATGGAAAACAATGACAATGCAAATGTTGATGAACAACCAAGTCACTTCATTCCATTGAACATTTATGATCCAAGGATTTGGGATAGTCTTAATACTAGGATGAAAGATTTGTTGGCAGAAAAAGGTCATGCAAGAGATTTGAGCATACATACAGGCCCTAAGGATAAAGACAATAGGCATTTTTCTTCAAAGCATTACACTCGATTTTTACCGAATGGACAGACACATGATAGAGATTGGTTAGTGTATTCAAAAGAAATTGACAAAGTATTTTGTTTCTGTTGTAAGTTATTTAAGAATGGTCCTTTGAACTCTCAACTAGCAAATGAGGGACTCAGAGATTGGGGACATCTTACTGCAAAGCTTAGAGATCATGAGAAAAGCCAGAACCATATAGCTAATATAGGCACTTGGATTGAGCTACGGATCAGATTGGAGAAAAATAAAACAATTGACAAAGATTCTCAAGAGCTGATCAAGAAAGAACATGAACATTGGAGGAAGGTGTTACTTAGAATATTTGCCATTGTGAAATATCTTGTTGAACGAAACTTGGCATTTCGTGGAACTAATGAGAAACTATATCAAAAAAAATAATGGAAATTTTTTGGGTCTCATCGAACTGATGGCATTATGTGATGAGACGATGAAGGAGCATGTTCGACGAGTTCTTGATACTGAGATTCATTACCATTATCTTAGTAAGGACATCCAGAATGAGATGATACTTCTTTTAGCTTCTGAAATTAAAGATGCAATCATAAAAAAAATAAAAGAAGCTAAATTCTTTTCTGTGATTCTTGATTGCACCCCTGATGTTAGTCACCAAGAACAAATGTCTTTGATATTAAGATGTGTTGATGTCTCTATGGTTCCGGTCAAAGTAGAAGAGTACTTTGTACAATTTTTGACTGTGCGTGATACTACAGGACAAGGACTTTTCGATGAGTTACAAAAGGCCTTAAAAAGCCTTGATCTTGATATTGATAATGTTAGAGGACAGGGATATGATAATGGTTCCAATATGAAAGGGAAACATCAAGGAGTACAAAAAAATATGTTGGACATAAATCCTAGAGCATTGTACACCCCTTGTGGTTGCCACAATTTGAACTTGATACTTTGTGATATGGCAAAATCATCTCGTAAAGCAGAAGAGTCCTTTTCAGTGTTACAACGCATTTATACAATATTTTCAAACTCTACAAAGAGATGGCAGATTTTGAAAGACAACACCCATGGTTTAACTTTGAAATCACTATCAGCCACACGTTGGAAAAGTCGCATTGAATGTGTGCAGGCAATAATAACTCAAGCTCCAGATGTCAGAGAGGCTTTACTTCAATTGGGAGTTGTTGACACTGACCCCATAGTAAGAAGTTTTGCCAACTCTTTAGCAAATACCGAGCTTGGAGATTTTGAGTTCTTCTTGGCCATGACTATTTGGCATAAAATATTGTCAAATGTGAATGAAGTTAGTAAAGAGTTACAATCTGAAGACATGCCACTTGATACTGCTATAGCTAAAATACAGAAGTTGCTTGTGTGGCTTGAAAAGTATAGAGAATCTGGGTATGAGAAGGCCATAACAACTGCTAAAGAAATTGCAAATACTATGGAGATTGATCTAGTGCTTCGTGAAAAGAGACAACCTAAAAAAAAAGAAACATTTTGATGAAGATACACGTGAGTCATCTGAATTTGTTGCTGAGTCACTTGAAGAATCATTCAGAATCAATTACTTCTTGTATATAGTAGATCACGCTATTGCATCACTTAAGAGAAGGTTCGAACAATATCAAAACTATGAGAATATTTTTGGGTTTTTGTTCAATTCAGAAAAATTGAATTCATTAGATAGAGATGGTTTGAAAGCTTGTTGTAGTCGGTTAGAAAGCACTTTGAGACATGGTGACTGCTCTGATATTGATGTAGATGAATTATTTGAGGACCTAGAAACTTTACGAGATCTTCTACCAAAAGACATCCAAGCACTTGAGATATTAAATTTTATGAAGAAATTTAATTCTTTTCCTACTGCAAGCATTGCCTATAGAATTTTATTGACAATACCAGTGACTGTTGCATCTGTGGAAAGGAGTTTTTCCAAGTTAAAGTTATTGAAATCATACATGCGATCATCCATCTCACAAGAAAGATTAAATGGACTAGCTCTAATTTCCATTGAAAATGAGTTCTTGGAAGCTGTTGATTATGAAAGGTTGATTGATGATTTTGCAGCTAGGAATGCTAGAAGATCGTTCTTAATGTGAAAAAGGCAAAATGTACTTGTTTATTTTTCATTTTATCTCTTTTAGTCGAATATTATTTCAATTGAACGATCTTGTAGTTGAATAATTTTTCTTAATTGATGTTGATTTTGGATAATTGAATTTTTGAATTTTTTTAATATAAGAATAGGCCTCCATTTATTTTTTTGCACCGGGTCCAATCTTCCTTGACGAATCTCAGCTCCGGCCCTGATCCTAGGGTCAGACAAAAGTCTGATATTGGTAATGCTCAGGGCCGGTCCTTGATAATTGAAGGCCCTGTGCGAATTTCAAAATGTGGCCCTAAATTTATTTATTCATATTTTTAAAATATATTATTATATGTCTTTATCAAAATCTCTGGAGATGCTCTTGATTGTATATTATAACTGAATATATAGGTAGTTACTAAACAAAATAACTAAAGCTCAAATTATCTATATTCAAGCATATTACATAGTATAATAAAAATGCTTTAGATAGAAGACGTGCTGACCGTTAAATTGTCTAAATCTGGTCACAAATTTTTCTGTTGATAAAAACATAAAATAAAATGAATAACGATCAATATCCAAATGAGAAGTAATATGTAATCACACAATTTGGAGGCTCCAAGAATTGAGCAGGGCCAGTCCAGGGCACGGACGAGGTGGGTGACCGTCATGGACCCTCAATTTTGGAAGTCCCGTAATTTTACAATAGACTAGGTATATCAAAAAAGAAAGAAAAACAAAGACCCAATCTGGAAGCAACGAAAAAGCCAGCGCTCCAATCGAAAAAAATGATAACTTGATTGATGATTTTGATAGCTTAATTGATGATTTTGCTTCTAAAAATGCTAAAAAAAATTTATTTATGTGAGAAAAATGGTACAAATTTTAGATTTTGTCATAAGTCCCATAAATCATAGGACCGGCTATGGACCTGATGTAAGATCAAGAGCTCCGGCCTTCGACATCATTATTTCTTAAATAAATACTAAGCATGCACATCCAAATTCTTAAATTATATATATTGTTAGTCCCGGGGCTTGATCAAAGATGGTAAAACAGATGCAACAGAGATCTACGATGATACAAAAACCAAATAATCCGCTTACAATATGGAGGAGGGAAATAGTGAAGAGAAGATTTCTCATTCTTCCTTACAAACGTGTTGTAATTGAGACAGAACGAGTTACAATAATCTAGAGAAAGATGAGAAGGAGAAAATTGCTGGGGTGTCAAAACACCGTTGCTCAAAGCAAGATTCGCCCCACACGATCTGCTTCCAGGAACCAGCAAGTTTGAAGAACTTGTGGAACGCTCGAAGTCACCTCTGTTCTGACTCCTCGGATGGACTTGCAATGGTGGCAGCAGCTCTCTCTCTCTTTCTCCTTTTCTGACTTGTATTTTTTCGTCGTCCCCACAAAGGAGGCCAGAAGAGAGTATTTATAGAGAGAGGGTAGAAACCTTAGCCGTCTTTTCAGTTATGGAAAGATTGAATCAAATCCCAAAAAGATAGTGACGAGATTAATTCAAATCCCACAAAGATAGCAACGAAATTAATTCAAATTCCACAAAGATAGGATCTGAATTAATCGCATTGATTCAGCCTTTCTATAACTGACTTGAAATCTGCACAGTCAGCGGAGCCTTCCATACGGCAGCAGCAGCAGCAGCCTGGCCGCATGAGCCGCATGGCCGCAAGGACCGTATGGACCACATGAGCCGCATGAGCCGTATGGCCGCATGGACCGCATGGGCCGCATGGACCACATGAGCCGCATGGACCGCATAGACCGCATGAGCCGCATGTGCCGCATGAACCGCATGTGCCGTATGAGCCGCATGGACCGCATTGTCATGCCCCGATCCCACTAGGGTCGTCCGTCTTACTTGGATCCCTGCGGGATCGATCGTCCTCGCTAAGGCGTGATGCCGTGCAAGCCTAAGTTGCGCTTGCACAAGGCCATGTACCTGCACAAAAACAACTAGTCAAGCAAAAACACACGCACGCACCCATTAGTCAAGCAAAACACACGCACGTACCCATTGCAGAAAACCAAATGTTGGACACAGAGATTTGAAATGGAAATACTCATTTTATTCATAGCTTGATTGGAATACAAGTACAAAGCTTTGCAACTCAGATTTGCCTTATAATTTGGCTACAAGATACTCTTTGAAACACTCTTTTGAAATTTGCCACAATGCCCATACATGATATCCTTTATTACAAGCTGGAATTGAAAGACACCTTCAAAGAAAATGAAAACTGGAAACTTGCAATTGACTGAAAGTAAACTTCGAGGCGATCCACGAGCTCTACTGGGCTAGACGAGCTTCGGTGCCTCACTTGAAATCCCCCTGTCTCCTTTTGCTTTCTGAAAAGGATGCCCACAACGTGGGTCAGTACACATCATGTACTGGCGAGCGGCTTTTGGCCGAACTCGCAAATCTCTGCACTAAATCAATATGTTGAGCTAACATTTACTAGTGATCTTTCTACTTGTCTAGGTTCTTTTTAACAATTCATAAGAACATGACAGATAGAATATATCATAGTAACTTACCCTCGCCGGCAGTCATCCCTGCACAAAACCACGTTAGCACAATTTGCATAATGAGTAATTCATGATTCATTCTTGCAGATATTGAAGTTGTCAGTTGGGTCATGCAGGTGGACTATTCTACATGTTGGTCCATGGGTTTTCCCCATGATTAGTCGCTGTGACTCTTTGGTTCAGCTCGTCGCTAAGGACTCAGATATCGGCTACACTTTTAACATGGGTCCTTGCACCCAGTGTGCTCATAATCTCTCCTAGGCCGAGCGGTTCCAGGTGCCCCCAGATACCACCCGAGAGACAAATAATTCCTTGTATACAAGTTGTCCGAGACCAAATGCATGCTCTAGCCGTTCTATCAGATGAGACACACTTGGACTTATGCACAGGTATACGACACGTTTGATTCGTGCCTTCAAGTTTATCTCAACACGTACAAGTTCGTCTGTACATGTCTATATTTTCAAGCATACTGATGACAAGCAGATGATCATTCTTATCGAGCAGATAGAGTAGCAACACATATTCTTGCATTTGATTCAATTCAATTATCTTCTCTTATCTTTTATGGATGTGGTATCGTTGATCATTGGGACAAGGCAACAGAGTAGACTAGAGATCATTTTTCTTAGACGTACAGATCAATGTCTGTTCGGTTGAAGCAACTCACCGAGATGAATCTTAGTTGAGAGAAGGAGGGACTTCACGCACGCGGCCTACAATGGCACCAACAGTTGATTAGCATACTTCGTCTCTTTCTCTCAAGATTCGAAATGAATGCGAAATGCGATGAAAGCGAACAATGAAAACCAATCATCAAAAACCAACACGAAAACGCATTCATCAAAACCAAGCAGCGAAGAGAAAACATTCAGCAAAACTCTTGGATTCATTTCAATAGAAGCCAATCCATCAATTGGAAAGGTTCATTGCATTTCATCCGTGATCAATCGATACCGGCAAAGGTTTCACCAAGTACTCAGTTCATGACTGAGTCAACAAGCCATAGGTATTACATAGTGGACCGCAAGGAGCGGGGCACTACACGCATGAGCCGCATGGACGCATGAGCCGCATGGACCGCATGTGCCGTATGAGCCGCATGAGGCCGCATGGACGCATGAGCCGTATGGCCGCATGGCCTTATGGCCGCATGAGGTCGCATATGAGCCGCATGCCGCATAAGGCCGCATGGCCGCATATGAGCCGCATAAAGACCGCATGACTGCTGACGTGCTAAGTGCAAAGTGCGCCAACAAAATGCCACATTACGCCTCATGAGCCCATGAGCCCGAGTCCGAGTCCGAGTCCGAGTCCGAGTCCGAGTCGCTAAGCCCCCTTGGGGCTTAGCTCCAAATGGAATTAATCCAAGAGAATGACAAAAGCATTAATGCTTAATCCTTGGAGCCTTATTCTTACCTCCTAGTAAAATCACCCACATGGTTCCCTCCTTAGGGTCACAACCCCATGTGCATCTCTCAACAACACACCCAAGTATATATGTTGAGATAACTCATGGTGCATTTCCGATGTGGGACTAAAATTTACAAGGCATGTTGAGAGCAAGCTCTCTCTATGTAAAGAAAGTACCAACAATCTCCCATATATCACAACATATATATGTGTCCAGGGTTGAGCGTTCCCCACAGTAACTGTCCATTTTGCATTAGGATAGATGTCGCTGACGACTTGAATCTTCCCGCATGGGTTAAATAACAATGTGATACAAGAATGGACTACGCCTTGAATTCTGCACCACAATTGTAATTCTTCACACTCATAAAGTGTAGTTACGTGTGCTTCTGGCTGCACATTAAAGGCCCTGTGCCAGCCTGGTTTTAGTGTATAATTTTGGGCGTCTACAAGTTTACCCTCAAGAGACGGCCTGATATCTCTTTCCATACACTATAGGTGAGTTCTTTATTAAAGAGATATGGCATGAAGCCTTGCGCTTCCTTGCGGTGCTACGCCGCTATGACATGGCCTGAAGCCGAGGCATTATCCCTACCTGGGAACCTCATCATAGTGTCATACTACTGTAGCATGAGGTCACAAGCCTCTTTGTAGTGCCAAACTACCCAGCATGAAGCCTAAGGCTTCCTTGCGGTGTTACGCCGCAACGACATGGCTTGCAATGTCGAGGCTTTATCCCTACCTGGGTACCTCATCGTGGTGTCGTACCACTGTAACATGGGGCCATCCTCCCCTTTGTAGTGCTGTCTACAACTTTTTAATTACGTCATACAGTATTAGGCTACCTGCCTATTTGCGGTGCTACGCCGCTATGACTTGGCTTGCAAAGCCGAGGCATTACCCCTACCTGGAAACCTTATGGTGGAGTCATCCCACTGTAGCATGGAGTTTCACTCCTTGTAGTGCTACTCTACCGTGCTTCCTGTAAAGCACACCAGGCATTCACTCTGCCTGAGAACTCATTAAGACGTTTAAGCCAACATTCCACAGGATCTATTTTTTTTTGCAGAAAAAATACATAGTAGACAACAGTGGTTATGGGTCCGTATCCCTTTCATGTTCCAGAGAACAAGTACCCACTGTTACCTGATAGTTTTCCAGTCAGTGATCCTCCTTTGAACCAAAAGTTAGATGCCTAATAGATTTCTCTTTGAACTAATAGCATAAAACTTTATGGTAGGATTACAAAGACACACTATCAGAATGCCTTCAAGCCTATTTTATAAGCTGTGTCATCGACCAACTGGCACTTGAGGCCCTTTGTGAACGGATCTGCCAGGTTCTCCTGACTCCGAACATCAATTACTGTAATTACACCTCTTTTGATAAGATCGTGTACTGCCATGTGCTTCAACCGCACAGTCCTCTTCTTCCCGTTGAAGAGGTCATTTGATGCCACCGCCGCAGTCGCCTGGTTGTCACAGTATATCGGTATCACCGGTATCTGAGTCCCAACCACTGGAAGATCATATATGAGCTTCCGAAGCCATTCTGCTTCATCTGCTGCACTTTCAAGTGCATAGAATTCAGATTCCATGGAGGAACGAGAGAGTATAGTATGCTTCTTCGACTTCCACGATATAGCAGCTCCACCCAAGGAAGAGACATATCCACCTGTGGATCTCTCGCTTTTCACCTCTGAACACCAGCTAGCATCACTGAAGCCTTCCACTACTGTCGGATACCCATTGTAGTACAGTGCATATGTATGAGTCTTCTTGAGATATCTCATCATCCGCTTCACAGCTTTCTAGTGCTCAACTCCTGGGTTGCTTGTGAACCGACTCAGCATTCCCACGACGAAAGCTATGTCAGGCCTTGTGGCAGTGGTTGCGTACATCAAACTTCCGATAACGCTAGAATACTCCAGCTGCTTGACGCTTTTCCCTGAGTTTGGCTTCAGCTTCTGATCACACCTGTATGGCGTATCGATCCCTGGAAGATCCTTATACCCATAGCGTGTGAGCATCTTCTTAATGTAGTGAGATTGTGACAGCACTACTCCAGTGTCTGTCCGGCTGATCTTTATGCCCAATATGACATCTGCATTCCCCAAGTCCTTCATACTGAACTTGGTTGAGAAGAACTTCTTTGTCTCTGTGACACAGCCTATATCCGTACCTAGGATTAGCATGTCGTCCACGTACAGACAAACGATGACTCCTCTTCCATCAGCGAACTTTGTGTAAACACATTTGTCCGCCTCGCTGACTCTGTAGCCGTTTGACCTAATAACTTTGTCAAACTTCTCATGCCACATCTTGGGAGCTTGCTTCAAACCATACAATGATTTCACCAACTTGCAGACTTTGTCTTCAAGACCTTTGACGATAAATCCATCTGGCTGTTGCATGTAAATCTCTTCGGTCAGCTCCCAATTCAGGAATGCGGTCTTTATATCTATCTGATGTATCACCAACTTATGTATAGCTGCTAGAGCGATTAACATCCTGATGGTGGTCATCCAAGCTACTGGAGCGTACATGTCAAAGTAGTCTATCCCCTGTTTCTGAGAAAATCTCTTGGCTACCAGCCTGGCCTTGAACTTGTCAATAGTTCCATCTGCCTTCATCTTCTTCTTGAAGATCTATTTACATCCGATGGGCTTTTCTCCTTCAGGTAGATCTACCAACACCCATGTGTTATTGGAGGTGATAGAGTCAAACTCGTCATTCACTGCCTCCTTCCAAAAGATAGCATCTCTGGTCTTCATCGACTCATCATAGGTAAGCGGATCTGCTTCCAAATGATAGGTAACAAAGTCATCTCTGAAGTCTTTCGGTCTCCTCGCTCGCTTAGCTGACGGCTCTGCGAGTTCTGGTATAAAAGTTGTTTCATCAACAACAGGTTCTTCTTGGACTACTGGCCCGTATGAGATTTCAGTCTCATTTGCACCTACATCATTTTCCAGAATATCCGAAAGAATAATGTTTTTGTCTTTTATAAACTTGTTTTCAAAGTATTCAGCATCGCGAGATTCGATGATATGATTTGACTCAATATCAAGAAATCTCCTAGCATCACTCTTCTCGGCATACCCCAAGAAGATCGCCTTCGTAGTCCTTGTCCCTAGCTTCTGAATCTTCAGATCTGGGAGCTTCAAATACGCCAGACACTCCCACACTCGAATGACATTCAAGTTTGGTCTGACTTTGAACCAGAGTTCATGAGGAGTTACGTCCGAAGTTGCATATGGCACTCTATTTAGAATAAAAGTAGCCGTCAATGCAGCTTCTCCCCAGTAGCATTTAGGAAGACCCACGGTTAGCAGCATTGAGTTAATCATTTCTGTCAACGTTCTGTTCTTCCTCTCCGCTACTTCGTTGGATTGAGGAGAATATGGAGCAGTAGTCTCGCATATGATTCCATGTTCTTTGCAGAACGATGCGAATTCATGAGATCTGTACTCCCCACCTGGATTACTTCTTAACCTCTTGAGTTGTTGTCCAGTCTGCCGTTCAGCTTCGGCCCTGAACTCTCTGAACTTCTCGAAGGCTTCGTCTTTAGTCTTGAGCAAGTAAAAGAACGCGTATTTTGAGAAGTCGTCGATGAAGGTTATGAAATACTTCATCCCGGCCTTCGTGGAGAAATGTTTGAAGTCACAGATATCGGAGTGCACCAACTCCAGAAGATCTGTGCTTCGATTGACCCGATGAAAGAGTTTCCTTGTGATCTTCGTCTAAGCACACACTTCACACTTCTCCACCTTACCCCCATATTTGGAGATAAGTCCTAGACTAGACATTTTGTTAATTTTTTTACAATGAATATGTCCTAGTCTATTATGCCACAACTCAAGAGAATAATCAGAAAATACAACTACATTAATGTCTTCAAACTGGTTGACAAGCTAAATTTTAAACATTCCTTCGGTTTGATAAGCCTTCCCGAAGTATGTTCCTTTCTTGGACATCACCATCTGACCAGTACTGATGTCCATCCTCAAGCCTGCGTTGCAGAGCAGGCTTCCAGAGATCATGTATTTGGCAATCGCCAGAACATGCTTCACACCTTGAAGCGTCAGAGTGTTCCCAGAAGTGAGTTTCAGTTTCACGGTCCCAATCCCCAGAACTTCAGCTTGGGCCTGGTTCGTCATGACAACCTTCTCAGATATCGGCTGGTACGTGACGAACCATTCCTTGCCAGAACAGACATGGCAAGTTGCTCCAGTGTCTATCCACCAGTCAGAGTCAACCCCCACAGTTGTGACCTGTCCGATCATAGCAACAGTGTTAGAAACCAATGAAATCTTATTAGGCTCACCTTTCTCTGATTATTTAGGCTTAGATCTGCATTCACTCTTGTAGTGGCCTTTCTTGCCACAATTGTAACAAGTCACGTGGGACTTAGTCTTCTGTTGCTTGAATGAAGGACCCTTCACTTTCAGATTAGTGAAATCCTTCTTCTTGGGATGAAAAGCCGCCTGCTTCCCCTTGGGATCTCTCGTCTGCACAAGATTGGCTTTAGCCAACTGTTTGGACAGAGTGTCCACCTTCTGTTGGGAATGCATCTCGTCCTCAACATGGATCTCTTGAAGTAGATCTTCCAGGCTAATGTCTAGCTTCTTTCTGTGCATCCTTGCATAGAAGGTACTCCATCCAGCAGGAAGTTTTGAGACGATCCCTCCGACGACAAATTTGTCGGGAAGGGACATCTCTTCGTCTTCCAGTTTCTGACGCAGCTTCAGAAATTCTTTTACCTGTGGCAGCATGGACTTTTCATCCTCAAAGAGCAATTTGTGATATTTTTCAACCACAAACATTTTGCTCATGTTCTTGTCTTCTTCATACAGTTTTTCCACAGACTTCCATATGTCTCTGGCAAGTTTCTTCTTCGAGTAGGATTCTGCCAGGGAGTCCTCCATAGCATTCAGGATGAGAAGCCATACAGATGCTATTTTCCCTTCTCCACTTGGCCTGGAGTTTGGTAGCCGCATTGATTACGGTAGTAGATCCAGTGTCCGGAACAGAGGGTTCTTCCTCCAACAGAACATGATCAACGTCTTTTAGTTGAAGAGTTAGGTAAACATTTCTCTTCCAGACTTGATAATGCTCTCCATCGAACTTTTTCAACTTGCAGAAGTCCGATTGGAGGAGCGAAGCATTAATGTTTTCCATCTACACGGATCTTGCTTTGAGATTGTTAGTCCCGGGGCTTGATCAAAGATAGTAAAACAGATGCAACAGAGATCTACGATGATACAAAAACCAAATAATCCGCTTATAATATGGAGGAGGAAAATAGTGAAGAGAACATTTCTCGTTCTTCCTTGCAAACGTGTTGCAATTGAGACAGAACGAGTTACAATAATCTAGAGAAAGATGAGAAGAAGAAAATTGCTGGGGTGTCAAAACACCGTTGCTAAAAGCAAGATTCGTCCCACACGATCTGCTTCCAGGAACCAGCAAGTTTGAAGAACTTGTGGAACACTCGAAGTCACCTCTGTTCTGACTCCTCGGATGGACTTGCAATGGCGGCAGCAGCTCTCTCTCTTTCTCCTTTTCTGACTTTTATTTTTTCGTCGTCCCCACAAAGGAGGCCAGAAGAGAGTATTTATAGAGAGAGGTTGGAAACCCTAGCCGTCTCTTCAATTATGGAAAGATTGAATCAAATCCCAAAAAGATAGTAACAAGATTAATTCAAATCCCACAAAGATAGCAACGAAATTAATTCAAATCCCACAAAGATAGGATTTGAATTAATCGCATTGATTCAGCCTTTCCATAACTGACTTGTAATCTGCACAGTCAGCGGAGCCTTCCATGCGGCAGCAACAGCAGCAGCCTGGCCACATGAGCCGCATGAGCCGTAAGGACCGCATGGACCACATGAGCCGCATGGCCGCATGACTGCTGACGTGCTAAGTGCAAAGTGCGCTAACAAAATGCCACATTACGCCTCATGAGCCCGAGTCCGAGTCCGAGTCGCTAAGCCCCTTTGGGACTTAGCTCCAAATGGAATTAATCCAAGAGAATGACAAAAGCATTAATGCTTAATCCTTGGAGCCTTATTCTTACCTCCTAGTAAAATCACCCACATGGTTCCCTCCTTAGGGTCACCACCCCATGTGCATCTCTCAACAACACACCCAAGTATATATGTTGAGATAACTCATGGTGCATTTCCGATGTGGGACTAAAATTTACAAGGCATGTTGAGAGCAAGCTCTCTCCATGTAAAGAAAGTACGAACATATATATATATATATATATATATATATATATATATATATATATATATATATATATATATATATATATATATATATATATATATATATATATATAATTTGATCATTTTGTATGATTAGTAATATGAATCTTAGAGTCAGTAGGGAATAGGGATCCAAGAATTGGAGGTCTTGGAGGGATTGTAGAATAGGAATTGAGGAAGAAATGGAATTACTTGAAATACAAAATTATAAAACTAACCCTAATATTTTTTTGAGGCCCCCAAAAATTGGAGGCCCTGTGCGGCCGCACTATTGGCACGGCCCCAGGGCCGGTCCTGGTAATGCTCCCTCTCAATGTTTCGCAAGGTGTCCCGTACAATAAGTCTAAATATTTTGTAGATCGTACACAAGTAAATTGTTTGAACACAGGATGGTTTCATGTAAGGCTTATTGGCTAAGTTAAGCTGGACAATACACACTGATGTTTCCGTCCAAGATAGCGAGTTGTGTGCAGTGTCAAACTATCTTCGAATGAGATTATAGGATATGGCGCCATCTTATATGGCGCCCAAATTATTTTTATTTATTTTATCCCACGTTTCTTCTATTAAATTCAACTATATAAAAAAGTTAATCAAATATTGTTTGAATATATGTTTCTTATTGATATTCTACCTATGTTTCTCATTGAGATTCTATCATATCATACATTTTAGGTGAACTGCATGATAAAGATCATTCAAGATATGTTTCTTGTTGGAATTCTAACTCGATAAAGATTATTAAATGTGGAAGAAATTTATTAAATAGAAAAAAAATTAAAAAATAGTCTAACTCGATACAATTCACTAATTTATCCTATCCATAATATTTGTGATTTAATTTTGATAGAGGATGAATTTATGGTTAGAAATAAATGGGGTTAAGATATTGGAGTTAAACTAAACATTAAATTGAAATAAAATATTATTAATTCAATACAAAGCCAGTGGACGGATACCATCCGGCCATTGCTTCCACTCCTCCAACCAACTTGTTGACGACAGGGTCGATTCTAATGCTTCTCCGAGAACGTCCTCCGAGAACGTCCAATTGGCCGAAGATTCGACAGGCGTTGGAGATGCTTCTCCGAGAACGTTCATTTGGCCAAAGATTGGACCGGCGTCCTCCGCATCCTCCTCAGCCAGGCACATTTTGTTTTTTTTTTAGAAGAAAAAGAGAAAACAATTAAAGAACATCGTTGGCTTCATGCTCTTTTATATATATATATATATATATATATATATATATATATATATATATATATATATATATATATATATATATATATATATATATATATATTAATTATGAGCTAACAAATCAGTGACATAGTATTAATTCTCCGATTCTTATCATAATTAGAATTATGTTTTATATGGTAATTAACTAATACTACTAATTCCTATTATTTATTTTAAACTCCATATTCCTGATACTTTTCACACTATTAATTTATTTTATGGTATTTTTGAAACAAGTCTCTTAAATCTTTTATATATAGAATTTGGTAGCTTAGATTTTAATAAATATAAATTACTGGAGATTCTCTACTAAGAGCATAACTTTCCCTCCTACCATATATAAAGGACATATATAAAGAAGTCGGTTGCAAACATAGAGTAAGACACGAAGACGACTAGTAACATATGTAAAGAAGTCGCTAATTCATCGCACAAATGTTCAATCTTTTTTTTTAATTTGATTTCCATATTGTCGTTGATCTTTGTTAAAGTCGTCTCAGAAACGTCATTAATGTAAAATATGTCAGATCAGCTCTCAACTTAAATTACATTGTGTCGCTAATACCACCCACCACTTTCAAGTTTCAACACCACCATCACCGACTAGATTCGTGTCTGTGACAGTGTCCATGTCCGTTTTCATGTTCGTGTCTGTGTCAGTGTCCAATCGCTCACGGCAAATTATCTGTTTTCTCTAATTTTCTATTGAATTTCTTAATTAAATAATTAGTAATAACTTTGCTGGGAGGAGCAAAAAATATTCATGTAATTATTTCTTCCGAGCATTGTTCTTAGCTCGGCCAATATATCGGTCAATTCTTGAACAACCTGCAAGTTTGTAACAGCTAGTATCAGATCCTTCATCATGTATCAGCATCTACACAGATAAAATTTATGTTTAATCTTTCAAGTATAAGCATATATATTTCATCTATACTTGAGAGTGCAACTTAAGGTCAACAACAGAACTACAAGCAGCTCCTGCTAAAAAAAAATTTATACATTTGATATTCTGTTCAAGTGTTCAACTTCAATTGATGCTAAAGCATTCAAAACTATGGACAAATGAGTCCGAATTAAGATGTTTGGACTTACAGTCACACCAATTTTAGGATTAAATTTACAGAATTATTTTAATATTGGACGTAAACCAACTAATGTTCTAAAGTACAGTACTACGTGAATCAAATAAGGGTTATTTAGTTTTAGTGTCTCCTAATATTATAAATTTATATTTACATATTGTTCATAAATTTATATTTACATATTGTTCATAAAAGAATTTGGATCTCATCCTAACAGTTTATTTGGCTTACTTGGCTGACCGTTCAAAATATACATAAAAGTTAATTTTGAATATTATACGAGACCCTAAAACTAGACAGAATTGTATAATGTTTGTAAGACTTTAATTATATAGTTTTGTTATGATCAATCCAGAATAAGACTTATGACAATGTTGTTTGCTTCTATTCTGATCTCAGCAATCATGCACACAACCGTCCGGGACACTTGAGTTGCAAACATTCAATAATGTAATCGGGTCGAGAGACAAACATCTGACTTTACACAATATCCATGAAGTCGACTCCATCGAAATTGATCATCTGAAATCAGAATAGAAACAAATAACAGTGTCACAAATCATATTCTCGATCGGTCAGGACAGAACCAAATAACCCAACTCACACCACCCCTATCATGCAAAACTAATAACACAAGTCACAAAATCTTTACCTATTTTGTTTAGTTAGTTTTAGGTCTTATATAATATTCAAAATTTACGTTTATCTCTCCATTTTGGAGAGTCAGCCAAGTCAACTCTTAGGACCATATCCAAACGTTATTTTTAACGATATGGACGAAACCCTAAAACTAAATACAAAAGTGCTATTTGGGTCCCAAAAAATTTGGATGATATCATCTCCCATTATGTGGCATATAACATGGCTGATGACATGACAGCTGACATGACAAAATTAAACATTAAACATTAAAATTAATATTAATATTAATACACTACCAAAATTCAGTAAATTGGCGACGGCGTTTTAGCGACAGAATAAATCTGTCATCTGTAGCGACGGACTACCGACAACCTGGCGACGACTTCCCGGCTAATCGCGCACCAAAATTTTTTTTTAAGGATGAACATCCGTCGCCTATCCGTCGGCACGTCGTCGGTAAAATAGCGACGGAATAAAAATCCATCGGCAAGTAGTCACTCGGTATTCACTAATTGGCGGAAAAATGTTAAAAAAATTACGAAAAAATGTCACTAGTTAGCGGGAGAATTGACGACTACTTAGCGACGGATAATCCGTCGACCAGATGATGGGATATTAGCGACGGACATACAGTCCGTCGCTAAGTGGTCACTAAGTGGTTGAAAAAATTTTAAAAAAATCGCGTGAGATTAACGACTAAGTAGCGGCGGATTTTATCCGTCCCGTCGCTTAGTTAAAAGCCTAGCTTAAGTTGAACCGACGGAAGAAAATTTCAATTCCCCCCAATTTTTTCTCTCTTCTCTCTCTCTTTCTTGGACGCGTACGATCGAGGTAACTCTCTCTCTCTCTCTCTCTCTTGGGCGGCGGTTGGGGGCGGAGGGGAGCCGACGGTGGTGGAAGGGGGTGGACAGCGGGGGGGTGCTGGCCGCGGGGGGTGCTGGCGGTCTTCGCGGGTGAAGCTGGCGGCGGTGGGGGTCGCCGCGGGGGGGGAGGGGGAGATGGGGGTGCAGGGGTCGTCGCGAGTGAAGCTGGCGGTGGTGGGGGTCGCCGCAGGGGGTGCTGGAGGTGGTGGGGTGGGGGTGGTGGTAGGGGGCAGGCAGGGAGGGCTGGCCGCGGGGAGGCTGGTCCCGGGGGGGTTGGGGTGGGTTGCGGGGAGGCTGGCCCCGGGGGGGTTGGGGGTGGGCTTAGGGGGGCTGGCCGTCGGGGGGGTTGGGGGGCTGGCCATGGGGGTGGCTGGCCGTTGGATTGCACCTATGTTATATTTATGCAGTGATCTTAGTTTGATATATGAAATTTACCAAGGATTGTGTACCGCCCATCATTTTTTTTGTTATCAGAAAATAGCAGTTTACTGAGAACACTTTGAGATTGTGTTTAGCTGCAACATATTCTTCTACTTTATAAACTTCTATTATTGATAAAACTTTGATCTTGTGGTCCAGCAAATAATCAGCTGTATTAAGCATATATGTGTTAGGAGCTAAATATTCTATTATTCTCTATTGCAAGTATTTTCTTAATATTGGAGATATCCTCTTAACTTTTGCACGTGTCACATAACATGCTATATTATACATTTCTTATATAGCAATTTTCTTTATGAACTACTAGTATCTTCTTATTTCCATCAAGTTAATAGTTTATATTAATTTGACCACTTAGACGAAGATGACATATTATGTTGCACAATTATGAGCACGGATAATGATACATATACGATACAGATATAGGATACAAACTTTTTCAAATGGATACAAATGTAGTTACCTATGTTGCATGAGTAATGTACGTACTGTTATACCCTTATATGCCAAAAACCTGAGAATAAATGAACCTATAACTTGAGGCTCTCGCATGTACACACACCCACCCTTAACACACACACACATTTGACTAGGACACACACACACCCTCTCACTCTTTCACTCTCATTGTCACACCCTTAACACACACACACACATTTGACTGAAACACACACACACACCGCTCACCATATCACTCTTTGTCTATACACACAATGTTGTCCTGATTAAGCTAGGAACTTGATCATGACAGCACAATGTTCTCCTGTTCTCAGAAGGAGAACTTTAAGGACTATATATTTTTATTTACAAATCTATTTACTTTGTCTTACGAATCGGTATCGGTATCGGTATCAGACTATTTATATGAGTATCGATATTGATCGCTTAGGCGTCTAGGCGGTGTCTAAGCGGTAGGTAAGTGTTGAAAATTAAATTTAAGATATCGGTATAGAGTGAGTATCCTAGAACGATATATATATATATATATATATATATATATATATATATATATATATATATATATATATATATATATATAAGATATCTTAGTAGTAGATAGGTAAGTGTTGAAAATTAAATTTACTTATGCCAAGTCTTTTGGGCCTATTAGAGTTATAGATTTTTTCGAAAATCTAGTATAATGCTGATTACTTCAAAAGGCTTGCATAAGTAAGAGTGTATAGAGTGTATATCGTAGGCGGATGAGTGTATAGAGTGAGCTTCCCTACTCTCTTCTTCTCATTCGGGTCATGAGGCACCATATTCCGCATCATATGATATACATCTCAACCAAAGCGTGGAGAAGTGTAAAAATATTAATATTAACCAAGGATCAGTATCGAAATCAGTATCACCATGAATCTCATAGCTTGTTCTAATAGAGCATAATATAAAACCAAACGTGAAGCAGAGCTTCACATTCACAATTTTAGAATGTGAATCTCGGATTCACACGTTTGGTTTTATATTATGCTCTGGTAGAACAAGCCATGAGATTCATGGTGATACCGATTCCGATACCGATCCTTGGTTAATTTTAATATTTTTACACTTCTCTACTCTTTGGTTGAGATTGATATCATATGATACGGAATAAGAGGCTGAGAGAGTCGAATGAGAAGTAGGAAAGTAGAGGGGGGTCGGAGAGGGGGCCTTCTCTACTCCTCTATATTCTGGTTGTGAGACTCATTCCGTATCTCATTGCACTTCATGCAATCAAAAACATATAAATTCTCGTACTTCGTGTGATCAACAATACGTATCTCATTGCACTTCATGCAATCAACAACACATAACTCCTTGCACTTCGTGCGATCAACAATACGTATATCATTGCACTTCAGAAAACCAATATTTCATAACTCGTTGCACTTCGTGCAACCAACATTCTCCAATGGCACTCGGAGATAGCATGATGGTCACGACATACTTGTGGCAGACGTACGCACTTAATATATTCTTATTGTATGGAACATCCAATGTAGCATCGAGCAGATCCATGAGCCATGCGGTTGCTGAAACAACTTAGAGTTAACTGATTTCGATAGCGAAGCAACTGAGAGTCAAAGAGATTCGCTCATGGTCTAGAGGATGGAACCGCTCTGATACCAACTTGTCACGTCCCGATCCGGGAAATCGCTCGTCCTCGCTGGGGCGTGATGCCGCACAAGCCTGGAGTTGCACTCGTGCAAGACAAGATAACAGGTTCACATAGTGTTTATCTCAAATTGATAACATAGGCAGCAGAAGGAAACAGAGTATACAATAAGAATCTCTTTTATTGATAATGAACTGAAGATTACAAAGGCCCTGAATAGCCCAACTTAAAATGACAATTGGCTACAACGCTCATGATATCTCTAGCTCACAAAGGATTATATTGTTCCATACATTATGTCTCTTTATAACCAACAAGTAGTTTTCGGCCGAACATCTCCATGTTGCAAGTCCGAACTCCAATGCGGTAGCTCCTCTTGAAATGCTAAAGACTCCATGCCTCGGCGCATCCAAGCCAAGCTCCGTCCCGAACCGATCATAACCTGAACCTGCAAGCAGACTAGTGGGGGATTAGTCTTTCGTCCTCGGTGCACTGATCAAGACCCACTCGTACCTAACCAACACTAAGTATATTTAGTAAAACATGCAACATTGTTTAGTGGTCTTTCTAATTAGCCTTAGGATCAGTTTCATGGCAATATTCAACATAAAAACTTAATAGAAATGTGTCCAATATTGTGTCCCTGGGGTAGATATAGTTAGAAAAAATTTGAACATAAATATAGTGATCGTGCTCATCTCCGTCCTATTTTGCCTAGCCTGCAATGGTTAGAACTTTACGTAAGCAATCATACGATTCACGCAACCAACCAACCATACTTAGACACATGCATAAGGTGGCAGGCCAAGCGCCTGCACCCAACTCTAATCTCAGCCCACTGGCCCTATCTATATGAAGGTCACGGTGTTTCGTACCGAAATGGACTTGGCATCTCTTATGTGTCAGCCCACTGGCCCTATCTATATGAAGGTCACGGTGTTTCGTCCTAATAATGTGCACCATAAATACTATACATAATTCCCTCCTAGGCCGAACGGTCCCGGTACCCCGGTCGTAACCGTCCGAGGGAAACCGCACCCATGCACGGGCCATCCGAGTCCATTGACCATGCAATACGCGTCATAGCAAATAAGTCATATCATTCCAACAAGTCACACGTTCCATAAACATAATCCCTTCCATAAACATATTCATGTTCCGTAAACATATTCATGTTCCATAACATATTCACGTTCTCTATCTCAAGTTCTATTGGCATTATGCCCCAACACATCCGTATTGATGCACGACGCCCAATGGCTTAGACTTCTCGTACTTATACTCAACGCGTTCCATTCATAAGTTATTTACATAATAACAATTTCATAGATACTTAGTCATTTCGTAGTTTTCGTATACGAGGGCACGCTTAATGGCATAATCAATGTTCTAGACCTAGTGTTCAATGTTCTCGGAGTCGTACATGTGATGCACATCTCGATATTGTCTTTCAATGTTCTACCATCATGCCCTACCGCGACTCGTACACATGATGTACGTCGCTTCAATTGTTCAATATTCTTTTATAATGTTCGACACATACAAAGACCCTTAATCGTTCGAGTCACGCTCGCTAACTTGATAGCAACTTACGCATTCAATGATATATTTTATTAGACGTGAAGGAATAGGGAGAGAGAGTCAAGAACCCGCCCACCTTAAGCCGATATGCCTTGTCGTTCCCGCCGAGCTGAAGCGGCTCGATTCTATAACTTGGTTGCACGACTAACTCTTTTGACTTAGCCACTCCGTTGAGCTACCCGATTGATTTGGCCTACCGCGTCCATGCCAGAATTCGTTGCAAGGCGACGATTTGGTTTCACGAACATAATTTCGAATAAGGCATGATATCGACCCTTTACAGTCCAGCATAAAGGTATATCCTGCACACCAAATCAACTAAAATCAGTATTTGCTCAAACAGGACTTATCTTTTGCATCGATTCGATTCATAGATTCCAATCGACTCAAAGATTTCCTTCGGCCAACGTAACTCTTGCATCGATTCGCATCGATACTTCATCGGGTCAACGCAACTCTTCGAGTCAACGATTCATCGTAATGCACCGTACGGAGTGGGACATTACATAATATACCACTCAAAACAAGGTTCGTCCTCGAACCGAATCCAACACTTAATCCAAGTGTCTCGCTAGATCGTTTCACGATCTCGTGCTACTATCGTTGGAATCATACAACTTAGTTTAGATCATACACATATTTTAGGCATCCCACCAATATATACATTTCAGCTAATCTCAGTTGTAGGATATTGGAACAAGCTAACATGCTCAACTTAAATCCTCAAATACCAAACATTCCGTACTCGACTTAGTCAAATCTTAGCACATATTCCCAAATACTTCTTGTATGCATTATTCTATAACATGCAATCATCCTCCCAAATATTTTTGCGTATAACTTAACTCAAAACCGTTACTTCGATCCCATAAGTTTCTCGCCGGCCATATAACTATCGCATTGCATTAAGTCATTGCGCATCCGATCGCAACAATTCTCCGAAATGCCTATTGGCCCAACCGTTTTCCTATCTCTCACATAACTCAAGTCTTTCATCTAGTCGTTCATAATATTTGGCCTTAACGACATGGACTAAGTCCAACATGTCCCAACTTTCCATACCTACCATCCGTACTATGCATCGCACGCAACTATTCTAACTCGATCCACGTTCTCGAACTATCTACGTATCGTATATGGGGCTACCCCCGCTAGGTAACTTATACAGACATATACTTAATCTCTCCCGACATAAGAGGTCAACTTGAGTCTACGATGCTCAAAGGCAACAATCTTTCCGATCCAAGGTCTCTTACGATACGTCTATCTCCGTTTCTTGATCGAATAGGAATTCCTTACTCAATCTTTGAATCAATCCCAACTAGTTCATTTCATAACATAGATCGCGCCCCTAAACACACATATAACTTAATCGTTACTCAAACCGATCTACGATACAACTCTTAGCACTACTAAAATCTGCTTAATTGGCGACGTAAATTTAGCGACGTTAGCCAAACGTCGCTAAATTGTGTACATTAGCGACGTATAATTGAAACGTCGGTAACCGTCGCTACTAGCGACGCAAATAGCAAAGTGACAACAACGTATATTAGTTACGTGAGCTAGTCGTCGTAAAACGTCGCTACAACGTCGCTAATTGCGACTTATTTAGCGACGTTAATAATAACGTCGCTAAATTCTAACTAAATTAAATTCCTCCCCCCATTCATTTCCCCCATCATTTTACTCTCTCACTCTCTTCCTCCGGCACTCTCGCTCTCACTCTCTTCGGCGCTCTCGCTCTCGCTCTCACTCTCTCCGACGACTTCACTCTCTCCGGTGACTTCACTCTCTCCGAAAACTCTCCTTTGGTACGTCACTCCCTCTCTCTCTCTATTTTTTGTTGGTGGTTGGGGGGTGCTGGTGGCTCGAAAGGAGGGGCAGGGGGGTACGGGTAGTTGGGGGTGAGGAATGGTTGGGGGTGGCTGGGGGGTGGAACAGGGGGTGAGGACGGCTGGGGGTGAGAAGGGGGGGCTGGGGGAAGGGGAGGGTTAGGGTTCGGGTTAGGGGGAGGGACGGGAGGGTGAGGGCGGCTGGGGGGTGAGGGCGGGGGGGCTTGGGAGGGGAGGGGGTGGTGGAGGAAGGGTTGGGGATAGGGTTAGGGTTAGGGATAGTGTAGGGGTTGGGGGGGCTGGGGAGGGGAGGAGGGCTGGTGGGGGAGGGATTAGGGATAGGGTTCGGGTTAGGGTTAGGGGTGGTGTAGGGGGGGATGGGGAAGGGGTACGGGGGGGCTGGGTCAGGGGCACCGATAGTGCCGAAAAATCTGATAATTTAGTAATAGTTATTTGTTTTCCAATACCGAAAAATATGATACTCCGATTCGAAACCACGTACCGATAGTGCCGATATTTGTAACACGTAGTTTTGTTGGTTGGTTAATTTGTAACACGATAGTGTCGATAATGCCGATATTTGTAACACGTAGTTTCCTTGATCCCGATACTCATAGGAATGGTCCCGAGTCACGGCCGTAGTATGTAGTATATTCATTTTAGTTTGTAGTATATTCATTTTAGTTTTGAAGTTTATTCGTTTTAGTATGTAGTATATAGTAGGAATGGTCCCAACTCATAGGAATGGTCCCGAGTCACAGCCGTAGTATGTAGTATGTAGTATATTCATTTTAGTTTTAAAGTTTATTTATATTTGCAGATATCTAGAAATAGCTATATCCATGTATCTGCTAGACCGTTCGTGGATGTACTACCGCATTCGAGATGACAGGTACGGTGTGCGAGATGAATACATCGTCGGAGTAGAACAATTCCTCCAATTCGTGAAGGCGTTTCCTCAATCCATGGACGGCATGGACATTAAGTACCCATGTCAAAAATGTCGGAACATAAAATTTCAACCAGAATTGGATGTGACGTATCACTTATACACAAAGGGTTTTCTTCCGAATTACTACCAATGGACCGTACACAGAGAGCTTGTACCTTTAGCATTCCAAGCGGAGCCTTTTGTCGAGCCTTATATGAATGTCCACAACCGAACTGGTGTAGACAACTAGTATGTGAACATGGTCTTCGACGTTGCGGGGCCTAGTTTTGATCCATACAATCGTGACGAGGCTGAGGAGGCATCGAATGCCGATGCCGCGAAGTTCATAGAGTTGTTGGAGAATGCAAGGACTCCTTTATACCCTGGCTGTAAGGACCATTCACCGTTAGAGGTGATCACTCGGCTCTTGTGAATAAAGTATGACTTTAACATGTCGTAAGAATGCAACAATAGAGTGCTCGAGTTGATTACCGATATCTTACCGGAGGGTGCCAAGTTACCGAATGACTTCTACCGCTCTAAGAGGATGGTGAGATCCCTCTGGATGGGATACGACAAGATCGATTTCTGTCAGAATGGATGCATGCTTTACTACAAAGATCACAAGGATGCAGAAGTGTGCAGATTCTCTGGTGCTGATCTCTACAAGCCAACTGCTGCAGGCAAGTCTAGAAGACCGACTGCTTCAATGCACTACTTGTCGTTGACGCCGCGGTTGCAGAGATTGTTCATGGTGAAAGAGACTGCCAAAAATATGAGTTGGCACAAGCGACAACACACCGAAGGAGTGTTGGATCACCCATCTGATAGAGAAGCATAGAAGTATTTCGATCGAGCATATCATAATTTTGCTTCTGATGCACGTAATGTAAGGTTGGGGCTCTGCTCTGATGGTTTCACCCCACTTGGTCTTTCAGGCTCCCAATATTCATGCTGGCCGGTAATCCTCACTCCGTACAACCTACCGTCTTGGATGTGCATGAAGACACATTACATGTTCTTAACTATTATCATCCCCGGTCCGAATAATCCGAAGAGGAACATCGACGTGTACTTACAGCCGTTGATAGATAAGCTGAAGCAGCTATGGAAAACAGGGGCGTACATGTATGATACTTCAAAAAAATAGAATTTTCAGATACGGGCAGCACTAATGTGGACAATCAACAACTTTCCGGCTTATGGAATGTTATCTGGATGGAGCACTCATGGTTGGCTTTCAAGGTAAAGACAAAAGACAATCAGAAGGCTAGATTGGACTTAGCCAAATTATGCAGACGCCCTACATTGTACATGATAGACAACGGGAAGGGAAAGCTTTTGCGGCCTAAGGTAATCTACTCGCTGGACAAGGAGGACAAAGTGAGACTTTGTAGATGGATCCAGGACTTAAAATTTTCGGACGGATACGTCTCCAATCTAAGAAGATGTGTCGACATAAAGGAGTATAAACTGACCAAAATGAAGAGCCATGATTGCCACGTATTCATGGAGAGGTTAATTTCTGTTGTATTTCGAGAATTATTACCGCCGGTAGTCTGGTATCTATTAACAGAGCTTAGCATATTCTTCAGAGATCTTTGTTATTGCAAGTTGCTCGTCGATTGTTTAGAGAAGCAAGAGAAGGACATTTTGGTAACACTTTACAAACTTGAGAGAGTTTTTCCTTCTGTATTCTTCGACTCAATGGAGCATTTACCGATTCATCTTATCCATGAGGCTCTTGTTGCTGGACCTGTCGGTTATCGTTGGATGTACCCGTTCGAGCGACAGTTGAACCACCTCAAGAGGAAGGTAAAAAATAAGACACATGTGGAGGGTTCTATTTGTGAAGCATATGTCCTTGAGGAGATTTCAAACTTCTGTTCCATGTATTTTTAGCCTCATATTGCTACAAACAGAACAAGGGCTCCCAGAAATGACGACGGCTATGAAGTTGGTATTGAGGCAAAGCTGAAAGTATTTACTGCCTACGAAAAACCATCTGGTAAAATAAAGAAAAAAAGATATCTAAATGACGACGAGGTTAGCGCTGCAATGTTATATGTATTGCTCAACTGCGACGAGGAAGAAGTGGACAAGCTAGAGAGGTAAGTAAAATTATTTCGCGTGCTTCGTTGCTTTTGAATATAACTAATATACCTATGCTTCATTGCTTTTCAGCATGTTTAAGGATGAGGTAACGTCCAACAATCCGTACGCAACCGAGGAGAAAGTAGAACAGCAAATGAGACTTCATTTTCCTTTTTGGTTGAGAGCATATGTACGAATATCTTCATAATTTACTTTTTCTGTACATTTATACTTGCACATAATAATTAAGTTAGCATCGTTTATATGGTATTTAGGTTGATCGTCCGGAGACAATACTTGAGAATGAGTATATTAAAACTCTAGCCAGGGGGCCAATTTATCAATTGAAGACCTGGCCAAGTTACTGCGTAAATGGTTTCAGGTTCAAGTCAACAAATGCTCGAATAAGAGACGACTTCTTGGATTTGGATTCTACGAAGAATAGTTGTTTGTGCATAAAATCTTCAAACTACAAATACGTCGACCCAGGCAATGACTTCTTTGGCGTCTTATAAAAGATTGTGGAACTGACATACAATTATGCTATAGAACCTTGTAAGATCGTCTTGTTCAGATGTGACTGGTTCGATCCGATCCAGGGTCGAGGTTAGAGAGTTGGCAAACATGGTATTATTGACATAAATCATCGCCGTCGATATCAAGATTATAAGTCGTTTGTTCTAGCAAGCCAGGCTCAGCTAGTTTACTTTACCAGCTATCCAAAACGAGGAGCCGGGAGATCAGATTGGTGGGCAGTCTGTAAGACTAAAGCTCATAATACCTTCGATGTCGACGAGATAGCTTATCAGGAAGACGAACTACCTCTTATTACAAATATTGTCGATATGGACTCAACGAAAGTTCCTCATAACATGTTTCATCAATTGGAAGAGGTAGAAGTATCAGAAGAGGAAGAGGAAGTTGATAGAAGTGAAGAGGAAGAGAAAGAGGAAGAGGAATCGGAACAAGATAAATTTTCAGAAGAGGATTGAATATGTTTAATTTTTAGATGTAGCATGGTTTACTTTTGTTTTTTTCAGTTGTAGTATGGTTTACTTTTGTTTTAGCGACGTTTTCAGATGTAGTATGGTTTACTTTTATTTTTTTCAGATATAGTATGGTTTACTTAGTGACGTTCCCTGGCTGTAGTATGTTATACTTTTGTTTTTTTAAGATGTACTATGGTATACTTCCGTATTTTTTCAGAAATGGCTCGACATGGATCATTTGGTTCCGGTGCTGGTAGGAGTCGACGAGCCCGACGTTCTCCATTTACCACTCCTACCGACTCCTCATCCCCCCGTACTCCAGTATATACTAGCGGTCTAGTCGTCGGCAGTGTCTCCATACCCGACTCTAGCAGTTCGAGGCTAGGGCGTTCTTATTCTACGCAGCCAGCACCGATGAGTATTCCAAAGGTCGACCCTACTATTGAGGAGCAGGCCGAGGTCGAGGCCCACGTTGAGGCCGAGGCCCACGTCGAGGTCGAGGGTGATGGCGAGGCCCACGTCGAGAGCGAGGGCGAGGGTAAGGCCGAGGGGAAGGCTGCGGGCAAGGATAGGGGCAGGGACAGGGGCAGGGGGCGGGGCAGGGGCATAGTGCAGCTCCCATTTGAGATAGATCCTCCGTGTCGTCCGGAAAAAGATCTGAGGTTGGAGATTTGGGCCTGTACTCGGACCAGGCGGTAAGTAAAATTGTTGCATTTAATTTGTTTAAATTTATTATAAACTTGTTTAATAAATTTTAATTTCTATTTTACAGGTATTATCCCTCCTCCGTACACCGGTCGTTGGGTACATTCCTGCGACAGAACTACGGGGGGCCCTGGATCAACTGGAGGGATGTCCCGGCCGACAAGAAGGCCTTCTGGTTTGAGCACTTTTCGGTACATAAAAGTTTATTTTCTTTTAACATTTAGTATGTTATGTTATAACTTATGTACTTCTATAATTTTTTTAGCGGACTTACTTCTTTCCTCTCCACCGCGCCGTTGCTGCCGACGCTATATTTTCCAGCGTCACCAGCAAGCTCATTAGGGACGCGATCATCGACCAAAAGGATCGCGACCGCCGGAGAGAGCCTATTCAGGGTTGGATCTCTGCCGCCGACTGGGCGATAATGAAGAGGAGATTCGAGGAGGAAGCCTACAAGGAGAAGTCTGTAAAGTCTAAAAGAGTGCAACAGGCGGGGTCGCAGTGGTTTGGTAGATCAAGGTCCATCATAGATTTTTTCATACATATGGTATGTATCTTGTCGTATACCCATAATTAATACTTTATAGTAATATATTTCTTTCAACTTAACTAACAAATCATATAATAATTTCGTAACAGGTTGAATAGGGAGAAGACCCGAATATGGTGACCTTGTTCCTCGCCACGCACACGAAGGGAGAGCGGTTCATAGACGACAAGGTCCGGGACACATACGTAAGTTTTACTTAATGCTAGTTCATTAATATTAATTTTTAGTTACGTAGAAAATTCATATAGATATTATTTTTAGGCCGAGTTTTAGAAGTTTTACTTAATGCTAGTGCATTAGTATTAATTTTTAGCGACCACGTGAGAATTCATATAGATGTTATTTCTAGGCCGAGTTTTTGAGGCTTAGGGAGGCAGGGCCGACACGGTCAGAGGCAGCTAGTGCTAGCACTTTCCAGCAGCCTCCGGCCGCCACAACTCAGTCAGATGACGAGCTGTGGATGAGGGCCATTGGTGGCATGCATAGGGGTACATACTGTGGTACGGGCTCCTATGGATCCTTCATTGCGTCACAGGCCTTTGCGACCGCAACTAGTGTGCCCGGCCACGCACATACTGAGGATTCGCTCCGCCAGCAGCAGTGTGACGTCCTTGCGCAGATCGCAGCTCTGCGTGACGAGATGCTGCAAAGGATGGGGGCGCCGCATACAGATGATTCTGTGCTCATCTCACGCTTTAAGAGGCTAGAGGAGACTACGGAGGCGCTGCAACAGATAACCCGCGCTACGCAGGAGGCTACGCAGTGGTTGGTCGAACAAATACAGCATTTCCAGGAGATGGCAGCGGAGCGACCGTCTGCTGGTACGCCGGGAGCATCGTCTACATTCGACGGTGCACGGGAGGACATGCTCGTCCACCTGTTATCACCGGAGGATTATCAGACGATCCTGACGTTACGACGACAGTCATCTGGTGGTGCTCCTCCTCCAGCACCGGGTCAAGCTCCAGCTTCAGGCGATTAGTAGTTTTGTTTTTTGTATTTTTGGACTGTACTATATTTTTGACTTTGTACGTATTTGGAGATATTCAGTTTTTTCGTTGAGGATATTGAGTTTGTACGTATTTGCGGATATTGATTTGGTTTGTTCAGGATATTATATATTAACATTGTTCGTTGCGGATAGTACTTTTTTTTATGTTTTTTGTATATTCTGGAATGTATTGTGCGTGCCGGTGTTGAGTGTTCCACCGAGGGGGTCGGCGAACACAGGGATTGGATTCTGTATTTTGTGTTTTGTATTCTGTATTTTGGCTCAGGCTCCAGCTCCATTTGTATTCTGGAACCTATTTTGTTAACTTAGCGACGTTGTTAGCGACATTACTATTCGTCGCTCAATTTTAGCGACGTTAATAAATGTCGCTAAAAGCGTCGCTAAATGCTGACGTGGCAACACGTGGCACCTTATCTGATGTCAGCTCGTCGTCGCCAAAACGTCGCAACAGTGTCGCTAAACGGCGACCACACGATAACGTCGCCTTATACGTCGCTAATTAGCGGCAACTATCAAATGTCGCTAATTAGCGACGTTTATAACATCTCCAAACAACGTCGTCCTAGCGACGTTTTGTGACGTTTTCTCGTTTAGAGACACATTTTTTCCGTCGTTTCCAAAACGTTGCCCAAAACGTCACTAAATTAACTTAGCGACGTTTTTAACGAGTTTAGCGACGTTTTGTAATGTCGCTAATTTGACAAATTTTTGTAGTGTAGGGTCATTCTACTACTCGTTGCTCTCGCGCGTTGCAGAACTCCTGCAATTGCCTTACCTCATCACTACGCTAAGTACGTTCCTCAACATTTATTCGATCATCGACCAACCAAGTCCATTTACATACTTATTCGATCGATCATAAATTTTCTAATCATATCGATCTAGTCGAAGGCTACTCACTAACTTCCGAGACACGATACTTAATTGCTTAGACTTATCATCAACATGCACTATACTATCCTCCATCCTCGATAAAATTTCTTATGCAACTTCATTGGGTCATCATATGGGACTTCAACATTCAATTGATTTGGCGGTCAAGTCTCCTAGGGTCATATTCCCCGAAACTACGCTCGATAATTGAAGATCATCAATGAGGGACAGTTAATACGAACCATGCTATATCCTATCGTGGAGCCAAATCAATTTCCGACAATCCCTACGAGGCTTTATCCAATCTGACATAATTTACCAATCTACAATTTATCCATCTCTGCGCAACTGATGCGTCGTTACTACTCGAATCACTCATGCACTACTGTTAACAATCCCGCAGCCGAGTAATATTTGTTCGCCTCAATACGAGTTTACCTATTCGTGATCATAGTTCGACACATTCCAAACTCATCAAAACCATCCTCAAACAACTTTCGCATCAAACCACAAGTCAAATCCGATTTTGCCATGCCTTGTAAGTTTGATCATCCCCGCTGTATGAATCACCATACCAGCGCTTACGCGGAATGATCGCCCTAATTTTGGCATGACGCATGTGCGATGCTGGAGTTGCACTCGCATAAGACAAGAATGTCAATGTTGTGGTCATCCACGAAGCAATCCAAAACACTTTCTTTTTCATCCAAGTACTGTCCATCCACTCTCAAACTCTTCGAAGCATTCCTACCGTTATCATCCAAACTGCCATCAACTTAACTTGCATCTTATTCATCCAACAACAATGCTCAACATAATTTTCGTTCATTCGATCAGAGTATTCCCGAGTTATTATATATCGTCTTTGATACGCCTCAATACCATCGTCGATATGCATAACCTGAACATCTTCCTCCCTCATGAGCTCTAATTCGTTACAATCACTGTCATTATCCAAACTCGAATACGAATCAAGTCTTGCCCACATCAAGATCCATTCCGTTGTAACTAACTACCATCATCGAAACATGATTTCTAATTCATATATCCACTCTCATAATCCTAACTCGCACTTCCAAATTGTGCCACCGACTCATTATGCTAACTCAAATTCGTTTTGCATGATTTCTTTGTGCCTACTCAACTCGTTCCGAACAAATCTTCGTACTAACTCAACGCAAATCCGACCAAGTCAACTATTTCCTCAACGCAACATTCCCTCGCTATGCTCAGCCTATCGTTCGACTTACACTTAACAAATCCTTGTCCGACGTATCATCCCTGAGTACGACTTCGTACATAATTATTCAACTCAATTCATCAAAGCATACTTGCATCGACTTCTATCAAGTCATTCTCACTCGAGTCTCGACTCTACTCCATCCGTTGAGCACAAACCTATCATAATCGACACAATCATCTTGACGTAATTTATTACAAGTTACCAAATGGCTTAAAATAGCTATCGCTAAGCGGTATTCCATATACAACTCAAAATCGAGCCTATCTTTATCGATACAACACTTCGCCACACTGATCGCACAAGTGGTATTGCATATACCACTCGAAATCGAGTCATTACTCGACATCACACTCCACATAAGTTCGGCATCTATTTTCCAATCAACTATCCCAGGTGGCAATCTTTTTCGATCCCAGCTCTAGCGTTCTTTTTACTCTAGTTTGGCACAACAACTGGACCAACATAATAGTCGTTCGTCCAAGTTTGACATACATCCAATCTAACCGTACCTTGGCGATCATATCGATCACACACGTGACATTCGGCCAACATATACGTTTGTCTACTTAAACTCGACCTAGCGACTAAGTCAACTCGTTACTATCGCATCCGCGATTTTCCAATCTCACTCATTGCAACTTGTGCAATAATTTATTCTCGATACTTAAGGTCATTACTCAAACTCATTTTAACATATCGCTATCCATCCGCATGGCCATACATCATGTATCATACGATGTCGACTCGTTGCACCGATCCAACGAACGATCCACAAATTGCTGCACTCCGTGCAACCAATAATACATAACCATTCGCATAGCCACATAACACGCATCGTCTCACATATCGACTCGTTGTACTTCGTGCAACCAACGACACGTATCTCTTTGCACTTCGTACGACCAATAATATGTATCCTATTGCACTTCATGTAATCAACAACACATAACTCCTCGCACTTCGTGCGATCAACAATACGTATATCATTGTACTACAGGAAACCAACATTTCATAACTCGTTGCATTTCGTGCAACCAACATTCTTCGATGGCACTCGGAGATAGCGTGATAGTCACGACATACTTGTGGCAGACGCACGCACTTAATATAGACTTATTGTATGGAACATCCAATGTAGCGCGAGCAGATCCATGAGCCATGCGGATGCGAAAACAACTTAGAGTTAACTGATTTCGATAACGAAGCAACTAAGAGTCAAAGAGATTCGCTCATGGTCCAGAGGATGGAACCGCTCTGATACCAACTTGTCACGCCCCGATCCGGGAAATCGCTCGTCCTCGCTAGATTTCATCCAAATTATCGTCATCGCTGGGGCGTAATGCCGTACGAGCCTGGAGTTGCGCTCGTACAAGGCAAGATTAGATGTTCATATAGTGTTTATCTCAAATTGATAACATAGGCAGCAGAAGGAAACAGGGTATACAATAATAATCTCTTTTATTGATAATGAACTGAAGATTACAAAGGCTTTGAATAGCCCAACTTAACATGCCAATTGGCTACAACGCTCATGATCTCTCTAGCTCACAAAGGATTATATTGTTTCATATATTACGTCTCTTTATAGCCAACAAGTAGTCTTCGACCGAACATCTCCATGTTGCAAGTCCGAACGCTAATGCGGTAGCTCCTCTTGAAATGCTAAGGACTCCATGCCTCGGTGCATCCAAGCCAAGCTCCGCCCCGAGCCGATCATAACCTGAACCTGCAAGTAGACTAGTGGGAGATTAGTGCTTTCGTCCTCGCTGCACTGATCAAGACCCACTCGCACCTAACCAACACTAAGTATATTTAGTAAAACATGCAACATTGTCTGGTGGTCTTTCTAATTAGCCTTAGGATCAATTTTATGACAATATTCAACATAACTTAATATAAATATATCCAATATCGTGTCCCTGCGGTAGATACAGTTAGACAAAATCTGAACATAAATATAGTGATCGTGCTCATCTTCGTCCCATTTTGCCTAGCCTGCAATGATTAGAACTTTACGTGAGCAATCATACGATTCACGCAACCAACCAACCATACTTAGACACATGCATAAGGTGGCAGGCCCTGCGCCTGCACCCAACTCTAATCTCAGCCCACCGGCCCTATCTATATGAAGGTCACGGTGTTTTGCACCGTAATGGACTTTGCATCTCTTATGTGTAAGCCTATGATCGCTTCAATATGGGTTGCTAGCCCAGTATCTGAAGGATCCCAAACTTACTGATATCATAGCTTATCACAACACTGGCCGGTAGCAAACCGTCCTAACGATGTGCACCATAAATACTATATATAATTCCCTCCTAGGCCGAACGGTCCTGGTGTGTCACTCTCGTTTTCCGTTATACGTATTTTCAGGATACATAGACGAATTTCTGACAATTGTCAGGTGGCCCATATTTTGACTTATCTTGCTTAGCTTAGCATTGGTTTAAATTTTGAGTTAATTGGTTCAACTTGGTTCAACAAGACTTGGCTTGGTTTGGCTTGGTTTGTTTTATATTGGGTTGAGATGAGAGGGGTTGCTATATAAGTCAACTTCTTCTCTCTCCTCCATTATTTGCATTTACTTCTTCATCTTCTTCATTTACTCCTCTCCACCTACACCCAAGAGCTCTAGGCAAGTGCAACTTGCTTCATGATGGATCTTAGATTTTATTGTTCCATGTCTTCCTCTCCTAGTTCTAAGCCTCTTTAGAACTTGTCATTTTTGGTTTTGATGGATAGGTTTTTGTAGATCTAGGTTTTGCCCTTTCTCATGATTTTTTTGGTTTTGATCTATGAAAACTTGGTATTTTTGAAAACTAATTATTCTATTTTGTAGAAAATTTTATTCTATCCAATTTTGACCTTTGAAAAGTTGGATTTGGACTTATTTTGACCAAGTTATAGACTTTTGAAGCTATGGGTTCAAACCATGGAATTCCTGCTGATTTGGAGAAGACAGTGAGCAGTGTGCGCAAGCTTTTTAGCTTGCGCCATTGTGTTGCACGTGCTCCTTAGCGTGGCGCACCCTACCCAATACGCGCGCTCCTTAGCGCGGCGCAACCTGAGTCAGGCGCAACCTGAGTCAGGCGCAACCCGAGTCAGGCGCAACCCGAGTCAGGCGCAACCTAGCCTCGCGCAGTCTAGTGCCTGGCGCAACATGACTTGGCCCGACTCGTTCAGGCACAACTTGACCCGACCTTGGCACCCCTAGTACCTGGCGCAACCTATTACCCTGGTGCAACTTGGCTAATGCCACTTGTTGGCCATTGTACCCCTTGTCCCTCCTTCTTGGGCGCATGATATCCCCAGTTTTTCCCTTTTTTATGATTTTTGCACCCATTTTATATCCTTTCTCCTTTTGATATAAACTCGATATGAACACGATGTGAGCTTGACAAGCAATATTGACATGATAATCTGACACGACATGATAAGTAACTTGATAAGACATGTAAAATCTTGATAGTGGCCCGTCGAGGCATACTCCTGACAAGTAATCTTGACAAGTAACAAGTAACTTGACATGATAATTCTTGATGGTGGTCCGTTGTGACGCACTCTTGACTTGATAAAGTAACCTTACATGATAATCTCGATATGCCTTGCTAAGTAAATCTTGTCTTGACACCGTGGGTATTTGTGCATGTATAAGCTACATGTCTAGTCGTGCATCATGTCTAGGATATGAATCCCTGATTTCTACGGTCAGGGATTCATACTAAATCTGACTAGGATAATGACTAGAGTGATCAAGTAATTCATAAAGAGATTTCCCAGCTACAGGCAGTCCCGTTATCTGGGCGCTTTAATTGGACTTGTAGCCTGTCGTCGAGTAGTGCACATTTCCAGCACACTGTCACGTGTTGCACCTCTAAGTCACCTAATCCAACTCTCTCAACTTGTGACCGGATAACCTGGATTAAGACTGCAGGGCTTGTGGCTGTTGGAACATCTCGATGCATCTTGTTAGTAACTAAGCTTGTGATAACCCTAGTTAGTTAAAGTATCAAGCCGTACTCTTTGCTTGGCCGTGAATGATGGATGGAGTCCTATCTTGTCTAATCTTGCCTAGATCTAGTACATGGCTATCTCAGGACATGCTTGTTTATTATTTACTTTATCGATAATTGGTTAGAGACTAAGTTCGGTTCAGGTGAAGGGTTACACCCCGGTCCTTGTTTGGTTTACGGGTTGTAACTTGGTTACCGGAATAGTCCGTTAGTCATCTTATCCTTTATCACCCTGCTTTCTCTAACTCATATTTTTTTTGTTATCCTTTAAGTATCATATGCTAATATGCTGGTTTTAGTTCTTAAGTGAAGCTTCCCTTGTGGCACTTGATCTTTCTGGGGTCTGAACCAGCTGGTTTTGTATGGCCAGATTTCGGAGTAGCTTCCAAGGATCTCCCTACCTTTCATCCAGATGGTGTAACACCCCAGTCCCAAAATACGAAGGACTAGGAACGTAGACATGCCAGCTGTATACATACGAAGTACACTCCAATATATGGAATCCTCGTATAAATACATAAGCTGTAAAATACAGCAGAACCATAACTAATCTCATCCACACAAAATAAATGAATAAAAGATATCATATAATGATAATAAATTGTTCATGATACAATATGTTGGGCGGAGACAAATCTACTACCAACAAGTATAGAAAAAATACATGAGAAAAGAAATAAATTTAGCGAGCGAAGCGAAGACGATCCAAGTACAATCATCCTCGAAAAAATAGCAATGATTACGGCTAGAGCTAGAATACCTACGAAAGACAAGAGCACACACATGGAGAGATAACCAGGTCCTCAGAGGGATGTAACAAGACACATAATATCATACCATATAAACTGAATATAAATTGCTCAAATAAATAAGTCAATTGAATTATAACATGGTCCAATACACACCTATTGGACGAGCGTACCATCCCCCAACCAAATAAGGACAGGAGATGGTAAACTAATTCACGGTGACGTATCTTTCCATGCCATGAATACAATATGGTATCCGGACCCCAACAAGGTTCAATACCTTCTCATCGAAATAGTAAGTCACACCTACAACCAAACAAGGACAAGATGTGACGAACTAATCTGCGACAAGTTATTGTTCCAAGCCATGGTCAGATACAAGTACCCAAACCAAAAGTACTTGTACCTAACGGATAAGGTAGCCTACCGTTCTAAGTGAAATGTAGTTAAGAACAATCCTTCCTGCGCATGGGCCCTGGCTAAATAGGATCGGCATAGTCCCCCCTTGGGGCACTAGAGGCCCAATCAATAAGAGCATAACGTTCCGCAGAACGTCAGTGGCCGTCAGTAATCATGAGTCATCAGTCCCGTATCTCCAGCGGAGAATCCGGGTCACAAGGTAAAGTGCATCGAAGCCCATACGCTAAGGAATTGTCCTCCCCGCCCAATGCCTACTGTGTTGTATCCACAACACAAAACCACTATAACTGCTAAGTCAAACTAGCATGCAATCTCTATTAGCAGTTAGTCCTATCGTACGGCTTATACGTACCTGTGGCCAGCCAATCACGTACTTCCGTATTCTATATGCGACACACAACTTTGTGGTACAACGTGTCAAGGCCAATGAATGCAACACACAAGGTGACCCCTTAAATCTAGGTTTAATGTGTAAGAAAAATAATACATAGCAGAAAATATAAATGAACAGTAAGTTCTAACAGGTTATGACATGTATCACAGTTTATTTTACATAAAGAAAATAAATAATGCATAAAATATGAGCTAAAATAAATAAACAGCAAATGGCAAGGTGTCTTGCCTGGTAGGACGTCCGGTGTACTGCAATGAACACGGTGGCACGAACTGCGACTTCGGTGCAACAACTATGCAAGATGACCTCTGATGGGGGCACGGACAGTTCCATTGGATCCAGAAGGGTCAATTTAGTTAGGGTTGACATGAGGGGGTACAGATTTGGCGAAGGAATAGGAATAATAGGATTGGTTATGAACATGAAAAAAATCAAAAAAATAATAGATAAATATTATATATACGAACTTTAGAAAATATTTATAATTCCTAAAAACTAGTTTTCATGAGTCAAAATATTTATAGGAAAAATACTAAGAAAATACTTTAAAGTCAAGCAAATCGTTTTCTAATTTTAGGTAGAAATCTATATTTTATAATTTTAAAAAAAATACTTTAGATAATTATTTATAATGTTTTGAAAACTATTACTAGTAAGATAGGATTGATAAATATTTGAAAATATAGAAATAATCGATTTAGGCTAAAAGCCAAAGTTTGTATAAATATGCTTATAGGTAATAACTCCACTTTATAAACAAAGTATTTTAAATAAATATTGAAAAAAATCTTATAACTCATTTAGATCAAAACTATATTTAAAATAGGTAAAAATAATCTCAGAGAATACAACTAAAATACAAAAACAAAACAAAAGAAAAACTGAGAAAATCACAACCTTGCTGTTGTCTCTATTTTCTGGTGGTTAGAAGACACACAACTCAAGAAAGGAAAGTGGAGAAAGGAAAAAAATAACTAAATAAAAACAAAACAGAAAAAGGAAAGAAAAAGAAAATAATAATAATAATAATAATAATAATAATAATAATAATTCGAGAGGCTGCTACTGCTTTTCTCTTCTTAATGATGGGATGAGAAAGCAAAAAAATGAAAGAGGAAAAAAGAAATGGAAGAGAGAGAGAGGCGGAGGAGAAGAGTGAGGGGCGGTGAGGCGGTTTGGGAGCGGCGCGCTGGAGGCGATGAGGCTCGCGCGGGGAGGAAGAGATAGGCGGCACAACTCGTGGAGAACGCGCGGGCTGCGGCGATGCCGGGGCGCTGCTCCGGCGGGCGCGGGGTTCTCAGTGGGCGGCCCGACGAGTGGGATCGGGGTCCGACGGAGGAGATCGATCGACGGGGGTCAGTGGAGGTTGTCGAGCGGACGGGCGCTCATGGAGGCTGAGGCGAAGGCGGTCGCCAGTGGAGGTATTCCACCGAAGCGAGGTTGGTGGTGCTCCGGCGCTCGAGGGAATGGCCCGTCGCGGGGACGCGGGCGGATCCATGCCCGAAGCTGCGCAAGAAAGGGTATGGTGGAGGTAGAAGTCCGACAATGTCCGGGGTGAGACGTAGGGTCGGTCGGGACACTGTGCAGACGAGGCGTGGGCTCCGTGGTGGTGGCCGGGCTGGGCTCTGCTAGGCGGTGCGACCGGAGTTAGGTGGCGTTCAGAAAGGCGGAGAGGTCGAGACAGGTAAGGGTTTGTGGTGATGGTTAGTTTATTTTGGTTTTATCTTTCTTTTATGGGTGGCTGGATGGCGATGATGGTGGTGGAGTAGTAGTAGTAGCGGTGGCTGTGGTAGGGTTGACGTGTTACTGGCTGTGGTGTTCAGGGGAGTGGCCAGGGTGGTTTGGGATTGCGCTCTGGTGGTGGGCGGTGGTAAAGGTCGGTAAAGTTGGGGAGGTGTAGGTGAGGGTGGCGCTGGTTGTGGCCGAGGGCGGAGGAGGAGGAGGTGACGGTAATGATGGTTGTCGAGGTTGATTTGGGGAAGACAGGGGTGGCGCTGACCGACAGTGGTTCCCGGCAGGGAAGTGGTAGCGTGGAGGCTTGACGGGAAGGAAGAGGCCGGGCGGAAGCAGGGTGCGGTGGATTTTGTTGTAGGCGGGGAGGCGCAGGGGATTGGATATTATTTTCGGTTGTATCGTGTCCGGTATGTCGGGCACTAAAAGAAAATATTGTAAATATAGAAATAAGTAGTAGAAAGAGATGAAGGACACGGACACGATGCATATCACCATTGGTGTGTTGACGGATTGTTAGGATTTGGAGAATAGAAATACATGGATGAGTACCTGCCTATTTATAGGATGTTGAAATTTCCATTTGAATAGGATTAGGAAAAGATTTAAATCCCTAATAGAAAATTGCTACTAATTTAAAATCAATCAATTCCAAATCAAAATACAAATCCAATTTAAATCAAATTAAATTTTTAGTTTAAAATCAATGGGATAAATCAAATTTCAAATATTTAACTATTTAAATAAATCCATAAATTTAAATCAAGATTTAAATCACCACAATAATTTCGAAATATATTTTTCAAAAATACTAATAATAATAATTTTGAAAATTATATTATTATTTAAAAATAAATTAATAAATAATTACGAAATATGTATGTATGCACAAATAATATTTACAAATATATACTTTTCTAGTATACCATTTTATAAGAATGCTTTTCATAAATAACTCTTATATTTAGAAATTTTGATAGCTAAAAATAATTATTATTTATATTATCTTGGAACTATAAAAATAGGAAAAATATTTTTTCTAAAAATATGTACGCTTGCACATATTCGCACTCGTCGAGCAATTACGAAAAATAAATTTCGTGCGCGACGTATAATACGACTACGCGATGTACAATACAAAATTTTAAATCAGTACCAAATTTAATAAAAATAAAACAAAAAATAGTAAAAATTTAGGAGTTTTACATCCTACCCAACTTAAAAGAATTTTGTCCTCGAAATTAAGAATTAGTAGGGAGTGAGAGACACAAGGAGTATCGATGGGGAACAACAATGACAATGTTTCAACAAAATCATGTCATAAGAAATCACGATCTAGATCATAAAAAAATAATACGGTATGGTCACGGGTAATGAATGAGGGTCACGATTTAAGAGAGCAAATTAGACTTATTCCTGAAATAAGCGATTAGAGGTCATGGTAGAAAATATAGGGCCGAGAATGAGGACGAGGAGTTTAGGATGAAGACATAGCAACATCGAGTGGCAATGGTCATGGTGATAGGACAGTTAGAGGAAGTTCTAGTATAACTCCTTCGTCCTTCTAAAATAGGTGAAGGCGAAAGCAATATAAAGAAGATATTATCAAATACGAATACGTGGTTCAAAGGCAACCGAATAACTTTAAAAGAATTGTCAAGGCAGTCGTGGATGGGATTCTAAAGGCCAAGTTCAATTTTGTTCCATCCACGTAGAACAATAGACAAAAGCGAACCAAAGTGCACTCGGTTGATCAGACCATCATGCACCGGTTCTGATTAGACAATATGTTAGTGAGCGTGCTCAATAGCATAAGTCATGAACAAACTCGATAAATGGATGAGTTTGCAAAACTAGATTATAGTAGCAACATTAATTAGTCAAGGTGGTAAAAACATAGGCACGGGAGACTACGATTGGAAGAAAGTAGAAATTGGTTCAAACTTCTAAAGGATATAAGTCATGTCATGTGATGGTCTTCATACAGTCATCCTATAGTCTTCTCGTCTAAGTCTTTCGGTGTCTATATGGGTTAGGGTCTTCTAGATTCTAGAATCTAAGTAAACTTACTAATATATGTCACAAGGACAAAGGGTTTGCTAGGTCATAAGGCATTCTACCCAACTTAAAAGAATTAAACTAAGGGTGTTTGGGACATCTAACTAGTAGGGTGAATCTCTAGCAAGCATGAAGGGAAGATAGGAATTATGATAGAAGGAATCAAGCAAGATGCAATCGATGAGTCGAACGGTAGGTTCGAATATGGAATCGAGGAAAGAGGTCAAGTATGTGGATGAGAACCTAGACTCTAATCCTATACGCAGGCTTGCTTGGTACGGTAAAGTAACCAAACAATTTATCTTGACATGCATGGGCCACCACAAAAATATGTAACGCCCCTGTCCTAAAATACGAAGGACTAGGAACGTAGACATGCCAGCTGTATATATACGAAGTATACTCCAATATATGAAATCCTCGTATAAATACATAAGCTGTAAAATATAGTAGAACCATAACTAATCTCATCCACACAAAATAAATGAATAAAAGATATCATATAATGATAATAAATTGTTCATGATACAATATGTTGGACGGAGACAAATCTACTACCAACAAGTAAAGAAAAAATACATGAAAAAAGAAATAAATTTGGCGAGCGAAGCGAAGACGATCCAAGTGCAATCATCCTCGAAAAAATAGCAATGATCACAGCTAGAGCTAGAATACCTGCGAAAGACAAGAGCACACACCTGGAGAGATAACCAGGTCCTCAGAGGACGTAACAAGACACATAATATCATGCCATATAAACTGAATATAAATTGCTCAAATAAATAAGTCAATTGAATTATAACATGGTCCAATACACACCTATTGAATGAGCGTACCATCCTCCCAACCAAACAAGGACAGGAGATGGTAAACTAATTCACGGTGACGTATCTTCCATGCCATGAATCCAATATGGTATTCGGACCCCAAAAACGTTCAATACCTTCTCATCGAAGTAGTAAGTCACACCTACAACCAAATAAGGACAAGATGTGACGAACTAATCCGCGATAAGTTATTATTCCAAGCCACGGTCAGATACAAGTACCCAAACCAAAAGTACTTGTACCTAACGGATAAGGTAGCCTACCGTTTTAAATGAAATATAGTTAAGAAAAATCCTTCATGCGCATGGGCCATGGCTAAATAGGATCGGCATAGTCCCCCCTTGGGGCACTAGAGGCCCAGTCAATAAGAGCATAACGTTCCGTAAAACGTCAGTGGCCGTCAGTAATCATGGGTCATCAGCCCCGTATCTCCAGCGGAGAATCTGGATCACAAGGTAAAGTGCATCGAAGCCCATACGCTAAGGAATTATCCTCCCCGCCCAATGCCTACTGTGTTGTATCTACAACACAAAACCACTATAACCGCTAAGTCAAACAAGCATGCAATCTCTATTAGCGGTTATTCCTATCGCACGGCTTATACGTACCGATGGCCAGCCAATCATGCACTTCCGTGTTCTATATGCGACACACAATTCCGTGGTATAACGTGTCAAGGCCAATGAATGCAACACACAAGGTGGTCCCTTAAATCTAGGTTTAATGTGTAAGAAAAATAATACATAGCAGAAAATATAAATGAACAGTAAGTTCTAACAGATTATGCCATGTATCACGGTTTATTTTACATAAAGAAAATAAATAATGCATCAAATATGAGCTAAAATAAATAAACAGCAAATGGCAAGGTATCTTGCCTGGTAGGACGTCCGGTGTACTGCAATGATCACGGTGGCACGAACTGCGACTTCGGTGCAACAACTATGCAAGGTGACCTCTGATGAGGGCACGGACAGTTCTATTGGGTCCAAAAGGGTCAATTTAGTTAGGGTTGACAGGAGGGAGTACAGATTTGGCGAAGGAATAGGAATAATAGGATTGGTTACGGACATGAGAAAAATCAAAAAAATAATGGATAAATATTATATATACGAACTTTAGAAAATATTTATAATTCCTAAAAACTAGTTTTCATGAGTCAAAATATTTATAGAAAAAATACTAAGAAAATACTTTAAAGTCAAGCAAATCGTTTTCTAATTTTAGGTAGAAATCTATATTTTATAATTTTAAAAAAAATACTTTAGATAATTATTTATAATGTTTTGAAAACTATTACTAGTAAGATAGGGTTGATAAATATTTGAAAATAGAGAAATAATCGATTTAGGCTAAAAGCCAAAGTTTGTATAAATAGGCTTATAGGTAATAACTCCACTTTATAAACAAAGTATTTTAAATAAATATTGAAAAATATCTTATAACTCATTTAGATCAGAACTATATTTAAAATAGGAAAAAAATAATATCAGAGAATACAACTAAAATACAAAAACAAAACAAAAGGAAAACTGAGAAAATCACAACCTTGCTATTGTCTCTATTTCCTGGTGGTTAGAAGACACACAACTCAAGAAAGAAAAGTGGAGAAAAGGAAAAAATAACTAAATAAAAACAAAACAGAAAATGGAAAGAAAAATAATAATGATAAATAATAATAATAATAATAATTCGAGAGGCTGCTACTGCTTCCTTCTTCTTAATGATGGGATGAAAAAGCAAAAAAATGAAAGAGGAAAAAAGAAGTGGAAGAGAGAGAGAGGCGGAGGAGAAGAGTGGGGGGCGGTGAGGCGGTTTGGGAGCGGCGCGCTGGAGGCGATGAGGCTCGCGCGGGGAGGAAGAGATAGGCGGCACAACTCGTGGAGAGCGCGTGGGCTGCAGCGATGCCGGGGCACTGCTCCGACGGGCGCGGGGGTTCTCAGTGGGCGGCCCGGCGAGTGGGATCGGGGTCCGGCGGAGGAGATCGGTCGGCGAGGGTCAGTGGAGGCGGTCGAGCGGACGGGTGCTCATGGAGGCTGAGGCGAAGACGGTCGTCAGTGGAGGTGTCTCACCGAAACGAGGTTGGTGGCGCTTCGGCGCTCGAGGGAATGGCCCGTCGCGGGGACACGGGCGGATCCATGCCCGACGCTGCTCAAGAAAGGGTATGGTGGAGGTGGAAGTCCGACAACGTCCGAGGCGGAGACGTAGGGTCGGTCGAGGCACTGTGCGGACGAGGCGTGGGCTCCGTGGTGGTGGTCGGGCTGGGCTCTGCTAGGCGGTGCGGCCGGAGTTAGGTGGCGTTCAGAAAGGCGGAGAAGTCGAGACAGGTAAGGTTTTGTGTGATGGTTTGTTTATTTTGGTTTTATCTTTCTTTTATGGGTGGCTGGATGGCGATGATGGTGGTGGAGTAGTGGTAGCAGCGGTGGCTGTGGTAGGGTTGACGTGTTACTGGCGGTGGTGTTCAGGGGAGTGGCCAGGGTGGTTTGGGATTGTGCTCTGGTGGTGGGCGGTGGTAAAGACCGGTAAAGTTGGGAAGGTGTAGGTGAGGGTGGCGCTAGTTGTGGCCGAGGGCGAAGGAGGAGGAGGTGATGGTAATGATGGTTGTCGAGGTTGATTTGGGAAAGACAGGGGTGGCGCTGACCGACAGTGGTTCCCGGCAGGGAAGTGGTAGCGTGGAGGCTTGACGGGAAGGGAGAGGCCGGAAGGAAGCAGGGTGCGGTGGATTTTGTTGTAGGCGGGGTGGCGCAGGGGATTGGATATTATTTTTGGTTGTATCGTGTCCGGTATGTCGGGCACTAAAAGAAAATATTGTAAATATAGAAATAAGTAGTAGAAAGAGATGAAGGACATGGACACGATGCACATCACCATTGGTGTGTTGACGGATTGTTGGGATTTGGAGAATAGAAATACATGGATAAGTACCTGCCTATTTATAGGATATGGGAATTCTCATTTGAATAGGATTAGGAAAAGATTTAAATCCCTAATAGATAATTGCTACTAATTTAAAATCAATCAATTCCAAATCCAAATACAAATTCAATTTAAATCAAATTAAATTTTTAGTTTAAAATCAATGGGATAAATCAAATTTCAAATATTTAACTATTTAAATAAATCCATAAATTCAAATCAAGATTTAAATCGCCACAATAATTTCGAAATATATTTTTCAAAAATACTAATAATAATAATTTCAAAAATTACATTATTATTTAAAAATAAATTAATAAATAATTATGAAATATGTATGTATGCACAAATAATATTTACAAATATATACTTTTCTAGTATACCATTTTATAAGAATGTTTTTCATAAATAACTCTTATATTTAGAAATTTTGATAGCTAAAAATAATTATTATTTATATTATCTTGGAACTATAAAAGTAGGAAAAATATTTTTTCTAAAAATATGTACGCTCGCACATATTCGCACTCGTCGAGCAATTACGAAAAATAAATTTCGTGCGCGACGTACAATACGACTACGCGACGTACAATACAAAATTTTAAATCAGTACCAAATTTAATAAAAATAAAACCAAAAAAAATAGTAAAAATTTAGGGGTTTTACAGATGGCGACCACTAGGCGCTACCCTGGCAACGAGTGGGTTATTATTTTGCTTTCCACTCCCTTGTAAAAATATTTTTTTGAGGCGTTTAGCCGTCGAGCAAGTGTTAGCTCATTTGCAACTTTACTTACTGTCTGCATACGGGCTGTAACATGATTGACAAATCCTAGGGTTGATCATGTATGACTGAAACTCTTTCTAGTCTTCATATTTTGTATGACTAGCTTCATGATCATCTGAATATGTAATGTTTGGGATGCCTTACTTTGTATGTCTGATGATCTAACATCTTGTAACATTTACTTACTTGCTTGAGATTGAGACACTAGACTTGTTCATGGCCATAAGAGAATGTTGGCTTGTAGATAAACCCTCATGCATCTAGACAGACGTTGTCACGACCCGCTCCCGAATAATCGGATATGAGTCGGACACGCCCAGCCTTCGTCATTAGACACGACGAAGTAAGTTGTACCAAACTAGAAAAATCTAACCAGATAATCATAAATATATATAATCATAGCATCTAAAAACAATATCTAAGAGTAAAGCTAACAGTCTAAACCTGAAACCTCAAGCTAAGTCATGACCCATCCTGCTCAGCTAAGATTCCGGGCTCTGGCCCATATGGTAGAATGATATCCTGCAAGTATACCTGCAACATATCCAGTCATTAGCGGAGCAAAGTACAGTTCTCGGTAATGAACAAGAACATCATGATATGGAAATTAATACAGAAAAATATGAACTATAAAGTACAGAAAAGAACATGAAAGTACAGGAATATAAGTACATGAAATAAAGTACAGGAATGTAACTATGAACCAGAAGTACAAGACATGACAAGTGCACCATGTTTGAAATACAACTAGTCCATGTGACCGGCTAGGGGTAAGCACATGAATGGTACGGCTTAGGACCCGCGTGCACGATGCGAGGCCTAAGCTATCTACATGAATATAGTAACCAGGGTTTGGTCACATGGCTAGTGTATTTCCCTACCCGACACAAGTAAGTACATGAACAGGAGTACAGTAGTACAGGGTATCGTGTCATTACGTGTCACAGGAAAAGTACAAGAAATGTAAATGCACAAAACCATAGAAAAGTACTTGTCTTGCTCCGGGAAGGTACGGGTAAACAATGGAGCTAGATGTCCTCCTGTCCAATTTTAATAGGTACAATTTGGTCAACAATTAATACTACTCTAGCTATTTTGGGTGGAAAGAACATAATCTATTTATCCAATACATTATCTATATTTAATATGAAGATAACTTATGATAAGCAATATTTAAAATCTAGATCCTAATTTGTAGAATAATCTAGTTATATATCAATCATTTTAGAACACTTTCACAGAATATTACTTAGCTACTTAGACAATTTTTTTTTAAAAAAAACATTCCCAATCTTACATATTATGTCTTATAATTATTTATAATGTACAATAATTGTACTCTATCAATTTTTGATAAACAGGTAGTTAAGTAGAGTATAATAAAATACACAGAAAAATATTCTAACCATATTCCAGAAACACATATAGACTTAACATTTCTATTCTGGGAATACTCTTTGTATTTCCCTTCATACTTACTAAAACCCAGCTACCACCATGTACAAATCCTTATTCATTCCCAAAACTTAGCAGAACTTACTAAATACCAACCCCAGTCGCTGTTGAATCCCAGCTTCGTATTCACCTTTCCATTGTAAAGCCAAAACAGGAATTTATGTAGAGACATATTTACACAATTTAACTCTTTAAAATAAGACTCTCATCCAATCCTGAGACCCCTCATCAAACATTTGAATATAACTTACAACTATAGTAATCTATAATGAACAACTTCAATCAATTGTCCCTAGAGAATATTTAAAAGGCAACACATATCATAGATTATACAATTTCAATACTGACACTTAAAGAAAATAATATTGAAAAGGAAAAATCAACTGATGGCACAGTATCTCCACGTCCGACTTTAAGATGATGCAATGGGACACGGATACAGCAATAAACCCAGACGCGACTGCTGGACACAAGCAGTACTTGGACCCATCCTCCAGACACAGCACTAGTCTTACATGCAGTAGGACCCCACGAAATCTCAGCAAGGACTGGTCACGAACTAGGCCCGGACACGAACACTATTGGACGTAGTTAAAGTCGGACACGAACAACGTATCCTACATCTCGATCACAATTATACCAACGTTAAAAAATAAAATAAGCATTCGGTACGATCACAACAAGGAAGGAATAGATATGTACCTGAGATGAACTACGATGAGTCGAGCACAATTTAGGAGTAGACAAATTCTCAGGTAATCGGACACAGTTCAATCGTATCCGAGAGTAAATCAAGTCCTGCACAGGCATTTTCACAAACAGTTTCCAAACGAATCAAATATTTAGAGTTTAACAGAGGCGTTGGAAAAATTATTGAGAAAAACTTTAGGAAAATTAAAGTTCTACATCCAGAACTTACGATTCACTCTGACCATCACTAGTTCCAAAATTGAAATCATTCCCCATCCTATCTATCTGACTAAATCGAAAGAAATTTCCAAGAAGAAGGATCAAACAATCAAATGATTTGTCAATACTCAAAGAATTCTTCAGATCTGAGAACAACAAACACAGGACTCACCAGAATTAGCTTCTGATCGGAGAGGACATGGATACGCGACGACTCGATTGATCATCGGAGAAGGAACTTCGTGGAGGGGTGGCGAGTCCAAGCCGTCACAGGAAGGTCATCGACGAGCTGATGCTACTGCTTGGGTCACCGAAGAAGATCGTACGCGATGGTGGTCTTCCCGTCACTGGAAATGAGTAGCGTCGCCCGTCACTGCTGCCAGGGCCAACCATTTGTTGTTTTCGTGTGGTGGCGCTCAGTGATCGCCTGTCGTCGCCATGACGAGGACATCGCGCCGCCGTCGTCGCCGCGGAGTGTAACACCCAGTTTTCCAGATGAGGGTAATTTTGAAATTTTGTAATTATAATTATTATTTATTGATAATTATTTTATATTATGATTTTTGGTGATTTTTAATCATTTTTAAACTATTTAAAATTATGACTTGTGATTTTGACATTTTACTATTGTTTGGTTTTAATTTCGAGGAATTTGTCACCCCCAGTTTTCAGAAACAGGGGTATTTTTGTCATTTTATATTTTTGAAATATTTTTGAAATTTATTTTATTATTAATGATATTGTTTTGGGATTATTTGAGTCGGGTTCGAATTTCAGCTCAATCCGACTTGAAACGGGGACCCGGGGGTAGTTTGACTCTAGTGGGACCCACACACTAGTTAGGCATGGCCCACATGATATTAATTTTAGTCCACATGATAGAAATATTTTAGTTAGAGGTTAGACTAATTATTATGGATAAGGTTAGTGTGATTAGAGACTTTAGAATGACTAATTTAGCCCCAACCAATTAGCCCTTTCCTAATACTCATAGAATATGTTAGTGGGGGCATTTTGGACCTTACCATAATAGGAAAAATAGCCCCATATGGCCAGCCACTTTGGGAGAGGATAGGCTCAAGTTCATTTCATTATTCTCATCCACACTCTCTCTCTTGTTCTTTCCCAAATTCCTAGAGAGCAATCCCTAGCAATTTCTCCACCAAATCCTTCCATTTCACCACCAAATCTTCTTCTTTCCTTCTCCATTCTAGCCAACGAGAAAGCTACCCAAGTTTGGGAGGATTCGGAGCTCGTTCGTGTCCTTTTGGAATCTCTACGTGTCGGTGTCGCTCCGGGAAGGCTTTTCTTCGATTCGATCTACCGGAAGGTATAAATCCCTTCTCCTTTTCATTTTCTCATGCATATAGGTCTATTTTGAACCCATAGGAATGACCCCCATGGTTGTATCTCCATTTGTGTCTATTTTGTGTCCATTTGGAGGTCATAGGAGTGTCCTTTGTGTTGTGGTTGTGTCCATGTGGGAAAATCCCAAATTTGGACACACTATGTGTTGTTGTTATGTATGAATGAATTATTACATGTTTAATCTCATATTTTTGTATTGGAGATGTGTTCTATAGTGTCTCATATATATATATTAGTGTAGAGAGTGAGTTCTTGATATATTATGTTATATACTTGTGTTCTTTGTCTCAAACTACCTAAATCCGTCATGATTTTTATCCACGTTTTTAATTTCAGCCCTAACTTAGAAATGTCATAACTTCTAGCTCAAAGTTCGGTTTAATCTCCCATTTTTTTAAAAGAAGCATATTGAAGTTAGCTTTCCAAAAACATGTATTAATAGGCCTAATTCTTTCTGTAATTTTCTGGAAAATTATTTGAGTGTCAGCTGTACGAAAGACAAACGCGTTCTCGGTGTTTTAGCGATTCCGGGAGTTTCCGGAAACGAAAACGCGATCCGTTTGAAGTTTCGGAAAGCTAACACATAGATCTATAACATAATTTAATCCTAAATTTTAATTCATGCTGAGATGGTACAATATTGATTATTAGTAGGAGTTACTATTCGGTATATGCATCTTATGCACCCTTGTGTGTAATATAATGTTCTATTTGATTTTAACCCATATTAATGTATATACATTATGTAATTAAATAGAGAATGCAAGCATGAGTAAATGGTTAAATAAATGATGTATGAGGTATAAGTATCCTATCTAATGTAAGCATGTATAAGTATGGCTTGTGATGAATATGTAGGTTCCATAGTATGTAATGTATGGTGCATATAGTGGTACAAGAGAATAAATGAATGATGAATGAATGCAAGCATGGATATAATGTAATAATAGATGTAATGCATGATATGTTAGATGAATGAAATGATATATATATATATGATATATATCCTCTTTACATTAATGTATATATATGGTTGAATGCAAGCATGTAAGAATACAATTAATGTAATGTATGTAAGCAATACATAAATGCATGAATAAAAGAATGATATACAATGCATGCATGAAAGTATATAATGAATGCTAGATATAAATGCAAGGTATATATGTAATGATAGATATGAATGCATAATGTATAAATATTGTAAATGCAATATCAGATTTCATATGTAGACATAGAACCAATGCATAGCTGATATTTAGATTGAATGTTAGTTCATTTTAGGTTGTTCGAACACTGAACTGTCCATGTAAGCATATATACCTTCCTTTTCCTATTGCCAAGCCAATTTTAGTTTTCAATATAGTGGAATGTCTATGAATGTAATGTTAACCTTCAACCCCTTAATTCGAAATGTTAGTTAATTTCAGTATTAGACGATGCATGAGCTGTATGCATATGGGATGTTGGCTTAATAGAAGATTTCAGATAACATGGTTCATTTTATGTGGTTAGTTACACCAGTTTATGGGATATCTCACTTTAGTTTATATGTAAATGTGGAACTAAACTGAGAATGAACTTCACCCTCTGCACAAGGACACCCCACTCTATATCAACCACCCATGCCATGTAACCCTTCTCTAAATGATTGCTATAATATATATATATTTATGTAAAGTATAGATGCATGTTAGTTATAACTTAAATAGTCTCTACTCTAATGTATATAGATGTATACTTGTAGCTATGCATGTTAAGTATAATATATGTGTAATGTAGATGGGTTAGCTTTGTGCCATGTGTAGTGTAAACTCATAACTAGTATTGATTTCTCTTTTCATGTACACCTCCATGTTCACACACACACATAGCTTTACATGTTAGTTCCTTTCTCTTATATATATATATATATATATATATATATATATATATATAAAAATATATATATATATATATATATATGTATATATATTATAGAATATGTATGATAGTGATGTATCTTGATGTGTGACTTGTGTTGGCTTGTATAGCCTTGTGATTGGTGTGTGACTGCTAGCCTAGGCTTGGTTAGGCCTAGTGAGACTTATTAGACTTGTTTGGGCTAGGACTTGACCTAGTTGACTAGTATGGTTGACTAGAGTTGACCAAGTGTTGACTTTAGTCTAGTTTGACCTAGATAGCATGCAGATACATTATAGATTACTATTATCATCCCCTGTATACATCTTGACTTGTGTTGCTCTAACTAGGAGTCAGGTACCTCATCTCGAACAGTACATTTACTTCAGACATTCAGATACGAGGCGAGTACATTCTCTGGCCGTTTCATACTTGTCTGGATTTACATTCTTGCTCTAGATTACTGTACTTGATGCTGACATGATCATTATCACGGATTAGTACTATGTGGATCTTCTTCTGAGATGTTATCTCCTTGTATTCACTAAATACATATTGTGATGTGCGTTTCACTTACATATTGTATTTATTGAATATCCTTATCATTGTACACTCATTGTGCATATTATACTCTCATTATCACATTGAGCCATTGTACAAGCCATTATACAAGCCATTGTAAAAGCTATTGTACAAGCCATTGTATAAGGTAACGTAACTGAATTGGATCCTTGTGTATTGATTGGGGAGGGAGAGTAAAATTGGTTATGTTATCAATCCTATTGTATAAGAAATTGTATATGTCCATTGTACACCCACGTACAAAGGAGTCCCGTTTTATTGTATAACCTAACCCGTTTACATAACCATATTATGCTCTAAATCACATGTTGCTTACAGTTCTTACTTATCATATATAGATATTTCCCATTATCAAATCTCTGCTGTTTTCATATACATTCTTCTTTCAGCGTGTCATGTACCTTACTCTATTGCATGCTTTATATTTCCTAACATGATATGAACTGCGTGAGATGTTTTGTGCTCGCTTCCGTCCTGACTGGACCTATTGAAAATTTTACAGAGGATGATAAGGAACCCTACACCCTTACTTGGAGTTTGCCTAGTTGACACTCGCGACCTGGACCCCTGGAGAGGCTCAGGCAGCTGCTCAGGATGATACCTTGTATAGTGTAGATAGCTTAGACTGTCCTTTCTTTTCATGTTTAGCTGTTGTCTTATTTCAGAGTTGTATATTTTAGAGATGTTGAGACTTTGTTATTTGTTTCTGTTGTACCTCAGTTGAGGATTTCTTATCTATTTTCCATCATCCTACATTCTACCTTAGATTGTGATTGAGTTGTACCTCTGTGTTGGCCTCCTTATGGAGAGTATTCATATTATGTTAGTTATAGTTCATGACCTAGAACAGCGTTCTACTGCCGACACTGCGGCGTAGGCGGGGCGTTGTTACGCTCTCGTACCCTCACAGTGGGTGCGGGTTGTGACACGTTTTTAGTGGTGGCCCATGCAGGTCGAGTTTATGTAGTGGTATTCGAACTAGAGTATCACTACAGCCTGCAGTAGGATTAGGATTTTTTGGAGGTACTCAATCACATTAGGAAAAACTCTTAATTCAATTTCTTTTGTCTAAAATTGTTGCTTATTGACTTCCCTTGAATATAAATTGTTCTCCTTGAATTTTCGCTTCATTCTCAGAAATTGCTTCTTATTTTGATCTGTCTTCATGATGGTTATGAAGACACGATCTCATCGCTTCGGTTCGGGGGATACTATCGAGAGGCTGGCCACCTCTCGTCCTGTTCATCAGGGCCTCGAGACCGCAGCTTCTGTTATGCCGACTCAGGTTGGCGTTTCTGCTTCATTGGAGGTGCACCTCCGTCTGTACAGAGACTTTTTCCTTTATTTCCGGTTTCTTTCAGCAGCAGCGATTCATGCAGCATCAGCATCAGAGATTTGTGCAGTATCAGCATCAGGCTGGAGAAAACCAGCAGGACGAGCTATCGTCAGGACAGTCGAGGATGCACAGACCGTTGGAGATCTTGCTGCAAGTTCCGTTCTTCTCAATTCTATTCCCGCAATTGTCTTTTTATAATTACCTTGAAATTTGATTCCATCTGTTCCTTGTTGATTGATTAATTTTGACATGTTACTCTTTTGTTGTGTTTGTTTTTTCTTCTGAGAAAATCATATGGGCTAGGTCGCCTAAATCATGGGATCTATAATCCTCGATAGTCATGTTAGTTGGTATAGTGAGGACATGTAGTCAGATTTTGGATGTATTCTCGGGTATGGAATTTAAGGTTTTCGCCGTCGCATGCGGCAGTGCAAAAATTTCAAATACCATGAACCTAGAGGTATGTACCTTAGTCAAGGACTCTGTGATTATCGTAGCCTTGCTCACTAGCATGATGAAGACTCTGGACAACATGATTTTGGACAGACGCATATGATTAACAGATTGTATCTTGAGAAGGTTTAAATATCATACCCTTTTGATTGTTATAAATGACTTAGGAGTAGGAATATTTAGTTTTGTAGAGCTTATTCATAGGTAGTTTCTTCATAGTGTAATGGTATGATGACTTATAGAGTGTCTGTACCCTAGAGGTGATAGTTAGCATTGGTGTTAGAATAGTAACCCATTGCAGATAATTCTCCTGTTATCTATAATACCAACCAGTTACACATAGGATGTTAGTATGCCTTACATCCTTGATGAATGTAACTACTTTCCCTTACCTTTTCCAATGAGGCACCCATGACCAGAGCCTGCCTTTGAGTATAGTTGTAGTTTCACCTAAGACCGAGAGGTCTATTTGCATAGATAGATTGTAGATGATATTGGCATATAGGATATAGGTTAGTTGGTATTTATAGGCCATTGTTGTATAGGGTTATAAACATGTTGTTAGCCTATACATGGTTCAGTTTTCCATTTTAGTTAAGTTCCCTTCGTGTTGAGTTCCTTTGTGTTGATCACCTTTATAGGCAGTATGCAGACCCTTCACTAGATACCATATCCCCTTGATTCAGACCATTCATCCTTAGCCTAGTTCTAAGCATTGTTTCAGACCCTTATAAGTTTAGTCTGCCTTAACCCTTGGTTGATCAGTCATGTATATATATAGATGATATACTTAGGATATATGTGATGGGTTGTTGTTCTTGAGCATATATATATATGTGGTATTTGGTATTCATGTGCTTAGCTTGTAGGTATTTAGTTATAGGTGACTTGATAGGATTGGGAAGTTAAGAGCTAGTCTATTATAGAGTTTCTCTTTTGCTAAATTCTAATTGCCAACACCTAAATAGCTAGCATAGGTAAAACCCTAAGAAGTTGACCAGTTGATGACCAAGTACTTGGATGTTGAGAAATTGACTAGTGATTGACCCTTGACTATGTTTGACCTAGAAGAGGGTACGATCATCTTAATTTCGAGGACGAAATTTTTATAAGGTGGGTAGGTTTGTAACACCCAGTTTTCCAGATGAGGGTAATTTTGAAATTTTATAATTATAATTATTATTTATTGATAATTATTTCATATTATGATTTTTGGTGATTTTTAATCATTTTTAAACTATTTAAAATTATGACTTGTGATTTTGACATTTACTATTGTTTGGTTTTAATTTCGAGGAATTTGTCACCTCCAGTTTTCAGGAACAGAGATATTTTTATTATTTTATATTTTTGAAATATTTTTGAAATTTATTTTATTATTTATGATATTGTTTGGGATTATTTGAGTCGGGTTCGAATTTCAGCTCAATCCGACTTGAAACGGGGACCCGGGGGTAGTTTGACTCTAGTGGGACCCACCACTAGTTAGGCATGGCCCACATGATATTAATTTTAGTCCACATGATAGAAATATTTTAGTTAGAGGTTAGACTAATTATTATGGATAAGGTTAGTGTGATTAGAGACTTTAGAATGACTAATTTAGCCCCAACCAATTAGCCCTTCCTAATACTCATAGAATAGGTTAGTGGGGGCATTTTGGACCTTACCATAATAGGACAAATAGCCCCATATGGCCAGCCACTTGGGAGAGGATAGGCTCAAGTTTATTCATTATCATCCACCCTCTCTCTCTCTCTTGTCTTTCCCAAATTCCTAGAGAGCAATCCCTAGCAATTTCTCCACCAAATCCTTCCATTTCACCACCAAATCTTCTTCTTTCCTTCTCCATTCTAGCCAAGGAGAAGCTACCCAAGTTTGGGAGGATTCGGAGCTCGTTCGTGTCCTTTGGAATCTCTACGTGTCGGTGTCGCTCCGGAAGGCTTTTCTTCGATTCGATCTACCGGGAGGTATAAATCCCTTATCCTTTTCATTTTCTCATGCATATAGGTCTATTTGAACCCATAGGAATGACCCCATGGTGTATCTCCATTTGTGGCCATTCGTGTCCATTTGGAGGTCATAGGATGTCCTTTGTGTTGTGGTTGTGTCCATGTGGGAAATCCCAATTTGGATACACTATGTGTTGTTATGTATGAATGAATATTACATGTTAATCTCATATTTTTGTATTGGGAGATGTGTTCTATAGTGTCTCATATAATATATAGTGTAGAGAGTGAGTTCTTGATATATTATGTTATATACTTGTGTTCTTTTGTCTCAAACTACCTAAATCCGTCATGATTTTATCCACGTTTTTAATTTCAGCCCTAACTTAGAAATGTCATAACTTCTAGCTCAAAGTTCGGTTTAATCTCCCGTTTTTTTTAAAAAAAGCATATTGAAGTTAGCTTTCCAAAAACATGTATTAATAGGCCTAATTGTTTCTGTAACTTTTTGGAGAATTATTTGAGTATCAGTTGTACGAAAGACAAACGCGTTCTCGGTGTTTTAGCGATTCCGGGAGTTTCCGGAAACGAAAATGCAATCCATTTAAAGTTTCGGAAAGCTAACACATAGATCTATAACATAATTTAATCCTAAATTTTAATTCATGCTGAGATGGTACAATATTGATTATTAGTAGGAGTTACTATTCGGTATATGTATCTTATGCACCCTTGTGTGTAATATAATGTTCTATTTGATTTAACCCATGTTAACGTATATACATTATGTAATTAAATAGAGAATGCAAGAATGAGTAAATGGTTAAATAAATGATGTATGAGGTGTAAGTATCCTATCTAATGTAAGCATGTATAAGTATGGCTTGTGATGAATATGTAGGTTCAATAGTATGTAATGTATGGTGCATATAGTGGTGCAAGAGAATAAATAAATAATAAATGAATGCAAGCATGGATGTAATGTAATAATAGATGTAATGCATGATATGTTAGATGAATGAAATGATATATATATATGATATATCCTCTTACATTAATGTATATATATGGTTGAATGCAAGCATGTAAGAATGCAATTAATGTAATGTATGTAAGAAATACATAAATGCATGAATGAAAGAATGATATACAATGCATGCATGAAAGTATATAATGAATGCTAGATATAAATGCAAGGTATATGTAATGATAGATATGAATGCATAATGTATAAATTTGTAAATGCAATATTAGATTTCATATGTAGACATAGAACCAATGCATAGCTGATATTTAGATTGAATGTTAGTTCATTTTAGGTTGTTCAAACACTGAACTATCCATGTAAGCATATATACCTTCCTTTCCTATTGCCAAGCCAATTTTAGTTTTCAATATAGTGGAATGTCTATGAATGTAATGTTAACCTTCAACCCCTTAATTCAAAATGTTAGTTAATTTCAGTATTAGACGATGCATGAGCTGTATGCATATGGGATGTTGGCTTAATGGCAGATTTCAGATAACATGGTTCATTTTATTTGGTTAGTTACACCAGTTTATGGGATATCTCACTTTAGTTTATATGTAAATGTGGAACTAAACTGAGAATGAACTTCACCCTCTGTACAAGGACACCCCACTCTATATCAACCACCATGCCATGTAACCCTTCTCTAAATGATTGCTATAATATATATAGATTTATGTAAAGTATAGATGCATGTTAGTTATAACTTAAATAGTCTCTACTCTAATGTATATAGATGTATACTTGTAGCCATGCATGTTAAGTATAATACATGTGTAATGTAGATGGGTTAGCTTTGTGCCATGTGTAGTGTAAACTCATAACTAGTGTTGATTTCTCTTTTCATGTACACCTCCATGTTCACACACACACATAGCTTTACATGTTAGTTCATTTCTCTTTATTATATTATATATATAATATATATATATATATATAAAAATAAATATCTATATTATATATATATATATAATATAGAATATGCATGATAGTGATGTATCTTGATGTGTGACTTGTGTTGGCTTGTATAGCCTTGTGATTGGCGTGTGACTGCTAGTCTAGGCTTGGTTAGGCCTAGTGAGACTTATTAGACTTGTTTGGGCTAGGACTTGACCTAGTTGACTAGTGTGGTTGACTAGAGTTGACCAAGTGTTGACTTTAGTCTAGTTTGACCTAGATAGCATGCAGATGCATTAGATTACTATTATCATCCCATGTATACATTTTGACTTGTGTTGCTCTAACTAGGAGTTAGGTACCTCATCTCGGACAGTATATTTACTTCAGACATTCAGATACGAGGCGAGTACATTCTTTGGCCATTTCATACTTGTCTGGATTTACATTCTTACTCTAGATTACTGTACTTGATGCTGACACGATCATTATCACGGATTACTACTATGTGGATGTTCTTCTGAGATGTTATCTCCTTGTATTCACTAAATACGTATTGTGATGTGCGTTTCACTTACATATTGTATTTATTGAATATCCTTATCATTGTACACTCATTGTGCATATTGTACTCTCATTATCACATTGAGCCATTGTACAAGCCATTATACAAGCCATTGTACAAGCCATTGTATAAGCCATTGTACAAGCCATTGTATAAGGTAACGTAACTGAATTGGATCCTTGTGTATTGATTGGGGAGGGAGAGTAAAATTGGTTATGTGATCAATCCTATTGTATAAGAAATTGTATATGTCCATTGTACACCCACGTACAAAGAAGTCCAATTTTATTGTATAACCTAACCCGTTTACATAACCATATTGTGCTCTAAATCACATGTTGCTTACAGTTCTTACTTATCATATATAGATATTTCCCATTATCAAATCTCTGCTGTTTTATATACATTCTTTCTTTCAGCGTTTCATGTACCTTACTCTATTGCATGCTTTATATTTCCTAACATGATATGAACTGCGTGAGGTGTTTTGTGCTCGCTTCCGTCCTGACTGGACCTGTTGAAAATTTTACAGAGGATGATGAGGAACCCTGCACCCTTACTTGGAGTTTGCCTAGTTGACACTCGCGACCTGGACCCCTGGGGAGGTTCAGGCAGCTGCTCAGGATGATACCTTGTATAGTGTAGATAGCTTAGACTTCCCTTTCTTTTCATGTTTAGCTGTTGTCTTATTTTCAGAGTTATATATTTTAGAGATGTTGAGACTTTGTTATTTGTTTCTGCTGTACCTCAGTTGAGGATTTCTTATCAATTTTCCATCATCCTACATTCTACCTTAGATTGTGATTAAGTTGTACCTCTGTGTTGGCCTCCTTATAGAGAGTATTCATATTATGTTAGTTATAGTTCATGACCTAGAACTGCGTTCTACCGCCGATACTGCGGCGTAGGCTGGGCGTTGTTACGCTCTCGTACCCTCACAGTGGGTGCGGGTTGTGACACGGAGGAAGCTTGTGACCGCTACTCGTAGACGCTGCCGAGGAGAACTCGACTAGGCGTCTCCGCCCTAGGCCGGAGCACCGTCGCCGAGCGCCATGGCTAGGTCTTCAAAATTAGGGTTAGGGTTTCGAAGGCCAAATTTGGGGGAAGAAGAGACTGAGGAATTTGGGAAATATTGAGAATCGAATCATTCTATCTCTCTCTCTTCCTCACTTCGGTTAAGAAGAGAATTTTCACTTTGCAAACCCCCCCACCACTTAGAAACTTTGTAAAACAGCCCCTTCCTGTTTTGTTATAGTTACAGGAACCCCCCTCATTTCCATTAATTCATGAGATTCAAAAAAATAGTTAGAAGAGTGGACCCAAGTTTGTTATAACAAACTTTCAAAATTTAAAACTATTCCTACTCCTAATTAATTCCCTCCAAAAATATAAATCATAATATTTATTATTTGAAACCAAACTTATTATTTTTATTGTTTGAAAATTTAATTTCTCTAAAATAGGAAAGTGGGGTTACAAATCTCTCTCCTTTAAAAATTTTGCCCTCGAAATTCGAAGACCCACAAAGTAAATCTCAAAATCACAAAAGTTCAAACAACAGTCATTTATTGAAAACAGCCTAAGTTGATGCCGTGCAGGGTCCTTTTCGTCTCTGATACCATTCTGTCACGCTCCGATCCCGCAGAGTCCTTTTCGTCCTCGCTTCGGGCTCTTTGGGACCGTTCGTCCTCGCTAAGGCGTGATGCCGTGCAAGCCTAAGTTACGCTTGCACAAGGCCGAGACCTGGAACAAGACAAGATAGACAAGGTTGACAATACGCAGCGGGACGTATCGCAGATAACTGAAGCAGCAGCGGACATATTTCAGAATACAAGCATTGAACACAATGGTAACAAGAAACAATTCTCTTTATTGATTTCATTTGAACAGATTACAAGCTCTCGATTCTCTCAGATACAATGTTACATTCTCTCAGAACTTTACAGATTACAATGATCCCGTTCCAATACATTACATCCTTTTATATACAAAACCAAACTCTTACAACAGATGTCATCTCTTGGATCTTCTCTGATTTCTGGCTCCTGAGGATGAGGCACGGGCTATCGCTTCGGACTATCCTTCTCGATGCATAGTGCACCTGCATGCAGACTGATGGTGGGTTAGTATATCAACATACTGGTGAATTGTGGACAAAGAGCTACATTTGTCTGAAACGATCACTGTTCATTTAGTGAGAAAATGTTTCTTGTGATGTGATCTTGCTAGTTTACCTAGATTCATTCCATGTATACAGAGTCAGTTTACATATCTTTTGAAAACACATCTTTGAAAAACCACAGTTCATTTCAGACATACAAGGGACTAATCATTTCAAGCACGATACTTATTATCGTGGAGTGCGCAGCGTGTTTCATGAGCATATTATTTCTTTTGTTCGAGCAATTCTTACGGACAAGTATAAGCACGATATCATATCTTTTTCTTTGATTCAAGACATTCTAAGGGTCAGATTACAAGCATGATATTACATCTTTTCTTAGTAGAACATAGCACTTCTTGGTAATAGATTTATCTTTTCAAGCAATTTATATAGCAAACTCAAGCAATACATGTATATCACTTTTCAGGGATTCATACCATAGCCGATCGTCCATCCCTGCACAAGACAAGGATTAGCATAACATTATAAAACCAACATTGACATTCCCTGTTCGTCTCTACATCGTTAGCTCTTAGCAAAACATATGATAGACACATACAGACCGATTGGCAGCTGTGACTCTCCGGTTCAGCTCTGCACCAATCCACACCTATCTATATGATTGTCCATGGGAAACCCATGATTAGCCGCTGTGACTCTCTTGGGTTCAGCTCGTCGCTAAGGACACAGATAACGGCTACACTTTTAACATGGGTCCTTGCACCCAGTGTGCTCATAATCTCTCCTAGGCCGAGCGGTTCCAGGCGCCCCCAGATACCACCCGAGAGACAAATTTTACTCGTGCACGAGTTGTCCGAGACCATATGCATGTTCTAGCAGGATTCTATCAGATGACACAGATTTGTGATCAGATGTACGACATGTTCTTTTCATGCCTTTGCAGATATACGATACGTTCAATTCGTGCCTTTCTTTTATTCAGGTCAACATGTACAAGTCCGTCTGTACATGTCTATAATTCTCAAGCATACAAGCAGCAAGCAATGATCAAGCATTCAATTCGATTCATTTGTTTTCTCTTCCTATCAAGCATGACAAGCATCATTTCAGTTCTTATTAGCAGGCAACGAGTCTTCTTATTAGCATGCAGATTATTTTTTTCTTGTTCTTAGCATTGCAGGGTTTTTTTTGTCAAGGCAACATTTATTCTAAGCGGGGCAACATGTGAATTCTCTTATTGTATACTCAATGATTTACCATCTTGTTATTAACAAAAGCATTCAATCAAAACTCAGATTCTTAAGGCGCAAGCGAATCAGCAAATGAGACTTCGTCCACTCACCCAGATTAATCGTCTTCTGTTGCAGAGCCAGCAATCCGATCTTTCTGTCTATCTAGTGCCTTCGCGGAGTGGGACACTACACCAAGGAGCAACATGGAATCCAATCGAGGAGTAGAGAGTACTAAAGGACAACAAGAAGATTTTAAACCTCAACAGGGAACTAAGTTTCAAATGGTAACCGAAATCCCAAATAGAACCTGGGATGGTAACAAGATTCCGTATATGGAACGTTATCCCGAAATGATAACAGAGTCTCGAAGGATGAACAGAAGCAAGGCATCAAATATAAGACAATTTCGTAAAATAAGGAATAAATCGCACATTGGAAACGAAGTTCAACAAAATCTCAAGTAACGACAAAATCTCGAACAGATCTCGAATGGGAAATAAAATCTCCAATAGTATACAAAGTCTCATTAGAACTAAAATATCAACAAAATCTCAGGTAGAAAGTAATTCTCGAACAAGAAGCAAGGTCATGACTAGTGAGAAATAGGGTATCAAGTAGACAATAGGAAACAAGCATTGAATGGTGAGTATGAAACAAGCGAAATCTCAAATAGGAAACGAGGTCAAATAAGGTCGTGAACAAAACAAATTCTTGAATAGGAGATAAAATCTTGAACGAAAGCAAAGTCCCGAATAGGAAACAGGATCTCAAAATCACGATTAGAAAACCAAATTTCAATAAAGCCTCGAATAGAAAACTGAAACGAGTAGGAAGCAAGATCGAAACAAAGTAGTGGACAACAACTCTCGAATCAAAGTCATGAATGGAAAACAAGTCTCATATAGAGAATGAGTCATAATCCCAAAACAGGAAAAAAAATCTTCAAACCTTCAAAGGAATCCTGAACAATGTCCTAAATAAGACGAAGCTTGACAAGGTTTCGAATGAGGATCATGGTTTCGAAATAAAATCTCGAGAAGTGATTAAAATCTTAATTAACACGAAGTTTGATAAATGAACAAAATTTGCAAATAGGAGCCATCACTAGAAAACAAGGTCAGGAATGATGAATATGCCAACGGTATCGAATAATGAATTTCAAACAATTATCGATTTGGGGATCTGAAACAAGTTTATCGAAATAGGAAACGATATCTCGAAGTAAGTTTTGACATCAACAAAAGTTTCAAACAAGAAGTTTCAAGAATTGATCTAGGTGCTTTAAGGAATTTAAGGGAAGGCTGGATGGATTGCGAATCAAGATACATAATTTTTTTCAATCATGCAAAAGAATCTTCTGTCTTCATTCTATCTTCAGTATTCCTCTGGGACAGAAATCTCTTCAACCTTCTTCAACTTTCCTGACGTAGACTGGTCCTTGCAGTAATGCTCCATATGATTGCGGAATCTGGAGAGGTGGGTCCCCTTACTGTAGTCCTAATGCTCCTCGTGCTTGTCTTTGGGCAGTGTGATCAGTGGCCTCCGGACAGTCCTTGACTTGGTGGACAGGCGATCCGCAGTACAGGCATAACTTCGTCTCTTGTGGCACTCTTTATGGTGATGTCCTGGGCGACAGAAGAAATTGTAAGTGGTCGTCATCTGAATTTGAGTTTGGATCTCCCGCTGGGGCTGAAGCACGGAGCCTTTGATAGGAATATACGTCTGCTGGCGTGCTGGCTGTTGAGATCTGCTCCCGATGATACGACTGGTGGTGTGACCGAAGAAACGTCAGCTGAGTGTTGCGACGCTTTACGGATCCATAGTAGCTGCTATCTTTATCATAAGTCTTTACGTCTTTCATAAGCTTCAGCTTCCGGTCTCATTCTATTGTCGGTGCTATATTTTGGATCTTCTGGCTAGTGGCCTCAATCTTTCAGAGGAGTCGGGCCCTCAGAGACTTGGTTGATCTTCAGTGACGGCTCCAGGTTCTCGATCTGCTTCTCGGTGTAAGATATGCGCTCGGTGTCGGGGAAATCCAAGATCCGAGAGTCTGGAAAAATCTTTCCTGGTTCGGATAGTGCATCAACAAGTCTGGCTTGTAAAAGGATGACATGCTCCCTCTGGTTTTCAAGGGACTCTTCAAACATCTCCGTCAACTACGTACTACCCATGGGGATAGTAGGACGATAGAAGGTAGTTGGACCTCGAAACCCTCAAGTGTAGGTGGATCGACTGTTCCGGTGTCGCATGCTTTGAACTATTTGAAAAACAGAAAACTGTTAAAATATCCTAAACCTAAAAACAACAAGTGTTTATTGATATCAATGTACCTGATTACCTGATATACCCTTATTCCGATTTTTCCTATGCTGTGATCAAGCTTCCCTAGTATAATCAAGTCTCCCAATAGTACTCTAATACCTAGGTACCATTAGGATTGACCTGCATGGGCCACCACTAAAAATATTCACGACCCGCTCCAGAATAATCGGACACGAGTCGGACACGCCCAGCCTTCGTCGTTAGACACGACGAAGTAAGCTATACCAAACTAAGAAAATCTAACCAGATAATCATAAATGTATATAATCACAGCATCTAAAAACGTATCCCAGAATGATCACCATAATCCACAATTCTATGTATAAATGTACGAGTCATCAAGAATGAAATGTACTATGAATTCTAAAACAATATCTAAGAGTAAAGCTAACAGTCTAAACCTGAAACCTCAAGCTAAGTCATGACCCATCCTACTCAGCTAAGATCCCGGACTCTGGTCCATATGGTAGAATGATATCCTGTAAGTATACCTGCAACATATCCAGTCAGGAGCGGAGCAAAGTACAGTACTAGGTAATGAACAAGAACATCATGATATGAAAATGAGTACAGGGAAACATGAACTATAAAGTACAGGAAAGAACATGAAAGTACATGAATGTAAGTACAGGAAATAAAGTACAGGAATGTAACTATGAACCAGAAGTACAAGACATGATAAGTGCACCATGTTTGAAATACAACTAGTCCATGTGACCGGCTAGGGGTAAGCACATGAAAGCACATGAAAGTACATGAATGGTACGACTTAGGACCCGCGTGCACGATACGAGGCCTAAGCTATCTACATGAATATAGTAACCAGGGTTTGGTTACATGGCTAGTGTATTTTCCTACCCGACACAAGTAAGTACAAGAACAGGAGTACAGGGTATCGTGTCATGACATGTCACAGAAAAAGTATAAGAAATGTAAATGCACAAAACCATAAAAAAGTAGTTGCCTTGCTCCGGGAAGGTACGGGTAAACAATGGAGCTAGATGTCCTCCTGTCCAATTTTAATAGGTACAATTTGGTCAACAATTAATACTACTCTAGCTATTTTGGGTGGAAAGAACATAATCTATTTATCCAATACATTATCTATATTTAATATGAAGATAATTTATGATAAGCAATATTTAAAATCTAGATCCTAATTTATAGAATAATCTAGTTATATATCAATCATTTTAGAACACTTTCACAGAATGTTACTTAGCTACTTAAGACAATTTTTTTAAAAGAAAACCTTCCCAATCTTACATATTTTATCCTAAAATTATTTATAATGTACAATAATTGTACTCTATCAATTTGTGATAAACAGGTAGTTAAGTAGAGTATAATAAAATGCACAGAAAAATATTCTAACCATATTCCAGAAACACATATAGACTTAACATTTCTATTCTGGGAATACTCTTTGCATTTCCCTTCATACTTACTAAAATCCAGCTGCCACCATGTACAAATCCTTATTCATTCCCAAAACTTAGCAGAACTTACTAAATACCAACCCCAGTCGCTGTTGAATCCCAGCTTCGTATTCACCTTTCCATTACAAAGCCAAAACAGGAATTTATGTAGAGACATATTACACAATTTAACTCTTTAAAATAAGACTCTCATCCAATCCTGAGACCCCTCATCAAACATTTGAATATAACTTACAACTATAGTAATCTATAATGAACAATTCAATCAATTGTCCCTAGAAAATATTTAAAAGACAACACATATCATAGATTATACAATTTCAATACTGACACTTAAAGAAAATAATATTGAAAAGGAAAAATCAACTGATGGCACAGTGTCTCCACGTTCGACTTTAAGATGATGCAATGGGACACGGATACAGCAATAAACCCAGACGCGGCTGCTGGACATAAGCAGTACTTGGACCCATCCTCCAGACACAGCACTAGTCTTACATGCAGTAGGACCCCACGAAATCTCAGCAAGGACTGGTCACGAACTAGGCCCGAACACCAACACTATTGGACGTAGTTAAAGTCGGACACGAACAACTATCCTACATCTCGATCACAATTATACCAACGTTAAAAATAAAACAAGCATTCGGTACGATCACAACAAAGAAGGAATAGATATGTACCTGAGATGAACTACGATGAGTCGAGCACAATTTAGGAGTAGACAAATTCTCAAGTAATCGGACACAATTCAATCGTATCCGAGAGTAAATCAAGTCCTGCACAGGCATTTTCACAAACAGTTTCCAAACGAATCAAATATTTAGAGTTTAACAGAGGCGTTGGAAAAATTATTGAGAAAAACTTTAGGAAAATTAAAGTTCTACATCCAGAACTTACGATTCACTCTGATCATCACTAGTTCCGAAATTGAAATCATTCCCCATCCTATCTATTTGACTAAATCGAAAGAAATTTCCAAGAAGAAGGATCAAACAATCAAATGATTTGTCAATACTCAAAGAATTCTTCAGATCTGAGCACAACGAACACGGGACTCACCAGAATTAGCTTCTTATCGGAGAGGACACGGATACGCGACGACTCGATTGATCGTCGGAGAAGGAACTTCGTGGAGGGGTGGCGAGTCCAAGCCGTCACAGGAAGGTCATCGACGAGCTGATGCTACTGCTTTGGTCACCGAAGAAGATCGTACGCGATGGTGGGCTTTCCGTCACTGGAAACGAGTAGCGCCCCGTCACTGCTGCCAGGGCCAACCATTTGTTGTTTCCGTGTGGTGGCGCTCAGTGGTCGCCTGTTGTCGCCTTGACGAGGACGTCGCCGGGACATCGTGCCGTCGTCTTCTTCGCGGAGAAGCATGTGAACGCTACTCGTAGACGCTACCGAGGAGAACTCGGCTAGGCGTCTCCGTCCTAGGCCGGAGCTCCGTCGTCGAGCGCCATGGCTAGGTCTTCAAAATTAGGGTTAGGGTTTCGAAGGCCAAAATTTGGTGGAAGAAGAGACTGAGGAATTTGGGAAATTTTGAGAATCGAATCATTCTCTCTCTCTTCCTCACTTCGGTTAAGAAGAGATGTGCACTTTGCATAAACCCCCCTCCCCCCCCCCCCCCGCTTAGAAACTTTGCAAAACAGCCACTCCATGTTTTGGTATAATTACAAAAAAAACCCTCCTTTCCATTAATTCATGAGATTCAGAAAAATAGTTAGAAAAGTGGGCCCAAGTTTGTTATAACAAACTTTAAAAATTTAAGACTATTCCTACTCCTAATTAATTCCCTCCAAAAATATAAATCATAATATTTACTATTTAAAACCAAACTTATTATTTTTTACTGTTTGAAAATTTAATTTCTCTAAAATAGGAAAGTGGGGTTACAGCCGTGATCGTATATCGAGATAGATTATACTTCAATGTACGTAGCTAGTTGTGTCTGTCCCCCGCTCTCCAGTATTCTGGTTCTGGGGCGTGACACGGTTCCCCGGTCGTAACCGTCCGAGGGAAGTCGCACCCGTGTACGGGCCATCCGAGTCCATTGACCATGCAATACGCGTCATAGCAAACAAGTCATATCATTCCAATAAGTCACACGTTCCATAAACATAATCCCTTCCATAAACATATTCAGTTTCCGTAAACATATTCACGTTCCATAACATATTCACGTTCCCTATCTCAAGTCCCATTGGCATTATGCCCCAACACATACGTATTGATGTACGACGCCCAACGGCTTAGACTTCTCGTACTTATACTCAACTCGTTCCATTCATAAGTTATTTGCATAATAGCAATTCCGTAGATACTTAGTCATTTCGTAGTTTTCGTGCACGAGGGCACGCTTAATGGCATAATCAATGTTCTAGGCCTAGTGTTCAATGTTCTCGGAGTCGTGCACGATGCACATCTCGATATTATCTTTCAGTGTTCTACCATCATGCCCTACCGCGACTCGTGTACTGTCACGACCCGCACCCACTGTGAGGGTACGAGCACGTAACAACGCATAGCCTACGCTGCAGTGTCGGCGGTAGAATGTTGTTCTAGGTCACTATCTAACCAACCAATCACGCAATTATATAATGTACTTGTCATATATCAACTCCGAACGGAGGAAAAGTATAGATATAATGTAATCTCAATCACAGTCTAAGCACGATATGATAACACAGAAGATTATAACTAAGACTAAATAACAGAAATAAAACCAACAACTAAATAATATAATCTCAGACAATCTCAACTACAAAACTCAACTTGTATACAACTCCAGTTCTAAAACATGAAAGCTAAACAAAACAACTAGCTAATCTCCCGATCACTCCTGAGTGTCGGGGCCATAGGTAGCTAAGCCATCTCCTGGTCAGTAATATGTAGGGCATGTGTCCTCAGGGCAATCATCTGTAAAATTTACAGCAGGTCCAGTCAGGACAGGAATGAGTACAACTCATCAAGAAAACCCAAGTAATGACAGAGAACTATAAAGCAGTTATAGACAGTTTTATTGATAAAGATGGCAGTTTATATTTAGGTGATAATATAGAGAAGCAGTAAGATACAAGGAAAGTAAAGTAACTAAAACAAGAGAAGAATGATGGCAATGAAGACTGTAAAATAAATCTAGCTGAACTAGAATAACATGATAAGTCCAGGCAGTAAATGTAAAACAAATGTAAAACTACTATAAATCCAGTACGAGATGAATCTAATACAAGATGAATCCAGTACAGGACGATTCTAGGTAGTGATCAAGAATCCAGGTGAGTCCAGCTATTCTAACAGTGTGTTTTAAAATACTGAGATCGACATATAAACGGCTATAGGTAATCAGGCATATCTCTCACTGATCAGACGAGAGATGGCTATGCTTCCAGTAGATTCCAGTTGGGAGATTCCAGATTTGGGGTATGTCTACATGTCTTACTCAATATTTTCCCACCCCGCAATACAAATGAATCCAGAATTCGACACGAGAATCGAGATGAGTCCAGCCAAAATATGATAATTTCAGAAATAGATTCTGAAATGATTCCAGTGATTCCAGTAATAGAGGCCAGATAAGTAAGGTATGTGTCGCATACATGAATCCAAAAATATTCATACGTGTTGTAACAGAGAATCACATAAAACTAACTATAACTGAAGTACAGTAATTGACAATTAAATAAGAGAACTATCAGAGAATGTACTCGCCTGATACTCTAAAAAGAGTAGTGTAATGTCAGATGTCTGCACCGGAGTAACAATGTCCTAAATAGAGCAGTACAGGTTATAATGTGTTTAAAATAAGACAGATGATTTTGATGCATCTACATGATTTCTAGGCCAATCTAGTCAAAGTCAACTCTAAGTCAAACCTGGTCAACTGTCTAGGTCAAACTAGGTCCAAGTCAAACTTGGTCAACTCTGGTCAACTATGGTCAACCCTTTAACTAACTCAACCATAAGCCATTTCCTACTCTAACTCACTCTAATTCATAATTATACATCTCTTAGGATACCATACATGCTATATCATATATACACATATGAACTATATGCATACCTATTAGTCCTTGACATATATAACTCTCATATATATACTCATACATAATGCTTTCATTTACCCATATGTGCATACATAAATGCATTCTAGCATACACATACATATGCATATATAAATGCACTCTAGGATACATATATACATGTATATATTATATTATACAATACTGGAATTCATTATATATTATATATATATAATATTATATATTATATAATATAATATATATATATATATAACACATAAAATATATATATATATACACACACATTCATGCATATTACAATGTACATTGGTTCATGCATACATTGCTAAAGTATTGGGCACCCTAGGATACATGAGGAAGCTCTAGGATTTGATTACCAAGTTCATGGAACTGAACTAAGGTAATCTAATATGAATGGTTAATGTATGCATATAAGGACAGAACATCAAACATAAATGGTCTGCACAGAAAATAGAAGGACTCATCAAATGGGAACGGACTGAACCAATCTCAGGAAATTGGAAGTACTCTCAGGAAATTAGAATTTAATCTCAGGAATCTAGTTCAAGTGACTGTATCAAAACAGTGTGTGTATGTCACATGTTCTCAGGGACTTAGAGTGTGCATAGAACAACTGAAATCAGTAGTGAGTGAATGATACAGGGAGGGCAGGAATCTCAGGAAATGGAAGGGTCATATGTGTAAAACTGAAAGAAAACAATGTGTGTTATGGAAAAACTGAAATCAGTGAATTGGGCTGAATCAGTGGGGTATAGGAGTGGGATAGATTTGCAAACAGGGAGTAGGAATGTGTGTAAGTGTACATGTCAAGGTGACAGTCCATTGTGATAGGAAAAAAAGTAGGGTGTCAATGTAGTGTGTGCCAATAGTAAAAAAGTGTGTGTATATGGGGCTGACATATGTGTGACTGAGATGCATTGAAATTTCAGTTAGTAGTGATAGTTTGTGTGTGTGTGTGTAGAGTAGGAATGAGAAATCATCTCAGGAACAAAGGGCAGTGTGTGGATGTGTGAGTGACAGGACAGTGTAATGAACGTGGGACTGTCAACATAAAAATGGGTACTATAATATAGGGGCTGAGAAGCTATGGGTCATGGACAGTTCTATAAGTCCAATGGACTGAATGCAACAGTAAAACAAAGGAGTATAAGCTAATGATGCAAGTGCAGGGGTTGTGTGTATAGAGGAACATGTGTGTGTGTGTCTTGGTGAGGAGTGAATGTGAGTACATGTGAATAAGTATCAAATAGGTTAGTGCATGATCTCAGGAATCAATTCAATGACAGTTTGCAATTACACTTGTGTTCTCAGAATTCCAACTCAATGACAGTTCCAAGTAACATGTCCTAAAGAAATTCCATTTTCTTGATCACAAACCTAATCTATCAGGTAAAACCAACTTAGCAGTACTTATTACACATGCACATATAGTTAAATCATGAACTTAACATTTGCATTCAGCTAAATCAGGAAATTAACTCAGAAAATCCAACTTAAACTTGAGTATCAGTAAAATATGACAGTTTAATCCCAATCCAAATTCGAAAACCGTTTCTCATGCATCAGTTAAATTCAAGAACCCAATCTCGAGTGCAGAGGTGTGGGCATACCCCATGTGTCCTAAGAAGCTATACGTGTCCAATAAATAGACGATGTGTCAAAAGTGTTAAATACTAAGTATCAGAAATCAGTGGAACAGTGACCTCGTGCGGCCGTGTCGAGTCGAAATGGACTCAACACAGTGCACGAGACACAAAGTGCACATGTACAATGATAGATAGGGTATAGGGCTAGGGTTTTAAGTGCCTGCACGAACCCCAAGATGTGTCGTGTCCTAGTTTCAAAGCCGTATCAGTGGCTCGAAATCGCGTGTGTGCGTGTCAGAAATTTCGATGCGAGCTCGAGAACTTCCTCGACTCGCAACCAAGTGCCACAAACTTGTGAGGGTCTAGTCAAATGGGCCCCATCACCTCGTCAAATTTCACGTCCTAGTGTAGTGTTGTGTCCTGTGTCAGCCTCGAAATGTAGGGGATGCACACAGCGTGCACGAGCAGTGTGAGGTCGGTGCGCAGTTGATTTCTTCGCGCACACTGAACGAGGACCCACAAATTTTGTGGGGGTGACGTCAGTGGGTTCCCGCACGTCCCCACAAATTTTTGTGGTGTCTTGTGTCATGTCGTGTCCGCTAGGACACTCGAACAGCAGGGGGCTGTACGAGGCCTGTGCTGTGTCCCGTGCGTGCGGTGCGTGTCCGATTTAGACACAAATGTGCATCAATCGTGCTCAGTCCTCAAAATAATTAATCTACACATCAAGAGCTTCGAAAACATGTAATTAGTTTTGGAAAATACGAAAATAAAATCCTTATAGGTATTTCGTCGAACACCTAACATACCCTATGACACGTGTCCGATACGGACACCAAACGGACACAAACCCACCCAAATTCGAGGTACAGCTAGGGGACACCTAAACCTAGCCTAATATACAAAGAAATCAAAATAATAATGCAATTTAAAGGATTTTACCTATAGGTACAATTTACAAGAAAAAGCTCCAAATGAGGATTCTTCCTTGCTAGCCAAATGCTCCCAAAGTGTCCCAAAGCTGGGATTAAACCCTAAATCAGAAAATAGGAGAGTATTAGGTTCTAATGCAAGAAACTAGGATTAAAAAGGAATAAAAATGGATTTATGATTTTTGGAAGGGGAAAAAATATTTTCTTTCTCCAAGTGTTGGAATAAAATAAAAAGAGGCAAGCCCTAATGAATAAGTGTTTATATAGGTGGGGATCCCTATGTGGCTGGTCATAAGCTAAATAATTAGGGTTAGGTTTACTAAATGGCCCATGGGCTTAAGTCATGATCAATCAAATCATTAAGCTAAGTCATTTCATGAAACCACAAGCCATGACTTAAATTCACTTAAACTAATCCTCCTAATCCAAAATTAGTTTCTAATGGCTAAAAGTAGGTTAACCTAAGTTAGACTAGGGTCACCATGGCTAGGGTTAGCTTCTAGGCTAGTCCACTAGGTCTCAACAAGTCAAAGTCAAACTAGAATTCACCAATTCAATAAATCATCAAATAATTCAAATAAGTCAAATAATCAAATTACTCCTAGGCTAAAAATGATAATTAAATCATCCTAATGACATGGTTAGGCTCTAGGTCATGCAGTCTCTAGGGTTTCACTGGCAGCACATCAAAATCACAAGTCATGACTTAAACCAGTTTTTAAATAGTTTAAAAATTAATTAAAAACACCAAAAATCATAATATGAAACAATTATCAATAATTAATAATTATAATTTCAAAATTTCAAAATTACCTCATCTGAAAACTGGGTGTTACATGCACATGATGTACGTCGCTTCAATTGTTCAATATTCTATCATAATGTTCGACACAAATAAAGACCCTTAACCGTTCGAGTCATGCTCGCTAACTTGATAGCAACTTACGCATTCAAGGATATATTTTATTAGACGTAAATAAGAAAGAGAGAGTCAAGAACCCGCCCCCTTAAGCCGATACGCCTTGTCGTTTCCGCCGAGCTGAAGCGGCTCGATTCCAAAACTTGGTTACACGACTAACTTTTGACTTAGCCACTCCGTTGAGCTACCCGATTGATTTGGTCTATCGTGCCCATGCACAATCTGTTGTAAGACGACAATTTGGTTTCGCGAACATAATTTCGAATAAGGCAAGATGTCGACCCTTTACAGTCCAGCATAAAGCATATCTACACACCAGATCAACTAAAATCAGCACTTTCTCAAACGGGACTTATCCTTTGCATCGATTCATTCATAGATTCCAATCGACTCAAAGCTTTCCTTCGGCCAACGTAACTCTTGAATCGATTCGTATCGATACTTCATCGGGTTAACGCAACTCTTCGAGTCAACGACTCATCGTAATGCACCGTACGGAGATGGGCATTACAGTGGAGGTGGGAGGGGGTGGTGGGGGGTTGGGGGGGTGGGCTGCGGGAGGTTAGGGTCTGGCCGCGGGGGTGTCTTGCCGCGGGGTGTCGAAACACACACACACACACACACACACACACACACACACACACACACACACATATATATATATATATATATATATATATATATATTTTATATACGTGCGTGTGTGCCGAATATATATTTGTGTGTGTGTGTGTGTGTGTATATATATATATATATATATATATATATATATATATATATATATATATGAGTATATATTAACTTTGGACCGAAACCGAATAAGTAAATTTAGTATATTGAAAACCGAAACCGAACCGAATTTAGTATATTCAAAACCGAAACCGAATAAGTAAATTTAGTATATTGAAAACCGAAACTGAACCGAATTTAGTATATTCAAAACCGAAATCGAACCAAATTTTTTAAAACCAAAACCGAACCGAATAAGTAAATTTAGCAAAATTTAGTATATTTAGGCTCTCGTCTGTACACACACCCACCCTTAACACACCCACACATTTGACTAGGACACAGACACCCTCTCACTCTTTCACTCTCACTGTCACACCCTTAACAACACACACATTTGACTGAAACACACACATACACCCCTCACCATATCACTCTTTGTCTATACACACAATGTTATCCTGATTTGGCTAGGAACTTGATCCTGACAGCGCAATGTTATCTTGTTCTCAGCAGGAGAACTATAGGGATATATCTTTCATAACATGTCACCTTGTCAAAGAACCTTAATGTGAATATCATGTTACCGCGGTGTCAGAAGAAACATATCATAATTTTCTAAGCCGTGTGCTTTGACATAATCCTCCCAACTCTTTCCTCCTATGTAGTAATCTTGCAATTCTTTATGAAGTTCAAGACGGCATATAGTGACTCGTAATAGAAAATATGTCGTCTTGAACTTCATAAAGAAATGCAAGATTACTACATAGAAGGAAAGGGTTAGGAGGATTATGTCAAAGCACACGGCTTAGAAAATTATGACATGTTAGTCTTCCGACACCGCGGTAACATGGTTGTCACATTAAGGGTCTTTGACAAGGTGACATGTTGTGAAAAGATATATCCTTATAGTTCTCCTACGGATGTTGAAAAAACATCATCTTTCTAGACAATGACGATGATGGAACATCTAGTAAGTCCTTCGAATCACTCTATGTCAAGATTTTCTTCTAATTATGTTTAGTTTGTCTTACGATACAGATTGAACTAATTATGTTTAGTTTGTCTTACGAAGTCGGCTCCATGGATAATAGATTTTTCGTCTGCCCAAGCCTATAAATAGGCGGCTTGTGAGGAAGAGAGTCTTCTTCTTTTCTGAAAAAAGCTTTTTTCTTCCTCAGAACTCTTTTCTTCTTTCTTTTATTTGTTAGAGAGATGGCTCCCAAGACTCCCCGAGGCGGTGCTGCTAGCCGAAGAATTAAGGGGCCGAGGCAAGGAACCCTTGGAGGTCGACACGGAGGAAGTCCCCGTCGTTAGGGCGACCCACGCCGACGTTCGCCCGAAAGTGCTCGGTAGGTATTCTCTTGCCTTGGTCTTTGTTGCAGTGATGTTAGGGTGACCCAACTGTAGATGAGCCGCCTCATGTAGATGTGCTTAGGCTGACGCGCATGGGTTTCATTCCAGTTGATGCGCCAGAGATTCTGATGCGGCTCAGATGCTCATGTTGGGCTTCTAAGTCCTTTTTGCTAACTTTTCTTTGACTTTGTTGCAGTACCCATGCCGAAGGCGGAGGCTCTCGTGAAGGAAGAGATATTATCTCCGTTCGTCAAATAAGAGCCGATGGCTGTTAAGGAGGAGGTGTTACCAAAGGTCGAGGTCAAGAAAGAACCGATGACCATCAGGGAAGAGATTGCTTCCAAGGTTAAAGTTAAGGAGGAGCCACCGTCAGAGAGTAGTAGCATCGGGACTGACCCTCCTGTCCCTACAGAAGACCTCAACCAGATTGACCTTCGTATGCAAAATGGCTGAGAGAATGGTACATGCCTCAACGCAACTATGATCCCTGGCTGTGAGGATTCATCGTCTGACTTGCGGTCTTTACTGAGGCCGAAGTCGATTTTCTTTTTTATTGAATATTGAATATTTGTGTTTAAATATTGAATATTTGTGTGTTTTGTGTAAACAATTTGAATGCTTGAGATTATTTGTGTTTTTTTTGTGTTGGAATTGTTTGTGTGCTTTGTATATTGTAATTGTGTATATTGGAATTGCTTGGGATTATTTGTGTGTTTTGTATATTGGAATTGTGTATATTGGAAATGCCCAGTTTTATGCTTTTTTCAAAAAATTTCCAGCTACCAACGGACTGGCGACCAGTTACCGACGGACTATCCGTCGCTAACTGGGGGATTCCCAGTTAGCGACGGATGCGCGACTAAAAGTCGGTGGATTATCCGTTGCCAAGGTTCTGGAATTATGAAAGATTTACAGGATAGGGTCGACGGATATTACGTGGTATACCGTCGCTAGTAGTCGACAAAACACACAATGTTCCGTCGGATATTGGCTACGGATAATCCGTCGCTATAAGGCCGACCGATTGGCGACGGTCTAGCGACGACTCACGACGGATTATCCGTCGCCAATGTTCTGAAAATAAAAATAATTCACAGAACCGGGTCGACGTAATTTTCGTCGGTACTCTGTCACGAATCCGTCCAAACGTAGCGACCATTCGCGACTGATTGGCGACGGAATTTGCGTATCAGAAACTCTTTGATACGCATTTACCGACCAAATAGCGACGGATATGTCCGTCGGTAAGTGATACGTCATTACTTCTTTTGATACGTAATTTGACGGTAATCCGCCGGCGAGTCGTCGCAAACTGCACGAGTATGGTTGACGGCAGTCTGTCGCTAATTCGTCGCCGGACGACAACTTGCCGACGGATTGTAGTTAGCGACGAGGCTTTTCCCGACGACCTTTTTTAACCAATATCCGTCGACCATCCGTCGGTAATTACATTTACCGACGAATTTTTGACGGATATAGTCGTCGCTAAATCGATGAATTTTTGTAATGATATCAAATTAACATGAACATTAATATTAAAATTAACATTAACATTAATATCAACTTTAACATTAACATTAAAATTAATATTAACATTAAATTAAAATTAGCATTAACATTAACATTAATATTAATATTAATATTAATATTAATATTAATATTAATATTAATATTAATATTAATATCAATTTAACATGAACATTAATATTAATATTAACATTAAATTAAATTAAAATTTGCATTAACATTAACAATAAAAAATTTGGGTAATTAATTTTTTGGGTTAAATATGACATGTTAGCTGTCATGTCAGTTGCCATATAAGATGACACATAATGGGAGATGTCATCACTCAAAATTTTGAGAGCCAAATAGCATAATTGAACTAAATAACAACAGTTGCTAAGTAAAAAAGTGCAAGTACAATGCATAATAAAAGAGATTCTTGATTGATAAAAATTACAAATTTGGCATACATATATCCCCACCATACAAATCCATTTCTAACCAAAGAAGCTGGGGTCGTAGCCGTTGCTGGAGGTGGCCAATATATAGTAGGCGACGATGTGGCCGATGGAGCCCCACGCGAGCACGTCGACGATGTTGAAGCCGACGGGGTCGTTGGACTTGAGTATCCCCACGTACTCCTTGGCCCGGGAGTCCCCGGCCTCGAAGTGGGACTTCCCGTTCTGCTCGGGGAGCCCCTGCTTCGCCACGTTCTCGCGCTGGAAGTTGAAGAAGACGAAGCGCCCGAGGAAGAGGGAGAGGCCCGTGCTGAGGCTGATCACCACCGACGGCTCCAGCGCGGCGCGGGTTATGCCGAACCTGCGTGCCCGTGCCGGCGGCGCGGTCCTGGCCGTTGTGAAGGCGAGGTTGGTCGACTTGGCATTAACGGGGAGGCGGCGGAGGCCGAGGAAGGAGTGGGGGTGTGGTGGGGGTGGAGAAGAGGGTCGAGGAGGAGGAGGAGGCCATTGTTGGTGTGTGTGTGGTGTACAAAGTTTTTGTTGTTGAGAATGAGAGTGTGGCGAGTGTTGGTTCGTTTTGGTTGAGGGAGGGAGGGATATAGGAGGGGATAGGTGGGGTTGTGGGGAAAGAACGTGAGGAGGGAAATGTTCGGATTTTGTGTTTTGATGAGTTGGGAGAGGTTGATTGGTTGGGGTTTGGATAGAGAGATGGTGTTGTCCACTAATCAAAATGAGTAGTCGAAGACCTCGTTTGGTTCGCAGAATCGTATCCTCGAAAAAGGAAAGTCATTTTTTTGTATTTGGATGCCAATTGAAATGAATAAAAAGAAAATTGATTTGCAAAAGGAAGCAAAAAAGGAGAAAAAATTTTCCCACCAACTCAATGATTCATTTTTTTTGCTCTAAGGATTCATATTTTCTTTCAATTTTTTGACATTTTCAAACACAAAAAAAAATTGATTGGAATTGCAATTTTTCGAAGGCCGCAAGCCAAATCTTTTGCTAGAGCTTAATTATATTAGTTGTTGAGAGCTAATCAAACGGATCCGTGGCGCAATGGTAGCGCGTCTGACTCCAGATCAGAAGGTTGCGTGTTCGATTCACGTCGGGTTCATATATTTTTTCCTTCACATATTTTTGGGGTTTTTGCAAAACAGACCCTGTCAAATTTATGTTTTCCAAATAGTCCCATTATTTTCTCTATGTTAATGTGTCAGGAATTCAGAGACCGTTTAAACTGAATGTTTGCACAATAGTCCCCTTTAGATAGGGGTGGGCACGGGTCGGACCGGGCCCAAATTTGTTGGATCCGGACCACAATAGTCCCCTTTAGGCTTTAGATTGATCTTCTGTATGTTCTTCTGAAATCTTTCCCCATCTTCTTTAGAGTAGAGAACCCTATAAATCTCTATCTTTTGCGGAAGAGACCCTTTAAACTGACTAGTAAATACACGTGCTTTGCACGTATGATAAGGTATAATAAAAATATTTTTTCAATTATAATCAAAGACGGAAGGTTTCCTTCTTGTTTGGTTGTGTCTCTTTCCCATGTGTTTTTTAATTTTACTTAAAAAACAATATTTTATTTTTCTTATTTTTTTTTTCTGCACAGAAGGCCCCAAAGTATTGAACTTTTAGGTTAGCATGTTTTTTTTTTTGGCATACATTGGTATACTTGATCGTATTTCATTTTGGCCGACACCCTCTACAACTAAAAATTCTTTTCTTTTTTTTTTCTCTTTTCTTGCTTGTTTTATAATTATTTCTCAATGTTATTGTGTAGTTGATATTTTGCACTGAAACGAAGACTATTTATTGTGCACTGTCACCATCTTGTTACCTTCGAGATTGTTTGTTGAAGTGTGTGTGTATATATATATATATATATATATATAATATCTATATATATATATATATATATATATATATATATATATATATGAAAACCCTCAACTTCACAAAGATAAAACCTAAAGAAGGATCCAGATTTTTTTTATTTTATTTTTTTTTTTGAAAACCAAAGAAGGATCCAGATTATCGCGGCTTATTTGCCAGGAATTAATCCTGAGAAAGGAAGAACACAATGCTGAGAGATTAAGGAACACTAAAACTTCAAAGGCACATATTAACATAACTTTCTTCTTTGTTTTTCTTCTTCCTTTATCCTTTCACACAACCGCAAAGTTAACACCCTCACTGAGGACCAAAAGAGAAAGGAATCAAAGAAGAAAGAAGAAAACTGTGCAGCAAGAGAAACATGCTTCCAATGCTAATTTGAAACTCAAGAGATCTGCCAATACTCTGTATCTCATCCATGTACATCTATTTCCTTCTTTCAGTATTCAACAAAATGTCCTCTGCACAGAAAAAAAAAAATCAACAATCAAGTTTATGTTTCAAGTAACTTATATGATATCCAGACGGAAGTGGCAATTATGGCGTTTTTGTTTGGGTCATGGAGAAATAGTCTCATTAAGTAAAAAAAAAAAAATCATGTCCTGAACGAATGGGCATTCCAAGATACTGGAAACCATCATTTGCAACTACTTGATGCATAGGTAAGGAGTCCAAATCATTTCATCATCAATCTATGTGGGGTACGGACAACCGACTAAGACTTGAATTCATAAAAAAAATTCAGTACATTTTGCAAGCACCTCATCATCTTGTGCACGTATGGATAATTGTACTTCTCTTAGTTCTCTATGATAACAAGAAATTCTTTATTGGTTGGCTAACCTTAGCATTGGGCTCCTGTACAGATTCTAATGTCTCTGAAATCTCTTGTTGCTTCACCACTGTTGCCTTCAGTACCTATAAAGCACACATAAAAGTAAAAAAAGGTTTTGCAAAGCAGAAGAAAATACATATGGAAAGGTAAGATTTTGCTTAGAATCATCAAATTGGATACTGAAAAAGGTTTTGCAAATGTTTGAGAGGAGATGATCCTTAAAACAGCAGAACGGAAGGAAAAGGTTCAACCAGTCCATCACAAAATTTTGGGATAAAGGCTTTGTTTTTGTCATATTTAGAAAATTGGGTTCTTGTCAGAAAGCATCAGTCAGCTATATAATATGCGTAGCATAATTCAATCTATAAAGCTCTTTGAAGTACTAAAAGCATACATTTGTTTGAGATGAAAGATATAAAATTAAAGCATATAATTCCTGAAGAAATTTTACTGAAGTATCTTTGATTGGTTAATGCTTTACAGAAAGGGATGTGTGTGCCCAGGCAAATCTGGATCTTATTCTTATTGGTCAGAAATATCTTACTATATGTGTCATATAGATTCAACTTGGAGAATTTTGCCTAGTCTTTCAAGCACACTTATTAATAGAAGATGAAGATTGCCTATGAATCTAAATCCTATAAATGAATGCGATAGTCATCAATGAAAAATGCTTAGATCGGATATTCATGACTAGATCCCCTTACTCATCAATGAAGTGTACATAAACAGAAATACTTACTTTCTTTGTCTTGTCAAGGTCAAACTCTATGGATTTGATCCTGTCCCATGATTCTTGCAGCATCTGCTCTTTATCCATAGGAATATCAGCAGGCTTACTTCTAAGCTCACTAAGCATCACTTCAAGCTTTTGAAGACGTTCTAAGCAAGGAGCAAGTTGGTCTTCCTCAACAGTTTCTGCATCTGTATTGTCATCATTTGCGACATGAACTAGCATATCTGAAGGATGGATGTTTTCCAACCTCCCTTCACGTCTGCAGCCTAGAATACGAATTAATGACAAGACCTTCACCAGAAACGCCACCAATGCCCTCGTTAGATATCTTAGTCTTCCTTCCTCAAGATTCTCTTTGTTTGCATTGCGTCTACTAGAGACCGTATTGCCTGAATAAACAATGATGGAATCAATAGGATACAAGTGAGGGAAGAGCCAATTGAACACTTCTACCATATCTTATAGATCCTATCTATACGCATAAAAATGTTAATAAATTGAGTATTTTAAGTCCAGTAGTATCAAAACTATAATTACAGTAATAATTAAATGTGAAGAAGTGTTAAGTGTAAAAATAAGCATTATAATGATGGCCTACTATTGCCGATTGAATTATTAGTAGTTCAGCAGGAATAATGATCCAATTCATAAGTCAAATCATCTCATTAGCTACCTTAAGTACTTGTCTAAAAGATTATTTCCCTTCCAGTATTTTCTGTGCTAACCCTGTCAATAAGCATTGATAGATCTTGAACAATTTCATTAGCCAGTACCTAGTGACGAGTCTCATATATCTTGATAGGATTAGCAGCTTCATAAAGTTAGACTAGCTAGGGGACAAGTTATCTACACTACACTGCTCCAAAAAAGGGAGTTCGTAGAGGAGAGAAATGAAGCTTCAAAATCATTTCAATAGCCAGTACCTAGTGAATGTAATGGCCCATCGCTGTGAGACCGTCTCTGATCTTTGAGTTCTCCAGGTGTCTTCATAGAACTTCCTGCCCGTCTTCGGCAAGAGTCTACAGCTTTGTCAATGACAATGAACTGGTCATCCCCACCGTAGTAAGCTGCATACTCTGACGCTCTGACCTGTAAAAGTCATCAGGGTGACTATTATTTCATTCAATTTCAAAACTACTAAGAATCAACACATAAAATACTTAAAATTCTGCCTAAATATAAATATTTTTTCTAAAGTTTTAATAATTTATTAATAATTATTTGATTTCCAATAGCAAAAAAACTGATACTCCGATCCGAAACCGCAAATACTGCCAATCCTGATACTCGTAGGAAGGGTCCGATACCGATACTGCGAACCTTCATTTCGTCGGCTTACATCACAACTTTATAAGACTAACTTGAAACCTTTGGCATCTGGCAGCACTTGTACGAATTTTGAAAACATTTCCTATTAGCCTATAAAAAAAAATCCTATTAGCTTGCCATGCTTCTGGATTTTTACCTAAGGAGGAGCATCCATTTGTGTTGAAACATGACTAAAGACTTCAAGCCATACAATATATACTCAAGTTTGTACTCTGTACATAGTTACTGCAATATAATCCGCTCAAGTTTTATAATGATTAATTAACAGTCAACAAATGGATGAAACAGCCAAAAACGTAATACCTTGCCGGTAGCATATCAGCATTAGAAAGTGTTTATTACACGCAGATTGTGAAGGAAAACTTAATTCAATCTCGCAACATAGCAATATCTTCGGACAGAAATATCTGCAGCGTAGTCCTTTCGGTAAACTAGAAACTGATGTATTTTCATATACTTGAGAAGAAAACACTAATCACAAGCTATTATTGTCCCCCATTTGTAAATCAAATATCTTGCAGCATACAATGGATTGAAATTTACAACAAAGGTGTAAGTGGATAAAGGGTCACACAAAAGTTGCCACGTTAAGTTGTCAACAAAAAAGGTTGTGGAACTCACAACTTACGAAAAATAATATGTAGGAAATGGATAGTTTAGTAGAAACTAGTAATCCAACAATTCGAACTCACTTCTTCATGGACAGGAGCCAGTCGAGTATACTCAACATTACTTGATGCAACAGGAGAACCGAGATCATCCACATCTGATCCGGATTCAGCTGATGTGTCACTGCTTCTTCCCTGCTGTCAAAAGAAGCATTACAAAAATTTGTTCCTAGACCCACATATTGAATGAGACAGATGTTTGAATTCTTGCCTTCAAAGGCCGTAGTCTTGGGTAAAAGTCATTTTTTTCTCCATCGGACACTACGCTGATTTCCCTGACAGATGCTGCCTCAACATGACGTGCAAGCTATAAATAAAAAATCATGTAAGTCCCCTTCTGTTCTGTGCTTTAGGTGATAGAGACATTTATTTGCCATATTTGGTGATCGATGAACAGAAGTCACACCTTCATAATGACAGGGTCATTCCATGGTCCCCTGTTAGACCTAAGACACCCTCCCTCGTCAGAGCATGTGCAGAAACCACCCAGGAAATCTGGCAATTGGCTGACAGAATCATAAGGAAAGCTCTCATCAATTTACCTGTACTACACATTTGAAAAGTAAAAACTCAACAACAAATTATTTCACCGAACACACCTTGCATCTACAGCTTCGAGTAATCTAGTTTGGTACTTGTTTCCAAGAACCTGAGCATAGAAGAAATGAATTAATCACCAATATACAATTGCAGAAACAAGGGCCTTTCTAATTTATTCATATAGCACAGAGCTAATCATTACATGGATTTTTGCAGTTGTTTTAGGGTCAAACCATCCCTTCACTGTGTTCCAAAGAAGCTTGAAACCATGTCCAGCATTTACAATGAACATCTGGTGTAGAGTCTGCAGTAAAAATAATTAAATAATAATAATAATAAGTGAATAGTTCTTGGTAGTTGAGTAAGACTTGGAAATGATGCATCCAGTACCTCAGGGTAGTAATCACCATCTATTTTATTCATATTGCGCAAGAGATCCCTTGCAGTTCCGCTAAGATTTTTGAAACCCTGAATTCAAGAATAAGTTTCTAATGAACTAAATCACACTAAAACTAGTCGAACTAAGAAGAGAAATATCGTATTATGCTTATGCGCAGAAAATAAGGTAAATTTTGCCATTATGATTCAGTTAAAAATTCAGCTGTCAACTTACCACACCCTGCACATCCAAAATTGTAGTTGTCGAATCAATACGTCTCTTGGCTGCTATTGAACATGCAGGAAACTTTTCATGAAATGCCCTCTCAAACTCTTGTACATGATACTTCATGTAGCGATCAAAAGTGGTGATGTGCATTAGCTTGCTTGGCTCAGCTTTCCCAAGCCGCTCAATATAGACAGGCCTTCCCTCCTTGTCCACTCCATGGTACCCTTGCGGATAATAGTTCAGAACTTCCTCCAGCTCTTCAAACTCAAAATCCTTGCATCAGACCATACTAAATGTTCAGATAATGTGATAGCCAAAGGTTTCATACAATACATTCTCATACTAGAAATCATTGTCCGTGGGATATGCAAGTCATATTTCATTAAGAAATGGAAGGAGAAGATTCAACGGAAATTTGTACATTTCAACGGAAATTTGTACATAATGTACTACTTTAAGCCAATTGGAAGAACATTATAACATGATTATCACTCTATAAGATTTTCATACTGCAATTCAGTTATAACAGTCCCTAACTCAAACAAGTTACTTGCTTGTCGTGTCACTTGACACTATCTATATGAAAATGTCAAAATCTTTCAAATTATAGTAGTCATGCTTACTATATCACATGTTGTATATGGCACGTTTTTAACTATGGAGTGCTACGAGCGTCGTCCGATTATCGGAAAAGTCCGGGAGGAGTCAAATCAGCTAGAAGGGGCTGAGAACAGCCAAGAGCATCAGAACATAGATTGGGCGTTCATTCCAGCAAGTTTGGGTACAAATTTTGTGCTCATTAAGCCCATTGGCGGTATAGGTTAGGGCTGAAAATGGGAACGATTCAGATTTGACGAGCTAGTTTTTGACGGTCCATACTCCTCCTGACTTACTGAAGATTGGAGATCCTATTTTAAGGGTCTTCTTGAGCCCTAGGGTTACATGGCTTGAAATTCTAAGGATGCTTTGCAAGAGAATCTTCTTGTAGGCCATTATGGGAATCTAGAGAGAGGGGTTTAAGGAGGGCTCACTAGAGATATCGTAAGGAAAGGATTTTGCATTACAGTTTTGTGTATCCGTGTAAGATTTTCTCTTTTGTTGATTCAATAAAATTATTTCTCTGTTGGCATATTGGTACCGAGCTAAGGAAACATTGGAATTTCAAATTTTTTTGATCTAGGTCAAAGATAGGTGACAACATTGTTTTGTTCCCTGTATTCCTAGTTCGGGAATCACGAAATGTGTTTGTTTGTTATGGTCTGAAGGAAATTTTATCTATTTCAGAATTTTGAGATAACAAGTAACAAGGTTACACCAAGTTCAAGGTGGAAAAATTCAACGATAAAGAAAAGTTCTCTTTGTGGCAAAGAATGCTCAGGCTATCCTCGTGAAAGATGGAATGTTTAAAGGTCGTCCCTGGTAAGAACAAAAAGTATGCCGATATGACAAGTGATGTACGCGATAACATGTATCAGAGAGCAGAAAGCACGATAGAACTTTGTATGACGGATCAGGCGATACACAATGTTATGTTGGACTTCTGCGACGGTCTTATGGTTGAAGCTCGAGAGCTTGTATGTATAAAAAAAATCATTGTTTAAGAAGTATCTCAAGAAACAACTACACAATTTATACATGAAGGAATAGACCCAAATTATAAACAATCTTAGCAGCATCAACAAGATTGTTAGTAGCATTTTGTGTCTTGAAGTAAAGGTAAAGGAGGAGGACATGACACTTTTACTCGTATGTTTATTTTCGGGGTCTTATAATCATTTGGGGACAACGATCCTTTATGGAATGAGACACTCAAGATAGAAGATGTGACTACAACTCTTCTTAACAATGAGATTTTGAATGCCAAATTCAATCGAGTCATCGAGGTTGATCGCTAATGAAAGGAGAAGATCGAAGAATAAGAATTGAGACAAGAGTAGCTGAAGGAAGTCCAAATCATCCGGGTAAGAGAATGATGCTTTTGTTTTTCCAAACAGTTGGGACAAACGAAGAAACAATGTCCAAAGTATAAGCAGGAATTAGAAAAGAAAGGTAAAGGCATCAGTTCAAGCGATTAGGGTTAAGCAAGTATTGTGCACGAAGCCTAGGAGTTATCATACTTACGGTGCATAGCGGGAAGTAAATATTCTCAAAAGCTTGGATTCTCGACTTTGGGTGTGCATACCATGTGTCTGAAAAGGAAGTGGTTCAACACCTATAAAGAGTTCAGTGGCAGTGGTGTTCTTATAGGAACAATGCATCGTACAAGACCATTGTCTTAGGGAACATCAAAATTGAAATGTTTGATAGTGTGGTGCGGACACTTGTGAACGTGAGTCACATTTCGGATCTAAAGAAGAATCTCATTTTTCTGGACGCATTAGACGCAACAAGATGCAAGTTTGTTGGCCAAACTAATTTGCTAAAAATAGTAAAAGACAACGAGAGGTGATCATGAAGGGAAATAGATTATCATCGAACTTGTATTAATTAGACGAAAGCATGGACATTGGTAGTCTGACCGTTATTATACAGAAAGAGATGGAGGATACCGTAAGGCCATGGCATATGCGTCTAGGCCATATGAGCGAAAGAGATCTTCGTGAGTTGCACAATAGGGAGTTGCTAAAGGACCTGGAAGGATTGCAAGCTATATTTCTGTAAGTATTGCATGATGAGCAAGCAACATAAAGTTGGCTTAAAACATGCGATGCACAAGACCAAAGAAATCCTCGATTACATTCACTCCGACGTATGGGGCCATCACCGGTTCAATTGAAGGGAGGTGTCGAGTACTACGTAACATTTACATGTGACATGTTAAGAAATTTTTTTTATATTTTCAAACACAAGTCATAGGTGTGTGCTAGATTCCAAGACTAAAAGAAGGTAATGGAGAAATAAAAAGGGGCAAATTGTGAAGTATTTGCGGACAGATAATAGAGGCGAGTACACCTCAAGAGAGTTTTAGGACTAGTACAGAGAGCATGGCATACATAGACAATGGTCCAGGATGTCCATAGCAGAACGGAATAGCGAAACATATGAACATGACACTACTAGAACGAGCCAGGAGTGTGTCGTTGCAGGTCAATCTTTCATCGGGCTTCTGGGCAGAAACGGAGAGCTATGCATACGTCAACATATCATCGTCTAAAGCCATCGATCTTCATATTCCTGAAGAGGTATAGAGGAGAGTTAGTCATTTATGATTCTTTGTGTGTGCTTGGGTACAATGCTTATTCACTCGTATATCAGAAGGATAGAACCAAGCTAGAGTCAAAGTCAAAACGATATGTTTTGTTGGATTTCAAATATGGAGTCAAAAGCTACAAGTTGTAGGATCCATAAAACAAAAGGGTATTCGCGAGCCATAATGTGATCTTCCATAAGGTTTCTATGTTGAAAGATGTGGAAGAAAAATTAAGGAGACAGATGACACATTAAGCGACAATGACTCGGTGGAGGAAAAATTCTTGTCACTCGTGAGGATACGAACTTCGAAGCACCATTACAACATATCGGTGCTAAGGGGAGCAAGAAGTTTAAAGAGATAGTGGATGAGGACCAACCCCAGCAGTGCCCAAAGGCAACAACATTAAGGATATCATGGTGTTCACACAAGGCATAAGTAGCATTGTATGGTTTCGAGGATAAAGTTGCATTTGTCTTACACACGGAAACAAAATATCCAAGTGATTATAAGTGGAGGTCACTGGGCAAGAGAACATAAATCATTGAATAGTTCTCATGAAGGTAGATATAGGGTTCACTTCGAAAGAATGTCACAAGAAACTTGGTCGAGCTACTTAAAAGGTAAAAGAGTTATTGGCTACAAATAGGTATTCAGTAAGAATGACAATGAGCAATACAAGGCACGATTAGTCGCAAAAGGGTATGACCGGTTACTATAACGAGATATTCTAGCATTTGTCGAGCATAATTTTATTTGGGTGTTATTGGCAGTAGCGACTAGGGATATAGAGTTGAGCAAATGGATGTCAAAACAATATTTATGTACAGAGTTAGAAGAGAAGATATGCATGGACAGCCCAAAGATTTATGCAGTTTGACAAGAAGGATCACGTATGTGAGCTCAAGCGGTCTCAATATGGATTGAAGCAATCTTTCCAACAGTGGTACTTGCATTTCGATTATTTTATATTGAACACCAATTTCTCTCGATGTGAGTATCATTATTGCATCTACTCAAGGAGGCTCAAGGATATGTCATCGATATATTGCCTCTTATATGTTGATGACATGTTGGTTGCTTCCAAGAGTATTAATGCAGAATTTGACACGAAAGCTTTAGGTGGAGTACGAAAATCCATTGAATAGAAATTCATCGAGACAGAAAAGCTGAAAAGCTTTGACTATCCCAAAAGGAAGTATATAGAGACGGTGTTGGAGAGATGCAACGTGAAGGACATTAAACACATTAGCACCCAAACGCTGGTAAATCACCTAAGAAGTGTCCTAAATCGGAGAAGGAGAAGGTAAAAGATGTTTGGAGTTCCTTATGTGAGTGTAGTGGGATTGTTGATTTGTGTTACATATGCGGTCAGTTTGATGAAAGCCGATACATGTCAAAACCAAGGAGACTTTATTGAGAGGCCATAAAGTAGATACTTAACATCTTAAGGGCTCTAAAGATCTCGATTTGTTGTTTTATAAGTCAGAACACAAATCGAGCCAGTTCCAAGGATAAGTGGATGTTGATTACTCTAGCGACTTGGGTAAGAGAATAAAGTACGGGCTATGCATACACACTTGTAAATTGTCCAGTTAGTTCGAAGTAGACACTTCAGAATATCGTTAGCTTTTCACTACAAAGCCAGAATACATGACTACCAAGGTTGTGAAAAGCGCTAAGCGCTAGTCGGAAGAATAACCGCCTCCTAGTCCGCCTAGACGGCCGTCTAGATCCAGGCGGTTTAAAAAAAATCCAAAAAAACTACTGAAAATTTCAAAATAAGTCTATAAAATTCAAAAACATGTATAGTTGGACGTCAGAGGGGACTAGGGAGCCTAGGGTGCATCGGACAGGCACTGGGCACCTAGTGCTTGGGCGCCGCCTAGGCGGCCACCTAGACCGCCTTTTGCCTTTTAGAAAAGTGATGACTACAATCGAGACATTGAAGATGTCCTCTGGTTAAGAGGCCTTGTTAGCAAGTTTGGGTTAGAGAAAGTGCAAATTCTAGTATTTTGTAACAGCCAAAATGCGATTTATTTGCGAAGAATTCAATATATCATAGTCGGACAAAACACGATATGTAGTATCACCATATACATGAGTGGTCTAATAAGGAAATTGATCTCTTAAAGATCGATACTAAGGTGAACCTAGCAAACATGCTAATAACGGTGATTCAAGTGGAGAAGTTCAAGTTTGTCTTGACTTGAATTCAAGTACTTTGGTTGGAGGAAAGTTCTCAGCTCGGTAGGAATATCATAACACTTTCATAATTATGAACAAATGCCGTGTCAGAGACAACTCCTCAGTTTTGGGTAAAGACTGTGCCAGTGGCAATTTTAGTTTTGGGAAAGATTTGATGGTGATCAGTTTTACCATTCTAGCCAAAGAACGTGTCGATGGGAAGAAAACCAAAATGGAAGCTAAAGTTAAAGGAAAATGAAGTATTGGCAATATTCTCATGAGGTAGCTAGTTGAAAGACAAACCAATGTGGAGATTGCTGTATAGGGCTCGTGTTCAACTAGGAGTGCTACGAGCACCGTCAAAGAGAGAGATATTGAAGGAGGGCTCGTTGGAGATCACGTAAGGAGAGGGTTTCGCATTACGGTTTGTGTGTAATCCTCGTAAAAAAATTCTTCTCTTGATTCAATAAGGGTGTGTTTGGTAGGAGGAAAAAGTGAGAGGAAGGAAAATAGAGGAGGGAAAAGTGAAGGAAAGATTCATCTCTTGTTTGGTATAGAAGAAAAATAGGAAGGAAGGAAGGGATTATTTTTCCCTCATAACCTAAGAAATCCAATCCCCCCAAAAGTGGGAGGAAAAGTGGAAGAAAATTGGAGGCTTGTATTAATTAACAATTATATCCCCATATGAATGTATTATTTAAAAATTATTTATGAAGTCATATGGTAAATAAGTGTTTTTAGTTTATGGTAGAATTGGTAAACCCTATATTTTTTACTTTCTTTCCTTCCACTTTTTTTTTTCATACCAAACAAAAGAAAATGCATCTCTTATCTTTTCCATCCTTACTACCAAACACAAAGGAAGAAAATGATCTTTCCTTTCCACATGGAAGGAAAATGAATCCGTATCTTTTTCCTTCCTTCCACTTTTTCATCATTCCTACCAAACACAGCCTAAAGTTATTTCTTCTGTTGGCTCGTGGAATAACTTGAGCTTGCCTGAAGTACGTTAAATATTGCTTGTTTTTTTCTTCTTGCTATTATTTGGATTATTGTGCCTTGGTATTCTCATTATTGTAAGGTTGTTTATGTATAAGCTTCCGTGTATTGCACAACATCACATTGCAAATATGTAGATTAATGGAAACTCAGTATAGTCACACCTCCAATATAGTATCCGCCCCAAACTCTCTTCTCCAACGAAGCATTGCCTCCCACATCTGACTCGCCTTCTCCATATCAAATTGTCTAGCTTTCAGAAACCTATATACAAAATAGTGCAACTATTACTAAAAAAACAATAAACTCTCAAACTTGTAAACTACTACAAATAACTTAGAATCAAACCTCAGCAACATGTGGTAATCATCGTGCTTTTTGGGCAGCAAATCCTTTTCTAGGAGCTTCTGCCGGAAAGTGTACACTTTCCGCTCCTCATCGGCATCCCTGACGTCCTTGATCGACACAGCCGCAGCCCGGAAGTCAACCTTCCTCTTTCCCCTCTTCTTAAGGGAATGGGTCAGCTTGTTGGAGGCGTTCAGCGCCTTCTTCTTGAGCGATCCGATCTTGGTCCTCCGCCGCTCGTCCTCAGAATTCTCCACGTCAGACTTCCTCTCCTTCCTCTCGTCTACCTCGATTTGATCAGCATGGCAGACTGCATACAAATCCACCGGTTAATAATAATAATAATAATAATAATAATAATAATAATAATAATATATAAATCCTTCTTTTTCACTTGGTCAATAAAAATCATACCTGACATTTTCTTCGCAAAGAAAAAATGTTTCTTTTTCAAGAGATCCTTATAGAAACTGCAAAGTGAAGAAATGATCAGAGATTCATAGAAGAAAAGTATCAAAGAAAAAAAAAATCATGAACCTTTCCAATCGTCCAAGTGTAAAAATGAAAACTTCAACGCAAAAAATATTTCTTTTTCCCGATTTAATACATCAAAACACAATAAATAGCTGAACATTGAACAAAATGTAATAGAAATATAATTTTTTTTAAATCATTTTTCTTCGAGAAAAAATGTTACTTTTTTAACAGATCCTTACGCTTTATAGAGAGAAAGGAAAAGTAATCAGAGATTCATAGAAACTTCAATTATCAACGGCGAAAATAATGTAATTTTTTATGAAAAAATTCTTTTTTTTCTGATTCAATACGTCAACACACAGTAAATAGCTCTGTATCGGGAACAATGACCAAAATGTAACCGAAATATCATCCGAAAATAAAGGTTTCGGCCCACATTTACTCCAGTGGACGCAGAAATGAAGTATCCCAATAAATTCACCCACAAAAAGACAAAATTAATCCGGATGCGCACCAAAAAACGAAGGAAAAAAAAAAAAAAAGATCTACTGACGCCGGATCCGGACACGGACACAGACACGTCGACAGGCATGTACCTCTCTTCCCGAAACGCTAATCCGTCGGAAGTTGAAATCGGCAACTTGATCTCGCTAGAGAGAATCCATGGATCCACTCTTCTTCTTCTTCTTCTTCTTCTTCTTCTTCTTCTAGAAAGTTCTATGAAGATCAAGATGAAGAGAGAGACTTCTTCTTCTTCGTTTTGGCGATGATTTCAGCAATGATTCGGGAATTAATCGGACGGGAAAAACTCGAGGCTTCGAGCTCTGCGTCTTTCTTTCGAAGAAAAATGTTTGTTTTTTTAATGACAGCTCGTTTATATATGCCGATTTGTAATTATACGTGTCGGTCGGTATATTTTTTATTTTGTTACTTTTTATTTTTATTTCGCTGGAATTGGGGAAGACGTCACTGTCAGCGCGATCCCGAGTGGACCACTTCGGTGATCGGCGATTAATTTGAAAGGACTACGGCGCGCGAGGAGGGTAACTATTTTTTTGTACGCGGTAACCTTACCGATTGGAAATGAAAGAAAAATTTAATAATTCACTTATTTTAGTAATAAGAGAAGTGAAAATAAATATTAGAAGCAATTCAAGCAAATACTAATTGGTACTTTGGTACGTAGTACATTTCATTTCTTTTACATAAAACATATCAAAATAAATCGGAGACCAAAGAATAACCTAATGATAAAAAATAAAAATAGAAACAGGAACAAAAGTCATGTTGATATTTTGTTTACATAAAATAAAAGAAAAATTATACAACAAAATTTACAATATATTGTTTACAAAAAAAAAAAAACAGTCAGATAGAAACTTAGATACAGTAGCGGATATCAAAGTTTTGATACCCCCTATGTATGACAAGTAGACCCTCTCAAAATTTATGTGTATATATATATGTGTACACGTTTTACAAAACATGAGGGGCCCACATGTCATACATAGGGGGTATCAAAACTTTGATACCCCCTACTGTATCAAAATTTTTTCCGATCACTGAACTGTCTGTTGAATTTTGTAACGGTTTAATCCCAACTTTTGACGTTTGTTTTGGACTTTACATACAATCAAAGTTAATATGTTTGCTTATTGACTAATTCTACTATGGTAAACATGCAAAACTTCTAAGTACTATATGTCTAGTTGTGTACTATGTAATATATTCATTGTAAAATTATAAACTGGTTCAATCCGAATTAACCCACTTGTTGGACCGATTTAACCTCTAATCCAGTGTTATGACCAGTTGATCTCTTTGGCCCTGTTTTTAAAATATTGGGAGTGACAAATGTAATAAAAATATCATAGTAATCAATTTCTGTGACCAGAATCATAACCAAGATAATTTTTCAATAATAGAAAGTGAGAAAGTTGTATCTGTCAAAAAATAAAAAATTATAATGTCTACGAATTTTCAAGATGGATTATCAAAATTATCTTTAATTTATAAAAGAAGCTATAAATTTATTTTTTTTAAAACTGTAACAAACTGAGATTAACTTTGATAATACATCTTCAAAATTCTGAAACATTATAAAAATTATCTTGGTCATTACAAAAATTCAAGGGAAAGAACTTGTCATTTATTTTCATTTATGTCAATGCATTAAATGTAGGATCATGCAAAGGAGAGGGAGTCCGATTGATCCCGTGGTTGGCGACCCACGGGCAGTAGCTTAGTTAACCAACATTGAAGCCACAGTCTTTATGAGCAATAATGTACGCGACCGAAAATTGGGAACCCATGGAAGGCTTTACCACGTGTGGCCCACCGCGCATTCACTCTCGTAGTTACTAAATCCGGTCCTTGTAGGACGCGGCCGATTAAGCAGTTGAACTCCCACCACGAAATTCGCACCCGGTCGGCGCACGTGGTCACAGTGCCGGTGACGTGGCAGGATGTGAGTGGTGGAGGGCGGTGGAATGTACTCATCGAGTAATTATTGTGGGTGCATTAAACAGTGGAGAACTTGGAATTTAGAATTGGAATTGGAATGTATTATTATTTCCTAGTACATGCTTGTATTCAACAATTGAGATAAGTTTGTGGCATTTAATGCATCCCTCCTCTATTTATGTGATGAATTAATTAATAAAGGATGGTGAGGAATTTCACATGGTGAGACTTTTCTTTGTGATGGTTTAGAAATTTATGTGGATATTTCGTTACAATGTTTATATTTTTGTTAACAGGAAATTTTGAAAAAAAAAAGGTAATAAAAGAATATTAAATTACATAGAAGATAACATGTTGGGTGAAATGTAGGAAAAGTAACATGTCGCCAACAGTGTTGGCGACATAAGTGCATGCACTCATATCGTCAACACAGTTGGCGACATCGCTGCAATTTTTTTATTTTTTTTTTTCAGATTTTAGTGACGGAAAAGGCTGTGTATTTGTTGATCGAAGTTATAGAGCACCCTCTACCACTCTGGAAATATATATATATATATATATATATATATATATATATATATATATATATATATATATATATATATATATTCATGTCGCCAACTTCTTTGACGACACATTACTTTTATTGTAATTTTTTCAACATATTATCTTCTCTATAATTTTACACTCTTTTGTTACCTTTTTGAATTTTTTTTGTTTTGTTAAACCATCTCAAAAGTGGTTTGGTACCAACAAAATTTATAAAAAAAAGATTAAATTGAAACTTATACTTTTAACTATTCAAAAAACTTAACTTCATACCTTCAACTTCGATAGATACTAACATAATACTCTCTCTCAGTTAATATTTTCAATTAGGTACCCTCCATCACTTCAAAATTACCAAATTATAGCTTCTTTTATAATTTGGCATATATATATATATATATATATATATATATATATACCAAATTATCGCTCTCTTTCCTCCCCCATTTCAAAACCTCCCTCAACCCCCCCCCCCCCCCCCCCCCCCCCCCCCCCCCCTCCCCCCCAAAACCCAACCCAACACCCGTGTCACTTCCCGTTCCCAGAATACGTATTCTAAATACAAGTACTGCTGGAATGTATTCATTTAATATTTATCATGTATTGTTCTGTATTTAAATTCCTTTAATTTTATGTTAATTAATTTTCTGCAATTTCATTTCTGCACTTTACTTTCTGCTTTCATACTCTGCTTTAGCTTTGCTATGGGTTCGGCTCAGATTGGTTTAATTATGTTGGTTCATCATGAACCGAAATAAACCCCCACCTACCACCACCCCTTCCATTTAAAGCCCATCTCCTTTCTCTCTCTTCATTACTTCACCATTACTCTTCTTCTTCCTCATAACTCTCCCACCAACCTTAGAGAGATAGACAAGTGCCAACTTGCTTCTTGATGGATCCCCATTTTTTATTCTTCCATCATCTTCCTTATTTGATTCTAAGTCTCTTTAGTACTTAGCATTTTCAATTTCCATGGCTTATTTGTTGTAGATCTAAGTTTGATACATTTTCGGATTTCCTAGGTTTTGATCTAGTAAACTTTGTTATCTTCAAGTTTCGATGGTTCCATGTTGTAGAAAATTTCGTTCTACCCAATTTTGACCTATGGAAGTCCATATTTGGGCTTGGGATGAATGATTTATGGAGCTTGGAAGCAATGGCTTCCATGGTTTACATGGTTCTGTTCTCAGAAAATTCGGAGAAGAAGAACAGTCACAGCGGCGCATCAAATCTTCATTCCTCAGCGCATGGAAATCTTTATTCCCACAGCGCATCAAATCTTCATTCCTCAGCGCATGGAAATCCTCATTCTCACAACCGCATTCCTTAGGCGCATGGATTATTTATTTCCCAATCTTATTCCACAGCGCATGATATTTATTTTCCAATCTCATTCCTCAGGCGCATGAGATTATTTATTTCCCAATCTCATTCCTCAGGCGCATGGATTATTTATTTCTCAATCTTATTCCACAGCGCATGATATTTATTTCTCACAGCCGCATTCCTCAGGCGCATGAATTATTTATTTCTCAATCTTATTCCACAGCGCATGATATTTATTTCTCACAGCCGCATTCCTCAGGCGCATGGATTATTTATTTCCCAATCTTATTCCACAGCGCATGATATTTATTTCCCAATCTCATTCCTCAGGCGCATGGATTATTTATTTCCCAATCTTATTCCACAGCGCATGATATTTATTTCCCAATCTCATTCCTCAGGCGCATGGATTATTTATTTTCCAATCTTATTCCACAGCGCATGATATTTATTTCTCACAGCCGCATTTCCCACAGTGCATGAGATTTATTTATTTTCCAATCATTTCCCACAGTGCATGAGATTTATTTATTTTCCAATCATTTCCCACAGCGCATGAGATTCTTTATTTCCCAAACATTATTTATTTCCCAATGTTTATTTTCCGAATTTGGCATTAATTAACATTGATTGTTATCTTGATTAATTATTGATCATGCGTTCCTAGATGGAACTAAGAGACTGGCTAGTCGTCTTATTGAAATGAATGAATGAGACACGTTCATATTAAGTATGAACTACTATAATCGATTGGCCGATCCCGAATATTGACATACAGGCACACATGCAGGCTTCAATTTATTTATTTATTTATTTTACTATAAAAGAAGCATGTGTATTTTATGGTCAAGGCATGATTGTTCCGTGGTTAGTTTGGATTGTTGCATTACGCTATGTAAGACCTACAACCTAACCGCACGGACATCGTTGTAGAGTTGTGCATATCGTACCCCGTACTAAAGTACTCATTCCGAATGACCATGATCCACGGCATGGGATTTCACTCAACGTAGAGAATATTAAGTTAAATAAAAATAATGATTGCATGGAGAGAATGGATTTCCGAGTTCTTACATGGCAGCCCCCTTGGGACGAGTAGTACCCGACGGGCCGGCTGGTTCCCACAGATACTGTAAATCTGCCACACGGGCAGGGAACAGTATCTGCTTTTATTATTATTGTATATTGTATATCGACGGGCGTCCTGCTAGGACTCGTCTAATTCAAGCATGGCGCACATGATTGACTGGATAGACTAGCCTTGCTCGCACATAGTAAGAACTGAGGAATCCCTAATTGCATAATCCCAGGATAACTTGGGACTCACATTAGCAAGCCGTAGTAGTTGATTGGCCGTTCAAGATGATTTGTTTGTGTACTGCACTACTCTGTTACCTAACTGGGATGATCAGAATGTCAGGACATGACGGGCCAACTTCTGTCCTTGTTTGGTTGGGAGGTTGGTTCGAAGTGTCGTGATGTGATGTGAATCCTAGTGGAAAGCAGAGATCTATTATTATTATATTCTTTTACTTACTGGTTTAGTCCTTCATATCGTCCTTCCTTGTGGTACTTGCTATTAGAGGTCTAACCTCTCTGGTTTTGCATGGCCAGATTTAGAGTCGGTCTCCGAGGATCCAGCTTACTTCCACCTCCAAGATGGTCAATACTAGAGGAATGATCGCAGGAGGACTCGAGTGGGTTCCCTAACTTCACCACTCGTTTTGTTATTTACTTTATACTTAGCCGTTTGGCACCGACATGTTAGTCGGATTGTCTTGTACTTACTTTTGCATAATTGTAATTAAGTCAGACGGCAGCTGATAACAATTGTGTATACTTTGCTACATCATCTGGCTATGTTTTGTAAAGCCAGATATCAAGAACATTTTGACTGAGCGTTTGGGACGCCTTACTGCTTTATCTTACATGTTCTCTATTTCTGTTTCTTGTTTGAATGATTGAGACAATAGATGTGAAGTGACCCTAGTGAGACTTTTATGTAGTATGCACCCCCTTGTCTTTTAGACAGCATTGATCGTATTATACGGTATTCATCTACCCGTAATACGTAGCTGGCTGAGTCATTCCCCCGCTCTCCAGTATTCTGGTTCTGGGGCGTGACAACCCGGCAGCCGCCATCAACCCTCCTCGTTGTGCCGCCTGCGACCCCCCGCCACCGCCCCATCCCTGCCCCTCTCCCCCGTGCGACTTCCCCGAAACCCCGTGGCCCCGCCCCGACCGTGCCCCCAATGATCTCCATCGCCTCCCCGTCCGTCCCGACACCGTCCTTTCAGTCATTTACTATTTTCGGTTGACACCGGCAGGAAAATAATATTAGGTAGGTACCTATAAAAGTTCACGATATATCAAGTTGAACAAAGTAAACAGTTGAGGATATTAAGTTATAATTTAGCTTAAAAACTCGAAACGTCATGCAACTTTGAGACAGTTTTCGAAAGAAGTTAAGTGGATGCCTTAAGAAGCTGCTCGTGTTTTTTTTTTTTTTTTTTAGAAGCTGAAAGAATTGTAAACTAGGTTTTAGTGGTGTTATAGTGGATATGTGTTTCCAACCTAGATCCACTACCAAACAATATATATTTAGGGTTGTTAGAGCATATAAGTAAGGCTTATCTCCGATTTCAATTTATAGATTCAGAAATTTGAAGCTCATTTGATTGAGTAGTAAGCTCTATTTTTTGTCTCAGTTTCTAGATATTTGGTCCTATCCTACCCATAGGCGACAAGACTTGGACATCCGAATTTCTAGATTGTAGATTATATGAACACATTTTTTTTGAATAGTAATCTTCATCTCCGATTTCATTTTCTAGATACTAGATTTTATTTTTATTTTTTTACATCAAATTTTTACCACTGTCTATGGAACATGAGCTCACTTTATCATTGTCTCCTAATCTCATGCAACTTCAGCCCATTTTACATCTACCTTTTTTTTAAAATTGAATCTCAAAATAAAATTTTGAATACCATCTACTAATTACACTCCTAGGGCTTACATTGTCGTCTAATTATTCAAACCCATAAACCTCAATTGGATGGCGTCATCCGAAACTCACGGACCGATTGACATATAAACTCGTTTGATAGTAAAAGGAGGGAAAGGTGGAGCAATTCTTATCAAAAGTCATTCATGTTGCAAATTGAATGATTTTATGATGTTGTTTCATCACAATAAGGATGAAAGAGACTATACGGTACAACTTCGGATTTGCAACTATATGCGCAACTTTAATGAATGTTGGTTCATATTCATCATTAGAGTTGCACATATAGTTATAAATGTTTATTCGATTTTAACCGAATCGAAATAGTCAAAACTTATAAATCGAAATTCTAAAAATCTAAAATCGAAATCGAACCAAAATTATTCAAAATTGAAACCAGACCGAATACCGATTCAGTTTGTTCGGTTGTACTATTTATATTGTATAATGGATAGAGTCCAAAGTAAAAAAATCGTGGTTAAAATATATTAAAAATTATAATTTTTATACACGTATTTGTTGTATTTGTGTTCAATGTTAGACTAGTTGTTAAATTACCAAAGTTTATTTTCAAAACATAAATAGAATCATTAGTTTCAAAATATATACATTTTAATAACAACATATGCATAGAATTAAGAGTATTTATATAATTGCACAAGTATTCTGTTTTCGGATTTGGACCGAATCCGAAACCAAAAAACGAAATAGAAATCGAATAAGAAATTTTAGTATTTCTAAAACCGAAACCATGGCAGATCCAATAACTGAAGCTGGAGTCCATCGAATTCGGATGGGCTGGAGGTGGACTAACCTATATAAAAAAAATTATATAAGGAGAAAAAGAGTTTAAATTCTTTTGGGAGTGGGCTAACATGGATCCGTCCCTGACCAAAATTGAATCGAATTTTTTTCCAAACCAAACCGAATCTTTTATTCGGTTCAGTTTTCCGTCCAAAATCAAATATGTTGGGAATCAGATACGTGACTCCGATACCGTGTCTGAGACGTTGCCGTAGCGAAAACTTAGGCCAACCCACCTGAAATAACCAACCCCCGTCTAACGGACACCAAGCACAGATAAACACAAGTATATGGCGGTGACTACGTCACCTGGACAAATTCCAATCTCTATAACTCAGATGAAATTACAAGATTGACAAAAACTAATGTTGAACCCTTTGCCCTAATAGGTTGAAGCCCCTTACCACACTCAAGAAGAAAAGAAAGATTACAATTGAAATCGCTAACTAACCGTAGGAATCTCCCTAACCGAAGTAGTGCGGAACTTTGGACGAGCACCTCGAATCTCAACTTTCTTTGTGCCTCCACATTCATCCCATATATATATGATGAGAAAAAGCTATTTTAGGTCATAATAGAATTTTTAGGTCATAATAGAATTTCTTAAATAGAAAACCCTCAAATAAGAATCCTACTACACCTAAAATACTCCATCAACATCATATTTTAGATTATAATAAGATTTCTTGAGTAGGAAACCCTTAAAATAAGAATCATATTATATCTAAAATAGTCCAGTACTAATTATGGACATTCAAATCAAATTAAATCAAATATTTAATCAGATTTGGACTCCATAAATATGTTCGTACCAAATTTAGACTGAACTCCAACAGAATAATGCTCCCCCCTAGTTCATATAGAAAGAAAATATACAAAAATAGCTTAGTTTTTAATCTGTTGAAAAACCTCTTTTAAAATCATTTTCACATGGACGAACAACAATAGAGTTATACATGAAACTAATAACGTAAAATCGTGTCCTGTTATCAAATAATTAAAAATTAGATTTAAGATCTCAACAAAATTATGCAAGATACCATGGTAAATTGAGACACTTCGTATCACAAAGGAGTCGACTACTAGATGTGACTTAACACAAAAGAATTATCCCATGCTAAAGAATTATCCCATGCTCCTCGATATAGGAATCAATTGATCTATACAACTAGTATGGTTGTCCTTGCTAGAGGTGAGCATTGATCGGATTTTCGACCAAAAATCGAATCCAAACAAACCGACTAAGAGGTTCGATTTCAAAATTAAGATTCGATTCGAATTACGGTTTTCAAAATACTAAAAAAAAATATTTAGTTTCGGTTTCTGGTTTTGGATTTCGATCTAAAGCCGAAAATCGAATAAAAACTATACAATTACCTAAATATCCTATATTTTTTTGTATATTTTACGAGTAAAAATGTGTATATTTGAAAACAACAATAATATATATGTGTTTTAAAATTTGACTTTGATAATTTAACAACTAGTCCAACTTTGTACGTAACTTTAAAATTCAACAAATGTGTGTATAAAATTATAGTTGTTAATATAATTTAACTACGATCACCAAACTCGAGTGGCTCTTGTGGTTACCGAAGAGGTATAAGATCCTGATTGTATGGCAGAAAATCAGTAGATCGAGTCACTGGAACGTATTATTCTTTCCATTTATTTGATGGAAGTTAGAAATAATGGACTCAAAAAATATGTAATATAATATACACAAAATCCTGTACAAAGTAGTGTGTGTATGGATTGGCATCTCAAAAGAACAGAAACAACGATCCCAACTTTCGATTAATTTTCGTTTTGATAATCTTTATAACATTGAATAGATATATAATTTTATAGATTCATTCATATATTATTTTTGTGACAAAACTATTCTCAAGTAGAGTGAGTCATTTTGTTTGTGTTGTTTTGTTCACGCACTCCAAGTAATTTTATTCCCTCATGATACAGTTTCGTGGGGGCTAATCCTGACATCGTTTTTGTTGGCATCGTCGACTGACTGACCGATACAGCAATAAAGCTGAAGATTTCGTGGCAGGAAATTAGGCCGAAACGAGACGTCCCTTTCTCTTCGTGGAGTCGCCATCAATTAGGATTTCTTTCCTCTTTGTAGATTGATGACGTGGAGTACTTATATTGCTTAGGGGTGAGTATTTGGTTTATTCGGATCCAACCGAACCAAACGAATTGGTCCGAAATCGAATAAACAAAATCGAAATCGAACCGAATTGATCAATAATCGAACCGAACCGAACCGAATCTAATTAAATCGATTCGATTTTCGATTTATTCAATTTTTGGATTTATTTGTATTTTTTTAATATATATAATAACTAAATATACCTAGATATATTCATTATATACCTATAGTATATACCTCTATATATATATATACCTATAGTATATACCTAGATATATTTAGTATATACCTATAATTAATATATATATATATATATATATATATATATATATATATATATATATAAATTCAGTTTTTTTATTCAGTTTTTGGTTTTTTTATATATAAACTAAATTTTCTTATTCAGTTTTCGGTTTTGGACCGAAACCGAAATCCAAAACCGAAACCGAATAAGAAAATTTAGTATTTTCAAAACCAAAACCGAACCGATTTTTTTTTTTTAAAAACCGAACCGAATCTCTTATTCCGCTCGGTTCGGTTCAGTTCGATTTTCGGTTCAAAACCGAATAATGCTCACCCCTAATATTGCCGATCAAAATACAAACAAATATGTTACGGACCCGAGCAGTTTCCAATATGACGTAACGACTGTTTGGAAATCAGAGTAAAAAGAAGGTAAAATTATTATTATTATTTTTACTTGTTTGGATGACCAAAAAATAAAGGAAGAAAAATTATTTTATTTGTTTGTTGGAGATAGATATAATTATCATTCAATACTTGATTTTTTTTTTTTCAAATAATAAATGAAACTAACTTTTTTGAAGGGTAGAAAGGTAATTTATTCCACAATCCTCTCAACTTTCTCCATTTTCCTCCCACTTTTGGGAAGAAAATTTTTTTTGGGTGGGGTCCGCATAAATTTTTCTCCCAAAATTGTCTCCCTCATCTTCCCTCTACCTTCCCAAACACCAATACTTTTAATTTTTCACTCATTTTTTTCTCAACATTTCCTCCCCCCCATTTTTTCCTCTTCCCAAACAATACCTAATGGAAGACCGTCACATCAACTTTGGACTAACGTACGGTCTCCAGTCTGTAAAGCAGAGTTTATCAGAAATATATGGAGTTCCAAATATTTTTTTTCATTGGCTTAATTGCAATTGAGATTCTCAACTATCATTGTTTTTCAACTTGATACCGTAAACATTTTTACTCAACAACTTGATACCCTCAACTATCACCGTTTTTCAAATGCACACCATAAAATAAAAAAGTTCAGAAATACACTTGCCCCCTCCCCTCCCCCCCCCCCCCTTCCTCTCTCTCCGGTGATGCCCTCACCCCTTCCTCTCCGGTGATCGATGTCTTCTCTCATCCTCTCTGGCGGTGTGCGACAATAAAGACGTGCGGCAGGAGGAGGGGCTGCGGGTGGGGGGGGGGGGACGACGAGAGAAGGGTGCGGGCGGCCGAGGAGGGCGGCGGGAGGGGGTAGCCCAGAAGGCAGCGGGAGGAGGGGGAGTCGCAGCGGGAGGAGGAGGGAGTCGCAGCGGGAGGAGACGGCCGAGGGTGTTGGACGAAAGGATGGGTGAGGAGGTAGCGATGGTGGAAGGGGTTGTGTCACGCCCCAGAACCAGAATACTGGAGAGCGGGGGCGGACATAGCCAGCTACGTATATTGAAATAGAATACATCTCAACTATACGGTCACGACTGTCTAGATATGAGGGTTTACTACAAGCCAGCTGTCACGCCCCGCTCCCGTAGGAGCGATCGTCCTCGCTAAGGCGTGATGCCGCACGGGCCTAGGTTGCGCCCGTGCAAGGCCAAGTCCAGAAACGGCCGATTTGAGTTCTAAGCCACAGAGTCGCACAGAGTGTCCCCATTTGCAGCGGAATATAAATGAACACAATTGAAGCGAAACCAAATTCTTTATTGATATTCAACAAGTTTACAAGCGGCGCTAGGCCGATATTACAAGTCGCTCAAGCTCTCTCTCTCTCTGAAACATAAAAGGCGTGCCAAGTGGCTTACAAGATGGAATGATTCATGGCGATGTTCCGATACATTATGTCCCGTATATGGTGCTCCAGCTCCTTGCAACGCTCCAAGGCCCAAAGATAGCTCCGCGCCTTAGCACGTTCGATTGAAGCTCCGCACCCGCCGGCGTCTCCTGCATCCTGCAAGTAGACTGTGGGGTTATCAGTACATTGTTATGCACTGGTGGGGAGGCTAGCTCGCCCACAACGCCATCATTACCAAACACGTTGCATTTACTTTTGTGCACCGACTATCATTCATTGTCTTTCTAATCTTGCCTTAGGGTCAATTTCATGGCACATATTATGACCTATCTCGTGTTACTGATTTCAAGTGTCGTATGGAAATACATGCACGACTTACCCATACTTACCGTCTGGCCTTCCCTGTCCAAGTAAACCAAGTTAGTCAACAACAATTAACATGAAGTAGCTTGACGTGATTCATGTAAACATTCAATGTTACGGGCGAGTCTATGTCTCGGGTTCTAGCACGTCGTGGGCATGTTCTAGTGTTACGTTTCGAGCATGTTCAGGAGGCACGTTTCAAGCATGTTCGGGGTGGTATACTTCAAGCATGTTCAGGCATGTTACATTTCGAGCACGTTCATGTTCAGGATGTTACTTTGCGAGCATGTTCAGTAGACACTTGTTCATTTAACTTATACTACTTTGATTTCAATGCAAGAACTTGCACGTGGATTGCCACCAGCATAGTCCACTAAATCTACATGCACGGGTCGCTGGCTTTACAAGCCATTTAGGACATTCCCCTGTGGTATTTCTCAACTTAGCGTAGGGTGATGGCTGGTACACCCCGTTAAGTCTCTTGAATATACCCTGCACTTACGTCTCTTGGTGCCCAAGCCCGCACCCAAGCAGCCCGTAAGCCCCGTATTGATTCTGCCTAGGCCGGCCACGGTTTACCCCCCCAACGCCCGTGCCGCAGAATCCTTCCACTCGACGGCCACGGTTTACCCCCCCATCGCCCGTGCCGTTTGTCCACGACCATTTCGTATTAACTTGTCTTTTACTTAGCGGCTATCTCCGAGCCGTAGGCTAACCCTTAGCCATAATGCGTTAACGACCAGGTTGGCGTCCGTACAGCGCGGGTAGCGAGCCCCGTTGCACGTGCCCGTCACACCTGTCGCTAGCGTCTTCCATGTCTTATCCTTCATGTATTCTTTCTTTCATTTTGTTCTTTCACTTGTTCGTATGTTCATTCATGTTTTACGTATTTATTCATTCGTTGATTGATTCATTCACGCATTACGCAACTCCCAGTGCGGGAGTCGCCTTGGCGACCCATCGGTCCCATAGCCTTTCGATGTTGCTATACTATACTCGGAACGACTATGTTGATAGTCTTCCCATTTCATTGTTGTAATCCATTCATGGTTTCATTGTTAAACGCGTACGAGACTTGAACGTAAGCTTGTGCCGTAGCACGAGCGTAGAGCGCGGGCGAGAGTTTCTATATTTGCCGAGTTCTTTTCCATGTTCTAAACAAGCATGCAAGATGGGATTATTCCCTTAGCTAGGTGCGTTGAGTCATTTATTAGCATGCAAGATGTTATCGCCTAGCGATTCTCGTGAATGTGTCCGTTTTGTTATGTGTGTAGGCTAAGCAGTGACGGGTTCATCGGAGCCACCCACCTTAGTGATGTTCGCATCGGCCGAGCGATACTCCGAGCGCGCCTTTGACAGTCTAAGTCTGGATTCATCTTGACGGGCCAATGCAAGCATTGCATCGATTCTACATCTGGTCGAGGCCAACTCTTCGGGTCGACGGCTCGTTTGAGTCGTTGCACTTGCCGTTTGGATCGGCGTTCCGCTAGGGCGGAGCGGGTTGTTACATAATACACCACTCAAAATAAGTCTCGTCCTCGAGACTTCTGAGTGCAGGTCATCCTACCATTCCTTAACTCGTGTCATCGCGCTTCTTAGACAATTTCTTCGAACGGCTCTATTGTTCGATAGAATCGAACCATACTTGATATCTTTCTAAGTTCCGTGTCGCACGCGTTTGGTCGATTTTATTGAATAGCCTTTCATTCATTTTATAGTTGATTGTACTTATTCAATTCAAGTGTTTCTTCGTCTTGGTTGCCATTTCTCTGTGTCATGGGACAGAAATATTCGCACGAGGCACATTGTAATTCGTCAAATGCGAGGGTCGTAGGCTAAGGCAAACTCACTTTCGTTTATCTCGGTCATCGAGATGACCCGATTCGCTTCTCAAGCGTTCGTGTCCACGAAATCAGTATAATTTCTACTTAGCGGGGTCGACCATGTCTAAGAAATTTTTGTTCGATTCAAGACCACGTATTGTATTGTCATCGAGTACATCTTCCTACCAATGGTTCAGTTCGTTATATCAACTTTTACTTGCACGATATCGATTCCTTATCCTTCACTTGTTTAGGGCCAATCTCGTTGTCGTTCACGCACACTCCGCTCACACGTTTCTTGATTCCGAGCCACGCTCGTACTAGTATTGATCCTTTACTTAACGCAATTTCAAGATCTTTGACACTCTCCCATTCCTCAAGTCTTGCTTGAACTCAATGTATCACTTGGCTGGATCGTGCACGCATTCCAAGCGTCCCCAAAATACATGCATTCAGCCAAGCCGCATGATCTAGAAATTTGTCATTCTCACTCGAGTCGCATCGTGCACATACTCAAGCGTCCCTGAATATGTGCATGTCAGCCGAATCTCGTGAGGGGTATTCCTATATTCGTGATTCACACTACCCATCCATGCCAATCCTCAAGATCAATCCTTCGATTGATAACTCATGAAACAGGGCGTCTCGCCTACCTGCTAGGCCATCTTTTCGAGGCTAAGTCAATGTCAGGATTGGAATCATAGTTCCCCAACAATAATGCCAACACTGACCCCAATCCTAGGGTCAAACCAAAGTCGATAGTACGGGATTTTCTACCCAAGCTCGCGTCACTCAGATTTCTAAACATCGAGCACGATTACCTATTCGCATCAACGCATTCGTTGCGCGTATTCGTATCCATTCAAATCACCAATTCTAACCAATTCATGTATTCGATCACGAGGTCATCTAGCTCGACAATACGTTGCGCCCCAATCTCACGCGAGTCCGATTATCCACGGTGGTTCATGAATCACCATGCAACGCACCCGCGGAATAATCATTCTCATCGGGGCGTAACTCTTGTTTGAGTTTAGACTAACTCATTTTCGATACGCGGATTGGACCTACGCAATCCTCAAATTTGGTTCTTCAAACACACAATTCATTTTCGAGTCACCTTCGCGTCAAACCACAAGTCGAAGCATACAATTTATCACGCCAAGCTAGGTCAATCACCCCCGCTGTATGAATCACCATACCAGCGCTCACGCGGAGTGATCGTCTCAAATCGGCGCGACGCATGTGCGAGGCTGGAGTTGCGCTCGCATAAGACACGCATGTCGACGTTGGGGTTATCGTCGAAGTAAATCCAAGTATTTTTATTTTCATTCGAGCCAAGATCGATAGCCCATTCGTCATTTCGTTCAACTAGAAAATCCACGAGCCACGTCTATATTTTCCTCGACACGTTTCAACATCCCAAGTATATCTTCCAACGGAACAATGACATTTGCTCGATCGTCATTTGCCGAGTCAGAGTACCCCCGAGTTATCGTATATCGATCTTTGATACGCCTCAATACCATCGACGATATGCGTAACCTGACGATCTTCCTTTGCAACAGATTTCGAGTCGTACGTTAATGCTGTTGTCCGAGTTGGATAATCCACCATTTCCTCGATATTCAAGATCAAGTTTGATCGCTATTCCTCAAGCTCGTTTCAAGATCGTTGTTCAAACTCAAGTCACAATTCATTTGAATCAATCCGAAATCGTACGCACGATCTTCTAAGCTTCCTCGATCAAGACCATTCACTTTCATTCATCGTTCCGAATCGTTTTCTAACATGCGTTGCCTATTCACAAGTTGTCTGAACGACATCTCGCTCGGGACTTTTGAAGTCACGATCAACTAAGCGTGACACGTGCTAAGGCTTTGCGCGATCACATCGCCTCGCCGACATACCCGTTCTATCCGTATATCTTGTAGTCTCGCTCGCACAATTTCTATAACGTCCATACACCACTCAGGGTTCGAGCCACTCGACTAGTCGTCGTCACTCATTCTTATTTTTCTTCCGAACCTATCACATACACCACTCGAATTCAAGCCATATGATCTAGTCCTCAATCATGTTCGCGTCATGCGCTAAAACATCCTTCAGATTCGTTCGACGAATCTCTAGCGAAATCGCTCACGTTGCCTCGACGTACTAAGTCGTTCAGGCTAATCCTCCAAATCCAAGCCAATCTTTCGTGCACGCCTAAGCGTTAACTCGATAGCGTTCCTATCGATAGACACTCAAAGTATATTTTCGCTCTCGATCGAGTGATACTTGATATCGCTCGCAACCCGATTGCACCCAAAAGTCGAGGTACGCGACACGCGGACTAAGTTGTGCCGCATAACCATCTCGTGCGGACTATATTTGAGTTTGCATGCTCACTTGCTAGGTCGACGCAAGACTAGTCAGGCACGCACGCGACATGTTAACTTAGCATATGTTCTCTATCGAGTCAAGTTTAACATCGTTCGACATTGTTAGCGTAAAGTTATTCAAGCAAGCCTTGTGTTTGCTAACTTCTAGCATTTTAGTTTTCCTTCGACTCAAGTCTGTCGTGGTTTGGCACAAAGGCCTTCGCCTATCAATCCCGTTCAACCGAGTACTTGTACGAGCTTTTGAAAATATTAGACTTATTGTATAGAACATCCCAAGGCACATGAGAGAGAGCGTATACTTCTTTATTTCTAACGAGCTTTCAAAACGAAGAATTCGATGTGAAGTCCAAGGACGTAAAGCCGTGCTCTGATACCAAACTGTCACGCCCCGCTCCCGTAGGAGCGATCGTCCTCGCTAAGGCGTGATGCCGCACGGGCCTAGGTTGCGCCCGTGCAAGGCCAAGTCCAGAAACGGCCGATTTGAGTTCTAGGCCACAGAGTCGCACAGAGTGTCCCCATTTGCAGCGGAATATAAATGAACACAATTGAAGCGAAACCAAATTCTTTATTGATATTCAACAAGTTTACAAGCGGCGCTAGGCCGATATTACAAGTCGCTCAAGCTCTCTCTCTCTCTGAAACATAAAAGGCGTGCCAAGTGGCTTACAAGATGGAATGATTCATGACGATGTTCCGATACATTATGTCCCGTATATGGTGCTCCAGCTCCTTGCAACGCTCCAAGGCCCAGAGATAGCTCCGCGTCTTAGCACGTTCGATTGAAGCTCCGCACCCGCCGGCGTCTCCTGCATCCTGCAAGTAGACTATGGGGTTATCAGTACATTGTTATGCACTGGTGGGGAGGCTAGCTCGCCCACAACGCCATCATTACCAAACACGTTGCATTTATTTTTGTGCACCGACTATCATTCATTGTCTTTCTAATCTTGCCTTAGGGTCAATTTCATGGCACATATTATGACCTATCTCGTGTTACTGATTTCAAGTGTCGTATGGAAATACATGCACGACTTACCCATACTTACCGTCTGGCCTTCCCTGTCCAAGTAAACCAAGTTAGTCAACAACAATTAACATGAAGTAGCTTGACGTGATTCATGTAAACATTCAATGTTACGGGCGAGTCTATGTCTCGGGTTCTAGCACGTCGTGGGCATGTTCTAGTGTTACGTTTTGAGCATGTTCAGGAGGCACGTTTCAAGCATGTTCGGGGTGGTATACTTCAAGCATGTTCAGGCATGTTACATTTCGAGCACGTTCATGTTCAGGATGTTACTTTGCAAGCATGTTCAGTAGACACTTGTTCATTTAACTTATACTACTTTGATTTCAATGCAAGAACTTGCACGTGGATTGCCACCAGCATAGTCCACTAAATCTACATGCACGGGTCGCTGGCTTTACAAGCCATTTAGGACATTCCCCTGTGGTATTTCTCAACTTAGCGTAGGGTGATGGCTGGTACACCCCGTTAAGTCTCTTGAATATACCCTGCACTTACGTCTCTTGGTGCCCAAGCCCGCACCCAAGCAGCCCGTAAGCCCCGTATTGATTCTGCCTAGGCCGGCCACGGTTTACCCCCCCAACGCCCGTGCCGCAGAATCCTTCCACTCGACGGCCACGGTTTACCCCCCCATCGCCCGTACCGTTTGTCCACGACCATTTCGTATTAACTTGTCTTTTACTTAGCGGCTATCTCCGAGCCGTAGGCTAACCCTTAGCCATAATGCGTTAACGACCAGGTTGGCGTCCGTACAGCGCGGGTAGCGAGCCCCGTTGCACGTGCCCGTCACACCTGTCGCTAGCGTCTTCCATGTCTTATCCTTCATGTATTCTTTCTTTCATTTTGTTCTTTCACTTGTTCGTATGTTCATTCATGTTTCACGTATTTATTCATTCGTTGATTGATTCATTCACGCATTACGCAACTCCCAGTGCGGGAGTCGCCTTGGCGACCCATCGGTCCCATAGCCTTTCGATGTTGCTATACTATACTCGGAACGACTATGTTGATAGTCTTCCCATTTCATTGTTGTAATCCATTCATGGTTTCATTGTTAAACGCGTACGAGACTTGAACGTAAGCTTGTGCCGTAGCACGAGCGTAGAGCGCGGGCGAGAGTTTCTATATTTGCCGAGTTCTTTTCCATGTTCTAAACAAGCATGCAAGATGGGATTATTCCCTTAGCTAGGTGCGTTGAGTCATTTATTAGCATGCAAGATGTTATCGCCTAGCGATTCTCGTGAATGTGTCCGTTTTGTTATGTGTGTAGGCTAAGCAGTGACGGGTTCATCGGAGCCACCCACCTTAGTGATGTTCGCATCGGCCGAGCGATACTCCGAGCGCGCCTTTGACAGTCTAAGTCTGGATTCATCTTGACGGGCCAATGCAAGCATTGCATCGATTCTACATCTGGTCGAGGCCAACTCTTCGGGTCGACGGCTCGTTTGAGTCGTTGCACTTGCCGTTTGGATCGGCGTTCCGCTAGGGCGGAGCGGGTTGTTACACCAGCAGTCTCTTAAGGTCAAGCCTATTGTCTCAATCTCCAGCAATTAACAGAGTTACAAGATGTTAGAGCATCAAATATATATATAAGGCGTCCCAAATATTACATATCGGATGATCATGAAGCTAGTCGTACAAAATGATAGGACTAGCAAGAGTTCGGTCATACATGATCAACCCGAGGATTTGTTAATCATGTTTACAGCCCGTAGGCAGACAGTAAGTAAATATGCATCGAGCTAACAGGTGCTCGTCGGCAAACGCCTCAAAAGAATAAATTTACATATAAGTGGGTGAATCAAAAAGGAAAAACCCACTCGTAGCCCTGGTTCCGTCCAGTGTTCACCATTGGGCTGGAAGCTTGGTAGATCCTCGGGAGCTGCTCCGAAATCTGGCCACACAAAACCAGCTGGGTCAAACCCCAGAAAGAGCAAGTGCCACAAGGAGGCCACAAATAAGAACAAAAGCCAGCATATCAGAACATAAAGAATAAAAGAAAGTACAAGTAGTAAAGTACACAGGGCGATAAACGACTAGGGACGTGGAACCATTCCGGGAGCCAAGTTACAATCCTTAAACCAAACAAGGATCGGGATTGTATCCCTTCGCCTGAATAGCTCACTGTCTCTACCCATTTATCGTTAGAGATAAATAAAACAATCATGATCAAGAGTTCCAGGTACAGGGGCTAGACAAGACTTAGACAGAGCTGGACACCATTCATTCACAATCGGCCAAGCAAGTACTACGGCTTACTACTTTAACTAACTAGGGTTATCACAAGCCTAATTACTAACAAGATGCAAGTGAGAATTTCCAGTCCCAATCCCTGCAGACTATCCAGTTATCCTTCCGCGGGTTGAGAGTTATAGGTGGGTACATTGCCCGGGAGACAAATATACCCTTAGGTGACTTAGAGGGTGCAACACATGACAGTGTGCTGGAAATGTGCTCTACTCGTCGGCAAGCTACAAGTCCATTAAAGCGTCCAGATAACGAGATTGCCTGTGACTGGGAATTCTCCATGTTCTAGTTTGATCTAATCATTAGCCTAATCCAATTTAGCGCGAGTCCCTGGCCGTGGTACCCAGGAAGTCACGTCCTAGACATGATGCAAGACAAGACAAGTGGATTGTACAAGCAAGCAAGCAGGAACACCCACGGTGTCAAGTTGATTATACGAGTCAAGTTACAAGTTACAAGTCAAGTCAAGTCAGGAGTGCGCCGCCACGGGCCACTATCAAGTTATCAAGATAAATCATGTCAGGGTACTGTCAGGAGTGCGCCACGACGGGCTACTATCATGTCAGGTTGGTCATGTCATGAGTGCACCACTACGGGTCACTGTCGTGTTATGCTAGTTCCTTGTCATACCATGCCATGTACAATAGTCATTCCAAACATATTAAGTAAAAATCAGTTCGTGACAAAAGGCGTAAGGATATAAAATGGACGTAAAATATCTAATAAAATACCAATATATATAGGACTATAGAAGAACCAAGCTTAAAGAAATAACAATTCATCATAGACAAGTAGGTTGTGCAAGGGGGTCAGGGGTTGGGCTGCGCAGGGTATGTACTGCGCATGGAAGAGCTGCGCAAGAGTTGCCTTGCGCAAGGGTTACCTTGCGCAAGGGTAGACTGCGCAGGGGGTCAAGGGGCACAGGGTTAAAGGGGCACAGGGGATGCCTTGCGCATCAATTGGATTGCGCAAGGGAGGATTGCGCAAGGGTAGACTGCGCAGAGTATGGACTGCGCAATGGTCGAGTGCGTAGGGGTTACTTTGCGCATGGCTGGCTTGCGCATGGCTAGCTTGCGCCAGCGCAATCCAGCGCAGCGCAAAGCACTGGCTGAGCCTATGCGCAATCGGCCATGTGCTAAAGAGCACAGGTCGAGGTGCGCAAACGGTCAAGTGCTAAAGAGCACTGGCCGAGAGCCTTCACCAAGGCTGAGATGAACTCCTCAAGAACACCAAAAACTTCAAATCTTCATAACTTAGCCAAATCAAAACCAAATCTAGATTTTCAAAGTTCTAACTTGAGTAAAATCGAATTCTCTTCCACATGGAAGCATCAAAACATGCAAAAATCGAAGTTTAATGGATCAAAACCAAGGATTTTCGAAAATGGTTAAAACCTAGATCTAGAAAAATGAAAGCTCCAAATCATAAAATGTCAAGTTCTAAAGTTGTTCTCCATTGCCTAATCTAGTTAATGGACAAATAAAAAGTGGTGCTTATTTGATGGCAAGGTGCACTTGCCAATGGGTTGGGGAGTTGTGTGGAAGAAGGAAGAAGAAGAAGTTGTAAGAAATTAATGGAGTTATGGAGGAGAGAGAAAAGGTTGGTAGGTTTTAATGAGGGTAGTTGTGATGGAATGGAGGTGGAGAATAGGCTAAGGTGTTCCACTCATGATGAACCAAACCAAACCAAACCAACTTCACAAAATAAAACCAAGCCATGGTCCAAACCCATTTACGAGAAACCAAAATCCGCAAGTCGAGAAAATAAAATACGTGCCAAAAATCAAATTACGAGTACAAATACGAAATACAGGAAATGGGGGTGACAGGTTGGGAAGAGAGAGAGAGATGGAAGGAGTATTTTCGGGAAAAAAAATATTTCAGGGTATCAAATTGTAGAAAAAAAAAATTTAAGGTATCAAATTAAAAAATGGTGATAGTTGAGGGTATCAAATTATAACTAAGCATAATTTTCTTTCAAAATATTATTAATAAAAAGTTGGTGTTGTATTAGGGGTGGAGAGTAGGGGTGTGTTGGTTTTAAATCAAATTTCAATTCGAATCGGCCCGAAATAGTGAATTGGATCGATTTCTACAGTACGGTTCGATTTATGGTTTTAGCTTTAGGCTGTGTTTGATTGGGCTTTTTTTCCATGGAAAATATTTTTATCACAAAATTTCCACCAATTGTAGTGTTTGATAGCTTATATTTTCCATGGAATTATTTTCCAAAAGACTATCATTTTTCATATTTTCATCTAAAATGGTGGAAAATGAAGCTTGTCCAACCCATAAGAAAATATCATTTTCCATGGAAAATAACTATTTTCCGTGGAAAATAATGGCAATCAAACACCCAAATTAAGTTTTCAATGGAAATTTTTTAAAATTCCATGAAATTTTTTTCCTAGGAAAATAATTCCATGGAATTAATTTCTTTTCCACATATTTTCCACCTTGCAATCAAACGCACCCTTAAATTTTTTTTGTTGGAGTTCGGAGTTTGATTTTGGAATTTTGCAACCGAACCCAATATCGAATTATAGATATGAAATTAATCTCTATGATTTTAAATTTTTTTTTGTTTATTTTATATCTCTTCTACTCCTAGTTTTGTAAAATTATGATATATTCTCTCATCCATAAAAACTTAATCTCCAAAAAAAAAAAAGTTGAAAATGGTAGCTTTATTTCAAAACCATCAAAGGCACTCTTTTTCTTCTTCATTCCTTATAATTTCAATCTAATTTTATTAAACCAGTCACAATCATTTCTATAATATATTTTTATATTTTGAGCTTTTAGGTTTTTATTTGCTAAATTAAGAATAAGGTAGTTATTTTTAATGTACTTGATTTTTTTGTTGGTTTTGAAAAAAGTCTAATCCATAAAAAAAAGAAAAAATCAAGTCCAACCGAAATAGCTAAACCGAACCAAAATTTAATACGCTTCGGCTTGGTTTGTCTCATAAGTCGGTTCGGCCTGATCGATTTTGAAATTGGTTCGATTATGTTCGATTTTCTCAAAATCAGTTCGAAAACCTAACCAACGGAATGTTCACCCTAGCGGAGACAACTCCAATGACGAACAGTGAGTGATTGCTAAGAGAAAGTATGTTGTGCATTGCATGCTTGAAACCTGATATTATCGGTTCCATTGTATTGTAACTTCCATCAGGGCCGGCCCTGAGCAATTGGGGGTCCAAGGCAAAATTTTCTAAATTGGCCCCATATATAATGTAAAAAAAAAAACCTAAATAAAACAAAAATGTGTTGTAACTAAGATTTGAACCAAGGACCTCTTAAATACAAGTCTAGCATTGTAACCACTGCACCACAATGTTTTTTGTTAAGAAAAAGACATAATATATACTAGTTCTATTATAGACAGTTTCATGTTGGTGCCCCCTTTCGTCAAGGGGCCCTGGGCCGTCGTCCGACCTGCCCTGGGCCAGGGCCGCCCCTGACATCCATTTAGGTAGTGAGTGACAATATTGTTTTTCTCATATATAGTTACCGCAAAAGTATTTGAAAGGAAGAAAGAAAGAAGAAAACATTGTGGTTTTAATTTAAATACCTTGGCAATGGTCCAATGGATATCGGGAGTAATCGTTTCAATTTATTGCACAAAAATTAGAAGGACACCACCACCGAGTCGGTCACAAACCCGTATCAAAGATCATGTAAATGAACACAAACGGAATCATCGAATCTTGAATAGAAACAAAACGAACCACTTCCATCCTCGGTTTGACATTGGCCATGTTGGGGTTTGATTACAATCCAAGTCTAACTAAATTATACTTGGAATAAATATGTTGTCTACTTCAATAAAAGGCTTATTTATATTGAAAATATGACCCAAACAAAAATTGGATTGTGCTAGTGATAAGTAGTATTTGATTCCCATGTCGAGCATAAAATTTTGACACTAATTTTCTAAAGCTTATATAGGGGCAAAAGGGGACGTCCGGGTTGGGACAATGAGCTTTAGCTAGCGTCCAAACTGTCACACTTTGCACATCAACGTTGAGTTAGTGTCCCGTGGCTACCATGTTTACATGTCGAGCATAAACGTTAACAGATCGAGATTGATATGAACCCTCTATGTTGGTCTAAATTTTTCTGCCAGTACTATGTTTCATTCGTCTTCAATAAAAGACCGTCACGTCAGTGTGGTCTGATACGTGCGGTCCTTCCTCGATTTGTAAGGTGTTGCTAATAAATTTTTATCTAATTTCATTGTGGTGACATCATTACGAGACCTAGATTGGTGGGGGTGGGGTGTGGTGAAGCTGGTCATCTAACCCGACTTTTTAGATGTACCCAGACATGGTTGGAGGGAAACATCCTTAATTACTTCACGGGAATATTACTCCGGATTGGAGTTAGGCTTCTAGAATCCTTAACCAGTCCTAAATATTTACACATTATTTTATTTTTTCTTATTTGGTTTACGGAAACAGAAAATTTACTGTACAATAAATTTTTTAATATTAATTACTAAAAACGATAAAAGTTTTGGAAATTTAGCATTACGATAAGATCCGACAGTGCGTCTGTCGGAATTTGGAGTGATGCCCAAATTTCGACAGACGGTTTGTCGGAAATTGGGTAAGCCCAATTTCCGACAGACGGTCTGTCGGAATTTGGTCGTCACCCCAAATTCCGACAGACGCACTGTCGGAAATCCAACACCCCCCTCGGTTCAGCGTGGTTCGGTTCAGTAGTTAGCCCGTTCGGCTAGGTGTGTTTAAAAAAAAAAAAACCGACTTGGTTGGTTGGTTGGTAGGTGGGGAGTGAAGCGTTGGGTTGTTGGGGAGAGTAAAGTGTTGGCTTGTTGGTTGCTGTGAAGCCGAGAAGGAGAAGAAGAAGAAGAAGAAGAAGAAGAAGAAGAAGAAGTAAGAAGAAGAAGAGGAGGAGGAAGAACAAGAAGAAGAAGAAATTCAGTGGTAATTTTTTTTCTTTCAGATCTTGTATCCTATTGTTCACCATTTTTTTTTCAGATCTTGTATCCTATTGTTCACCCCTGTATCATAAACACTAATGTTGATATTTTTCATATTTTTTTTAGGACACTAATTTTTCTAGGACACTAATGTTCATCCTATTTCTCACATTTTTTTAGGACACTAATTTTTCTAGGACACTAATGTTCATTCTATCATAAACACTAAGTTTAATGTTCATTAAGGCATTGTGTGTCATTTTATATACCACTAATTTTGAACCACTAATGTTCATCCTTGTATTGTAATACTAATTTTGAACCACTAATTGTGTGTCATTTTATATATATCACTAATAACAACCACTAATGTTCACTGATATATTAGTGTTTTATAGCTCTAATATTCATTAATATTTACAATTAGTGTTCATAGTTGTGTAATATCAATGAAATTTAGTGTTAGGATACAAGGATGTAAACACTAATTGTGTCATAAACGCTGATGCTATTTATAGAAATAATCAATGATACCTACAATTTTATAGAAAATAACAAAAAATAGAGTCCAAGCTACGTTGAAAATGCTTTGATCTACATACTGATTTCAAATTTGCTTTAAAATGTCCATGCATACTCTTCGAGACTACTATATGCATCAATATAACTACCATTTATTTCGGATAGAGCAAGTTCTCTAACTTTCCAAGCCTTACAGTATTTAATATGTATTCGATGTTCCCTAAATATATCTTTTACAACATTAGATGGACTATACGACTGATTATCTCGAATTTTTTCAATAATCTGATTTTTAACCCATACAGTGGTAGCTAATGGATGAGAATGTAATACCTGTGGTTCGTATAACGTATCTTGGTATACGTGTACGTATTCTTGACTCGTATTGCGTATTTTTCTGCATGGTTATTTTGGCATGTCATTGGTTGTAGCTTAGCATGGTTCGGCTTAGCTTGGTTTGGTTTACTTTTGGGTTCATCATGAACCAAAAGAAAACCCCTACCTACCACCACCACTACCCTTTATTAACCCATTCCCTTTCTCTCTCTTCATTATTCTTCTTCTTCCCTATCATAACTTCTTCAACCACTAGGAGAAAGAGAGAGAGAGAGAGCTTAGGCAAGTGCAAACTTGCTTCATGATGGATCTCAAGTTTTATTGTTCCATTCTCTTCCTTACTTGATTCCAAGCCTCTTTAGAACTTGGCATTTTTCATTTTGATGGATATTTTCTTGTAGATCTAAGTTTATATTATTTTCGGATTTCTTGGATTTTGATCTACCAAACTTCATTATTTTCATATTTTGATTGTTCCATGTTGTAGAGAATTCAATTTCATGCATTTTTGGCTTTTGTTTCGCTAGATTTCGACTTCGGATGAGAAAGTTATGGCCAAAACAATTTCTGGTCATTTCTATGTTCATCTGCAGCATGAACAGCATGTCGCATAAGGCGCATGTTGCAATGAAGCGCATGTCGCGGTAGCCGCATATCATGTCGCAGTTGGCGCATATGATGTCTCTGTTGACGCATGTCGCAGTTGATGAATATGATGTCGCTGTTGGCGCATGTCGCAGTTGGCGCATATGATGTCTCTGTTGACGCATGTCGCAGTTGATGAATATGATGTCGCTGTTGGCGCATGTCGCAGTTGGCGCATATGATGTCTCTGTTGACGCATGTCGCAGTTGACGAATATGATGTCGCTGTTGGCGCATGTCGCAGTTGGCGCGTATGATGTCTCTGTTGACGCATGTCGCAGTTGACGAATATGATGTCGCTGTTGAGCCGCGTGAGCCGCCTGAGGCGCATGTCGCAGTTGGCACATATGATGTCGTTGTTGGCGCATGTCGCAGTTGGCGCATATGATGTCGCTGTTGGCGCATGTCGCAGTTGGCGCATATGATGTCGCTGTTGAGCCGCATGAGACACATGTCGCAGAATAGGCCGCATAGTGCCTGTTTTGGCTATTCTATGTCTTATTTGCATGATTTGTGGCCAGAATTTCTTCCAACTCCCAACGTCATAGTTGTAGATCTTTTCCTTGGCTTCAAGAATATGTCACTAGTTATTTTATGCAAGTTTCTTCCATTTATGATAATATGAGAATAGAACACGATAGTGGCCCGCTGTGGCGCACTCTTGACAAGTAAACTGGCTTGATATGTCTCGACATGCTGTTATGACAGCTAGCCTGACATGACAAGTATGAATGACCTGGACACCGTGGGCGATTGTGTTTGTACAAATAAACTGGTACTGTCTTGCATCATGACTAGGATGGGGATCCCTGAGTACCACGGTCAGGGTTACCTACTGAAATTGACTAAGGCTAATTAACTAGAATGATTCAGTAGTCATGAAGAGATTTCCAGCTACAGGCAATCCCGTTATCTGGGCGCATTAAGTGGACTTGTAGCCTACCGACGAGTATGGCACATTTCCAGCACACAGTCATGTGGTGCACCCTTCATAAACGAACATTCGACCCGGATAACCGGATGGTCTGCAGGGCTTGTGGCTGTTGGGATAATCTTATTGCATCTTGCTAGTAACTAAGCCTGTGATAACCCTAGTTAGTTAAAAGTATCAAGCCGTACTCTTGATTGGCCGTGATTGATTGGATGAAGTTTATTCCAGCTTAGTCTTATCCTGATCCTGTACAAGATTGTATCAGGACATGATTTCTTGTATCGATAAATGATGGGATACCAAGTTCTGTTCAGATGAAGGGTTACAACCCCGGTCCTTGTTTGGTTTAAGGGTTGTAACTTGGCTATCTGAATAGTTCCGTGGTTATCTTACCATATATCGTCCTGCTTATTGTGCCTGCCTTAACAATAACGATCGGGGGTCCAGTTCTGTTCAGGCGAAAGGTTACAACCCCGGTCCTTGTTTGGTTTAAGGGTTGTAACCTGGCTCCCGGAGCAGTTCTGTGTCCTCTCCTCGTTTATTGTCTTATTGCTCCCCATGTCATGCTTGTCATGTTTTACCTTACTTCAATATCGTGATTATTTATACCGGCATTAACAATAAAGATCAGGGGTCCAGTTCTGTTCAGGCGAAGGGTTACAATCCCGGTCCTTATTTGGTTTAAGGGTTGTAACCTGGCTCCCGGAGCAGTTCTGTGTCCTCTTTTCGTTTATTGTCCTCATTGTACCAATAGTATTTGAGACGGGTTTCTATTCAGGTGAAGGGCTGCAACCCCGGTCCTTGTTTGATTTAAGGGTTGTGATCTGGCTACTTGAATGGTTTCCTCGTACTCAGTTTACTGTTGTTATCTCTATTATTATCAGTTCTTTAATTATTATTTATCTTTAATATTCTATTGAGATATGCTGGTTTTAGTTCCTAAGTGAAGCCTCCTTTGTGGCACTTACTCTTTCTGGGGTCTGACCCAGCTGGTTTTGTGTGGCCAGATATCGGAGCAGCAACAGAGGATCCACCTGTCTTCCTGCCCGATGGTGACCACCAGGCGTAACCAGGGCAACGAGTGGGTTTCTTTTGTCCTCCCACTCTATTTGTAAAATTATTCTTTTGAGGCGTTTAGCCGGCGAGCACGTGTTAGCTCGGTTGCATCCTTATTTACTGTCTGCCTACGGGCTGTAACATGATTGACAAATCCTACGGTTGATCATGTATTGACTAAAAACTATTGCTAGTCCTGACATTTTGTACGACTAGCTTCATGATCATCCAATATGTAATGTATGGGACGCCTTACTATTGTATATTGATGCTCTAATATCTTGTGACTGCTACTACTTGCTTGTGATTGAGACAATAGGCTTGTTCATGACCATAGGAGACTGTTGGCTTGTAGTTAAACCCTCATGTATCTAGACAGTCGTGACCGTATAGTGACGTGGATTCTATTTCATTATACGTAGCTGGCTATGTCTGCCCCCGCTCTCCAGTATTCTGGTTCTGGGGCGTGACAGAGAACCAGTTGTAAGTCCACCTAAACAAGAATGAATATTTTCTAGCGTTGCAATAGAAAATCTTTTGCCTCCACCTATGGCTTTAGCATATACCCTCCAATGACAATTTAAACTATTACATTTATATATAATTACAGTAGCATTATTTAAAGTAAATGAACAAGTAAAGTTACGTCTAATTGCAATATCACTAATAAAAGTTCTAAATTTAGAACGATTCTCAAATTGTTTTCCAATAAATAATTCAGGAGTGCTAAGGCTATCAACAGAATCATCATATTCATCATCTAAATTTTCAATTAGATCATCACTATTTTTATCATCGTTATTAACATCATCTACTACATGTTCTTCTTCGGTAAATGGAATAACTTGATGAGAAGAACTAGGACCAACGTTAAAAGTATTACAAGCAGGTATATTACTTACATTTATAGATGGGGGCGGAGTGACATAGATATTAATATACGGTGATTATGCATTCACTTGAAGACCAAATTTCCATGCTTCTTCACTATCTACATTTATACAATTAGATACGAAAATATGTACTAATATAAATTCATAGTCGATAGAATATTGATCAATAATTAGATTATGTAAACTAAGAAACGAAATATTTCGATCAACTAAAAAAACTTGGGTTAAACCCCCTTGATACGCTAACCCATTTAGTACACCTCCAAGCGAGCATAGGATTGTCAGATTTTCATCCATGTTGACAACAAGATGAACTTTCTGTAGGAAGAGAGGAGCTTCAGCTTTCAACAAAATACTTGACAAACTTCTTACTGAATAGGAGAGGTGCTGTGAAGTGAGTGCTGTGAAGTGAATGAGAAAATTGTTGTGAAGTGGTTTGATACTTATAGATGGTATATAGCCGTTGGAATTAGAACGTTGGAATTGTAACGTTAGAATCGTAACGTTGCAAATTGTAACGTTAGAAACTCAACAAAAAATAACCCACCTCAACCCAACAAAAAAAAAACCAAACCTTAAAAAATCAACAATCAAGTAACCCAACCCACCCACCATCATACTCAATTAAACCATAAAAAAAAAACCAAACCCAACTCCAACAACAATCAATAACCGAACCCACCCAACACCGTTTACTTTATCAATTCATCTTGATTTCAGCCAAATGGTATGTCGAAAATTGAACTATAATGCTCATTTTCCGACATACTGTCTGCCGGAATTTGAGCATGCTCATTTTCCGACAGACAGACTGTCGGATTGTATTGTTTTACAAAATTTTCGAAACTTCTATCGTTTAAACAAATATTAATTAAATTATTATCGGTACAGTAAATTTTTTGTTACGGAAATGAAAGGAAAGGAAATCAATTCCTTATTATTTTTCTTTCCTTGAGAAATTGAAATTTTTATCCATTTTTTTTCTTACGGTGTTTGGAGAGAACAAAAAAATTAGATGAAAATTTGAATTTCCTACGGTGGAAAAGTGAATCATTGGTTGAATTGGGGGAGTGGGACCATTTTTTTTTTCTTATTTTCCTTATCTATGAAAGTCAGTTTCCTTTTCACATATTTTTCTTTGACATCCAAACATAGAAAATGAATGATTTTGTTTCCCAATTCCATGATTCCGCCAACCAGACGAGGGCTACATATATGAAAGAATATATTTTTTAAAATTATTATTTTATATAATGTTAGTGGAGTTAAATACATATAACAATATCAATTCTATTTTTTATTTTTATTTTTGGAACAGATAGAAGTGTAAGGATCAAATCTTACTTTTAAACAACAATCGTTCTGATCACCACAAGCTACAATGAGCTTAACTTTGATACAGAAGGTTGTATCAAAGTTTTAATACAACCTATGTATGACAGGTGGACCCCCTTACACGGTTTACCAAAAAATAGGGGGGCACCTTCATACAAAAGGTTGTATCAAATTTTAATACAGTCTTCTGTATCAAAGTTTCTTTTTCCCCAATCTACTCTTCTACTTTCTAGCTTTCCAAATATTTTCTGTGTCTTAATTTGGTGTGAGTTTACAATGTTCTAATGTTTTGAAAACACCATCTCCAGAAATTTCCATCATTTTTTTATAACTTGTAAGTTCTTTCTTTGTTTAAATAATTCTTTATTAGTATATTTTGAACTAATTTTAGTACATTTTTTAAATATTGTACTATTTTTAGTTAAGACTGAAGTGTACCGGATTATAATAACAAGCACGATTTTTCTCCAATATGATTTTGAGATTACAGCGTTTTTGCTAGACAAAGTACATTTCCCAACTCCAGAGCCCATTATTTATCATGCCATGCGATAAATTTTGAGGTTTATCTTAGTTTCTACAAGGTTTTAAAAATCGAATCAGAGATCGATTCGACCAGAACACTGGGTTGGACCATAGGTTAATTCGGTTGAACTAGTTATATAGACTTACAATCTCGCATTAAATATGTTATATATATGGTACACAACTACACATTACTTAGTTGGTACTGTTTCTTTAATATTAGTAGTTTTAATTAGTTTTTAAGTTTTAATAAAAAAATGAAATGAAATCCAGTTGGATCGAATGATTCGGTGGTTTGATCGACCGAGTCGACCGGATTAAATAAACGAAATGGTTTTGCAAAAAATAGTGAATCGGCGAGTCCGAATATAGTTGGGTTAACAAGTTTGTCGGACCTATTTTAATTTTTTTTAGATGTCCGATGTTACACACGTGACTTTGTGCACATTGCATTACATATCTTTTGGGTCCACTGATCTAAACTCACACTATTTATATAAATGGTGCCCAGTGTCCCTTAACTCCCACTATTTTTATAAATAGAAGAAATAATATGTCCATATGGTTCGATCCATTGATCTTATATTATCCAGTCAGAGACTTATGTCTCTCTTTGAGAAGAGTTCGGCCGATTTTTAAAATATTATTTTTCACATTTTTTTTTTGTTGCTAAATTACAACCTAATACGCTCAAATATTCGAAATTTTTAATTTAATATCCTAAACTTTGATAGGTATTAACTTAATATCCTCTCTCAACTAATATTTTTAACTTGGTACCCTAGGTCACACTAACAGTTAGTTTCATCGCTAAAAATAAAATAAGATAAAAAATTCCTAAATTATCCTCCCTCACCCCCCCTTCTTAACCCCACCTCCTCCCTCGCCGCACGTCGGCCACACTCCTCCCCCATCGCGCCACCCTCTCCCTCCTCCGCCGCAGCGTAGCCGCCCCCCTCCCCTGCCATGCGCAACCGCCCCCTCCCCTGCTGCGCGTAGCCCTCCTCCCACGCGTACAGTCCGCCCCTGCTCTCGCGCACCCTGTCGACGGCGGCTGTTACTGCTGTGTCTACTGCGGCGGCAGCTATGCAGCCCCCCTCCGGTTGCCAGCGATGGAGAAAAAGGGGGGCATGCTGGAAAGAGAGAGGAGGTTAGGAAGCGTATTTTTGTCATTTACTAACTCAGTTAATATTGTTTGAAGAAATGATATCAAATTGATGTCTGTCAAAATTTAAGAGATTAACTTGAAAATTTTTAATAGTTGAAGATATCAAATTGTAATTAATTTTTTTTGAGAAATTTTGAGTTGCACCCCACATTATTTGACCATATACAAGGTGCACCCGACTGCTTTACCATAATGTATAATACCTTCCACTTTTGTCAAAAAGTAATAGTCAACTCCGTTGACTGTTAATTTTTGACCGAAATATTCCTAACAAATCACCATTATTACTTGTTACCCTCGTCAGCTTGGGAAAAGGGAAGGGGTATTTCGGTCAAAAATTGACGGTCAACGGTCAACTCCGTTGACCGTCAATTTTTAACGTAAGTGGAAGATATTATACATTATGATAAAACTATGAAGTACATCTTGAATATGGTTAAATAATGTGAGATGTAATTCAATTTTTTTTTTTTACACAAAATAACAGGTAGCGCAAAATGACAAAGAACCAGGCAGCGGAGCGTCAACGATGGAGGCCATAGTGCCCCCTTGTTATTATTATTATTATTATTTTCTGGGGAAAAGTGAGGTGAGCAACGACCGCATAATTTTTCCAGCGTGCTTTTGAGGCCACTTCTCTCAACCGTTCCTAGGAATGTCGGACCTCTTCTCTTCTCACCCATCTAATTAATATTTTAATCCCAAATTCTATGTATGTCCTTTTCGTAAATGTTGGGACTGTAGAAATGGTCATAGGATTCTTTCTTTGGAGGAGGGGGTTGAGAAACTCGAGGTTGCTTTTTCCTAAACACAAGGATCTATGTTTGCTTGTCTTGTCTTGTCTTTGGCATGACTAGTGAATTACAAGGCACCCCCAACTTATTAGTTAGGAATTAGGATCAAGAATATTCGATACCCTTATTAGCAATCACCCGAATAAAATTCGTATTATACGTAAAAAATTTCGTATCTTTCATAAACGAATAATACTGATATACTTTTGACAGATTCAAATTAGTATATAAATTTTAAGTATGAAAATTTTTAAAAATATTTCGTATAAATTATTGAAAAATTTGGCACAAAAAACGTGATAAAAATCTTTTGAATTAATCAAATTTGACAACATATTTAAGAATGTAAAATTTCTAACCTCGATATTTCGATTTTTTGAATATTTGATCGAATTTTTGAACGTATTTTATTTGTACTGAGCCGATTTATACTCGTACTTTTGTCGTCCTGAATTTTTTTCGTCTGTCGAATTGCTAACAAGGTTCTATACTACTATATAATAAAAGGAAAGTATATTTTACCGTAAAAAAAAAAAAATTCTTCCAAAAATGTCCTCATATATGCTTATCAATTAAAATTGTTCATTAAATTTAATATAGATAGTTATATAATTACCTATAAAAAAAGAAATAAATTAAGAAAAATATTATTTGTTCTTTTTAAGTATTATGAAATGCGTGCAAGGTACCTGTATATATGCTAGTTGATAAATAAAGTGAAAGTTCAATTTTAACTTTAACTACATCCATACATACCACGTTTGCCATAAATTATTCAGTGTTCCGGACCCTTGTTAGCAATCACCCGATAAAATTCGAATTATATGCGAATTGCCAATAAGGGTGGACTATTTTTTCTTCTTCTATTATATGCAAGTCTAAAATAAAGGAAAAAAAATGTATTATTATATCATTGGGTAGGGGCACGGATCAAGACTCACCGTGAATCGAACCACTGAATAATTTTTCCACGTTACAGAGATTCCAAACTACCATAACAAGTACAAAAATATTTACATTTTTTATTTGATGTGTTATTTGGTTCTTTTAGGTACTGTTTGGGAAGGGTGGAAAATGGGAGAAAGGAAAAAGTTGAGAGAAAAGTGAGAGAAAATTTTTAAATGATGGTGTTTGGAAAGGGGGAGAGAACATGGGGGAGAAAAATTTGAGAGGAAAATGTAGGTGGGTCCCACCAAAAAATTTTCCTCCCAAATGTGGGGAAAAAATGGAGAGAGATGAGAGAAATTTGAGTGAATTTACCCCACCACCCCTCAAAAAGTTAATATTAAATCATCATTTGAGAATACTAAGGAGGAAATAGTAATTATACCTATATCCATAAACAAATAAAAAATTATTTTTAAACTTTTCCTTCCCCTACTTTTTGTCCATCCAAACAAAGGAAGAGAAAATTAACTTTACTTTCATTTTACTCTCCTCCATTTTCCTTCTCCTCAAATTTTTCTCTCCCTCCCCACAAATGTTCCCAAACACAGTGTTAATCATTCTTTGGAATGTTCAGCTTCACATAGTATAAATACAAATGGTGAGAAGAATACATTTTTATTCTAGAAAATAATATAACGAAAAGACATTTGGGGACTATTTTTTTTTAGCAAAATACATAAAGAACTTCTATAATATTTTTATTCTAAAATTGGCATTTTGTTTTTTTACCAAATAAGGCAGCATAATTAGTTTTTTTTTTAAGGCCCCAACATTTTTTTTCCTTCGAATTTTATCATGACCGGTAGTTTGGTCAAAAAACTACCGAGCACAATGAATCTTGAACCAATAGTTGGTCGGTCATAAACGACACACCTTCATCGACTGCTAGCCATGGTCGACATCTACTGTAAGGACTTGTTTGGTAAATGGATTTGGATTTTGGATTTGGATTTGGAAATCCAAAATTCAAATCCAAATCCAAATCATGGATTTCAAAATCCAAATCCAAGTCCAAATCCAACTCAAACCAAATATACGATTTGGATTTATGATTAATAACTAAATTTTAGTCATGATCAATAATTAAGCTATTAATTAATTATGATTAATTATAGTTATTATTAATTATAAATTAATAATTAATAATTAACGATTAATTATTATTAATTATAAAATTAATGATTAACAATCAGTTAATTTTTAAATAAATAACGATTAGTAAATAACGATTAATAATTAACGATTAATAATTAATAATTATAAATTATAATTAACGATTAATAATAAATATTAACGATTAATAATTTTTAATTAACGATTAATAATTATAAATTTTAATTAATGATTAGTAATTATAAAATTAATAATTAACGATTGGTTAATTTTTAATTAAAAAATGATTAATAAATAACGATTAATAATTAATAATTATAAATTATAATTAATGATTAATAATTAATAATTAATGATTAATAATTTTTAGTTAACGATTAATAATTATAAATCATAATTAACGATTAGTAATTAATAATTAACAATTAATAATTTTTAATAATTAACGATTAATAAATTTTAAATAAATAACGATTATTCTAATTATAAAATTAATAATTAATGATTAATAATTAATAATTAACGATTAGTTAATTTTTAAATAAATATTAGTTAGTTTTTAATTAACTAAACTAATATTTTAAAAATAATAATTATAAATTAATATAATGATGATTAGTAAATTATTAATTAAATTATCATAAAATATGATTCTAATCGTGATTAAAATATTATTAATTAAGATTATAATAAAATAGTTATTAACAAATGATTAAATAATATTATAATAATACTAATAAATTATTAATTATGATTATAATTGGATATTAATTAATAAATTATTAATTAAGAATATGGTTATGATTAATAAAATTATTATGATTATGATTAATAAAGTAATAAATTATTAATTAGGATTATTATAACTTATTAAATAATAAAATTATTAATTAATAAATAATTAACTTAGAATATAATTATGATAACTAACTATTAGTTAGTTCTTTTGTTAATTAACTAATTTTTAACGAAATTATTAAAGAATAAATATTTTAACAAAATTATTAAAGAATAACTAATTTTGATTTTACTAATTTTTAACAAAATTATTAAAGAATAAATATTTTAACAAAATTATTAAAGAATAACTAATTTTTTTCTTCCAAATCCAACCAAATCCAAGTCCTGGATTTTGTCATACTTTCCATATCCAAATCCATCTCCAACCAAACATAGGATTCCATGAATTTTCTCCAAATCCATAAAAATTCAAATCCCACCTCCAAATACGGTTTACCAAACAGACCCTAACTCGCAGTTTTGGCCAAGCAACGTGCTCAAACATCGGCAATAATCTACCACTTTTTCAGGAGTTATGTAGCCTCTTGCAACAAACTATCATTTTAAGGATACATTTGTAATATGCTCTTTAATTTTAAATAAACTTCCATAAATTTATCTAAGGCTGTGTTTGGCAGAAAGAATAAAAAAGTGGAAAGAAGACAAATCAAAAAGATTTATTTTTCCTCCATATGAAAATGAAACACTATTTCCTTCATTTGCGTTTGGTAGGATGGAAAGAAAATGGAAGTGATATATTTTTCTTTGTTTGGTATAGAAAGAAAAGTGGAAGAAAGAAAAATAAAAAATATAGACTTTACCAATTATATCCTCAACTAACAATATTTATTTACCATTTGACTTTATTGAACTACTTTAATATAATATAATTTTTATAGGGTATAATTGTAAATTAACATGTGTATGTAATTTTTCTTCCACTTTTGGGATGATTGATTTTCTTAGGTTACGAGGGAAAATCAATCCCTCCACTTTTCCTTCCATCCACTTTTCTCCTTATACCAAACAAGAAAAAAAATTCTTTCCTCCCATTTTTCTCTCATATATATTTTTTTCTCCCACTTTTTCCTTCTACCAAATACACCCTAAAAGACTTGCTAGTTTTGGCATTTTGATAAGCAAATTAATAAACTCTTCTTCAAAAAATTTAATTAGGTGACATTTTTGGTACAAGCTAAAAATAAAATATTAATTTTAGACTAAAAATATTGTTGAATCATTTACCTATGTTGATAAAAAAAAATGCGCATTAAATATTATAAAGCTAATATAATGTCAAACAGTGATGAACATGTAGTTAACAAATGTCTGGTCAACTTCTTATAGCAAAAGCATACTAAAATCGTTTACGATAGCATTTAAAAAGGGTTATTTAGTATTAGGGTCTTAAATAGTAGTGAATATGAGATTTGGATTTCAAAATTGTTGGGTCTCGAAATCATTGTTCACTAATCTCAATAATCTATATGAACAATAATTTCGAGATCCAAATCCTAGCGTTGGTTAATTTTGAGATCTAAACTCTAATATTCACTATTATGTAAGATCCAATTACTAAATATTTCTTTTAAAAAAAAGAAAAAGATTTAGGACAACTTATAAAATTGGTTTATTATGTGTCAAGTACTTCTAGTCCAAGTGGTACTAATAGAAAGCATTCTCTCCAAAGATTTTAAGTTAAGTTTTAGAAAAAGCACGTAAATTTTTCATGTGTCGGCTCGGGCCTGACTGGATCCATTAAACCAGATTATGGACAATATGTGACAAAAACAAGTTCTAATAAATAATTATCATTTATTTGGTAGAAGTTGAGAGTAATAGGTCAAATATGTCTGCAATGCAGCGTGCACAAAATCTCGTGCGTGTCGTCGAATATCTCAAAAATAATAATTATCATTCAAAAAAGAAAAAAAAAAATCTATGCATCAATTTTGTGTTTCATAACCGGTGAACCAACCTAATTATTCGATAACCCTCTTTTAACCCTAAAGTATCGCAGAATCACCGGATTGGAAAAAGAAACTGATTATTTTTCTATGTTTGGATGTCAAAGGAATTGAGAAGGAAAGAAAAGTGATTTCCAATGGAAGAAAAATTAGGAAGGAAAGTGATTCCATCCATCCAAGTAAGGAATCACTTTTTCATATTGAAATATTTACTTTTCTTTCCAAATTCTTTGATATTTTCAAACATCCAAAAGAAAAATTAATAAAAATTATAATTTTTCAAAACAAAAAAAATGTCAAAGAATTATTTTTCTTTTCCTTCCATTCGGAGGACCAAACGCGGCCTAAAATTAGCCATTGATGAACTTTGGTCCGTAGAACGGTAGATGGTACTCCTAAAGGCCCCACTAACATGTGAAGTATCTCATTTTTGAACATGGGGTCTCTCTCAAATTTTAAGTCCCATATGCATTTTGATGGTTGACAATGTGACATGCTAATGACTCTACAAGCAAGTGTCCTGCAGTCTATACTCCCATCATGATTCATGTCGTTCTCTCTTTATGATATCTTCTTCTTCAAACCTCCAAAAAAAAAAAAAAAGGAAGAAGAAAAGACCGACCAACTAGAACCACAAGCAAGCTAATGAAGTGCCCAAATGAGTATGGGGAACTTGTGAAGATTGAGTCATGATGGGATCTATGATTCAATCGAGCATTTATGGTGCTAAGTAGAGGTGAGAGAGATTCTTGGAAGTGGAGGGGGAAGTCTAGTTACATCATCTTTAGTTTCTCTAGGCATGTTACGTAGTCGCTACTATTGTTGTTGATTTGACAAGATGGACCAGTCAGGGAGAAAAGGAACTTCGAGAAAAAGAAATAAAAATTGTAGTATATATTTATATAATTTTATCCAACGGAAAAATATTTCTTATATTTTCTCAGAACATAAATTTTTTTAAATATTTGCGAGGAGAAAGATATTAGGCGCCAGAGAAACTGACGCCAAACATAAAAATAATAATTATTTGACGCTATTGATACTGACGTCGAATTATTAAAACATTATTTTTAACAAAAAATAAAAATGATTGGCGCCAGTAGAACTAGTCCCAAATTCAAAAATAAAATAAAGAGGGCACCAATCAAACTAGTCCGAGTTTTTTTTTTTGTGTGTGTGTATGTGTGCGTGTGTAACTAATCTTCTCAATAGCTCTCGGGCCTAATTGGAATTTTATGATAATTAGCGGGTGATGGGTTGACTAGGGACTTCTTGGGACTTAAGTGCCTTCTCTCACAAGGACATTCTCAGCATGACAGCAGCTGGACTCCCTTGCATGAAGAGAGTGCAAAAACAAATAATACAACTTTCAGCACCCATAGTTGCATTAGAAACAAATACACTAAAGAAGAAATTAGAACAACTTGCCCCATCCAAACATGTACCTAAGCACTGTGCGCCTTCATTCCTTTTCTTTTATTTTTTTCTTTAATATTTAATTTAATTTAATTTTCTTTTTTTTATTGTTTTAATATTTTTGTTGAGAACGCGACGTGACATGAATCGGAGTTGGCCATAAGGTGCGATTTGAATTGGGCACATATGTCTTAAAAGAGAATTCTCATGCAAAACCTGACCCAATTCCAATTATCTACCCTTCCTTCATGAACCCATTGCCTATCCGATGCGGGACTAAATTACCAACTCCATTGTCATCTTCTTTTTTAACACTCAACCGGAAACGAGATACAATCCAACAATCTCCACCTTAGTTCATTTTTGCTAGCCGAATAACCTTTAACACCCTTGCTATATTGGCTGTTCCCGCTAGCCGAACAACCTTAGCACCCATATATGCTATCTTTTTTGTTCGTTTCCTCCAGCCGAACAGCCTTAGCACTCATTGCATCTTTTATTCGTTTCCGCCAACCAAGCATCCAGGAGATCGAACATATTGTCATCTCGATCCGTTCGACCATAGAACCAAACCGGCACGTTCATCAACACCATTGTTGTGTGCCAACTACAACGTTGAGACTCGAGATGCTCGTCCACATTAGGTCTAAGAGAAAATTCACACTTTGCTCTTAGTACTTCACCATACAAGATAGAAAGAAGAAGAGATCTAATCGAGGAGTCAACTTCAGTTAGGGAGATTGCTATGGGTTGGTGAGTGATTTTAATTTGTAATCTCTTTATTTTCTTCTTGAGTGTGGTGAGAAAGTTGAACCTATTAGGACAAAAGCTTCAACATTGTTTTTGTCAATCTTGTAATTTCATCTGATTACAGAGATTGTGATTTGTCTAGGTGACATAGTCACTTTCATATACTTGTTTTTATCTATGCTTTGTGTCCATTAGACGGGGGTTGGTTATTTCAGGTGGGTTGACATAAGTTTTTGTTGCGACAACGTCTGAGACTCGGTATCGCAGCATAGGTGGGCGTGTCCGATTCCCAATAATTTTATATTCTTCTAAGTTTAGGACGAGGACAGTGTATGGGAAGACTATATACAATTTTTTACTAATCATTCTGAAAACTATATTTAGTTAATGAGTATCATTAGTAGAATAAAATTAGAGAAATTTGATAGAAATTTGTTAACATGAAACTAATAATATTTTTCTAAAATATAAAGATTTTTAATGAACCATATTAATAAATAAATAAAATATTAAAATATTAAAATAGAAAGATTTTTAAAGTGCTTGGTGTCCATTAGACAGGGGTTGGTTATTTCAAGTGGGTTAACCTATATTTTCGTTGCGGCAACGTCTCAGACTCGATATTGGAGCGCAGGAGGACGTGTCTAATTTCCAACAAATTTATATTCTTCTAAGTTTAGGATGAGGAAAGTGTATGGGAAGACTATATACAATTTTTTACTAATCATTTTGAAAACTATATTTAGTTAATGAGTATAATTAGTATAATAGAATTAGAGAAATTTGATAGAAATTTGTTAACATGAAACTAATAATATTTTTCTAAAATATAAAGATTTTTAATGAACCATATTAATAAATAAATAAATAAAATATTAAAATATTAAAATAGAAAGTTAAGTACATAAGAAACACATATTATAGGCATATTAGACCATCTCCAATGGTGATTTCTAAAATTGAGTTCTTATCCTACTTGGCATTGTACTTTAAGGAGATTTCTATCCTAGTTGGAAGAGTTTCTACATAGAAATTGTACATATACAAAAAATGCTCTCCAATTGTTCTCTATTTCTATCATATGTGTCATATAGTAAAATGACCAATTTAATGGTGTGGGACACAATAATAATGTCATGAGAGAGAGAAGAATTTCTATGAGAATTTCTACATGTAGAAACCCTCCTAGAAAGTTTTCATCCTACATCATTGCCACCTAGGATAGAAATGGTGATAGAAACCACCATTGGGAGAAATTTTTTCTAAAATGGATTTCTTCCATAGAAATAGGGAAGATAGAAACCCCCATTGGAGATGGTCTTAGGGGTTCCTTTCAAATTTGGGCTGCCCCGGGCCCCACCTAGACCCTTGTTGGGAGTTCATTTTTGTTTACCTACGAAAACTTGTGTGATGTTCACCGTTATAATCAAGGATTGTCATGTGTCAACGTAAAATTACTTTTATTTTTTTAAATTAACTTATTTTATCTCATAATAATAAAAAAATGTTTTAGATTGACATATAACAGTCCTTAAATGAAATGATGAACATTACATATATTTCGGTGGGTAAACAAACATAGACTCCCTTTTTTAGCTCCAACGCATCTTTTAAGACACGTTATTTAAGGCAGTTAAAGTACATACCATTACTCAAAATTCTAGAATGTTAGCAAACGATGGAGATTATTTATTAATATTATTCAATATGACAATTTGCATATGACGAAAATATATTAGTGTTAACTAATGCAAACTTGAAAACATGATTATGATCCTAAATGACATATTGAGAATCGGGACGGCACTGGCTCAGGACAGGTCGAACGATGGTCTAGGACCCTTAGACGAAAGAATGCACCAACATAAATCTATATATTATAGAAAAGTAAATATCATGTGTCTTTTTTAATAAAAAAATCTTGTGGTGTAGTTGTTATAATGTTTGACTTTTATTTTACAGGTTATTGGATCAAATTTTGGTCGTGACAATTTTTTATTATACTTACATTTTTTTTTACTTTATGTATAGTGGGTCTATTTGGAAAGTTTTGTCTTGGGCCCACATCAGCTAAGGGCCAGCCCAGTTAAAGAATTAAAAAGTTACTCAATTTTCAAAAACCACTTGATTATTAACCCAGGATATATATATACAATGAAAAGCACTAGAAATTTTCAAAGTTCGATATGTAATATCGAACTCGAGTGGCTCTTGTGGTTACCGAGAAGAGGTATAAGACTCCGGATGGATGGCAGAAAATCATTGAAACGAGCCACGAGGATGTATTATTTCTTCCATTTATTTGATGGGAGTTGAAGACAATGGGCCCAACAGACATGCAATGCAGCGTATACTAAGTCCCGTGCGTATCGTCCATCTAAAAAAAAAAAATTTCGACATGAAATTCTTAATTCGAGGTTGCCATCAAAACTAAACACTCTTTTTTTTCATTATATACCCCAACAATCATACCCCAAGTTTGGGTTCAATGTCGTCCTGGAGGCTGTCATTTTCCGTAAAGTCTTCGTATATATAAAATAGCTTGAATTGTAATATATAAAAAAATATTTGTTATTGATATTGTTAATGATGGTGGGTTTTCAATTGGCAACTGTTTTGACCCCAGGATTTAGGGGGTTGTTTTTGTTGTTTTGCTATGTTTAAATTTTCAGTTTGTCACATTCTTTGGAGTTATACATTTAAACTAAAACACTCATCATTTCAGCGTAGCTTCATTGATAGAGTCGTTAGTTAAGCAAGTGGAATGAAGGTAATCACAGGCGTGCTTACCGAAGGAAGCGAGGCCTCGCCGATTGAGAGTGTAGCGAGGGTGAATTTCCGAACGATTAAGTCACTCCTTCCGTACTTAAAAAAAAAAAAAGAAAAAAAGAAAAAAAGAAGAAGGAACTTTGAGTTTAAAATAACTTGTAAGTTGCAACTAGGAAGCCATCAACAACTTTTGTTTTATTACGCAGAAGAAAGCAATTTTATTTTCAATGTGAAGGAGCTCGTGGCCTAACAGCATGTGCGAGTAAAATTTTATCTTATTTTCAGAAAGCACCACAATGAGTCTCCAAATGCATAAATAAGACGTAAATGTATATTTGTAACAACAAAAGATATTAAAGTATCATTGTAAGCATCATCCAAGTCATCTCCCACCATTAATAGTTCGTGGTGGAACGTAAAACGAAAAAATTATTTGGCATTCGCAGATGTACAATTGGTGCACCTGCGGGATCGAGCATGATGCTGCCGCCGCCACCACCACCCCTACCGTTCTGCTGCAGTCTTCCCCACCCCCCTCTCCACCGCCGCCTCCTCCTTCTCCGGCTACAATGACGACAACCACCCCTCCTGCTGCTCCGCCATCCTTCGATGTCGGTGCCGTCGTCGCCGCCTCCTCCTCTGCCATCGAGCCCTCCCCCTCTACCGCTCTACCTCACCCCGCCGCGGCAGCGACGTCGTCCTCGCACCGCGGGTGTACCGACTGTGCACCCGCGGGTGCCAAATAACAGATTTGATCATAAAATGTCCCATAAATTAAAATTGACAATCTTGTTAACGAAGAGGTAAGAGGAAATTTTTGTTATTAGAAGTTACATTAATCCCTAAGATAGCCAAAGAATAAAAATTAATGACGTTTTGGACAATTTTGAAATATCAATCATCGGTTAGTATCTAATTCCCCGCAAAAGAAGGTTTATTAATTTTAATATTAATAAATTACTAACATGTTAATTATGGTCATACAAAGACAAGAAGAGACATTTTGAGTTATCCTCTACTTGTTTTATCATATTTCAAGGTACATTCCACCAATTAACATAATGTATAAACTCTCTACTTTTAATGATAACCGTCAATGACTAACACTCAACTCCTTTGACTCCCAACAATTTATGATCAAAATATCCTAAAATAAGTGGGGTGCACCTTAAAATATGACAAAAATATCCTCAAATAAGTAGAGTCACCTTGAATTATTACCAATATATTATCAAATAAGTGAAATGCACCTTGAAATATGTTAAAATAAGTGGGTTGCAACTCAAATTTTTTATTTATATTTATGTACATCAAAGAGTTTGACGACTAGTCATTGACGGTTTCCGTTAAAAGTGGAAAATTTCATGCATTATGCTAATTCGGTGGAGAGCATCTTGAATTATTATAAAATAAGTGGAAAGCAACTCGAAATTTCTCAGACAAAAAAACATTCAGACAAATCTAAGGAAAAGTAAAACAAAAAACCTAGAAAAATATCCTAACCCTAGGCAACCATGGCGGTGGGACTAGGGTTAGGGTATTTTCTCAATCAAAGTAAAATCAACCTATTGGGCTTGATTTGGTAGTAAAAACAACAAAATTTGTTCCTAAAATGAACTAGCTTTCCAGAAGAAAAATGCATAAATAGTTGTTGCCAAATAGGTACTCGCATTAAAATAAATAAAATAAAAACAGTCTAAATAAGTTGTACTAAAATGAATCTTAGTATGTAACGAATATTTGGAGTTACTCCATAGTCTCAAGAACACTAGGACAATCTCTCTCATTCATGAGTAATTTGAGAGTTACAAGGATAAAAGATTCTTAACAGTGTAATACTAATTCTAGTAAGTTTAATTTGTAATTTGTAAACATGGATGATGATTGGGAACCAACTCACCTATCAACATTGGAGAAAGATACTAGTATTGTCCAAGAGTGGGTGTCTACGAGTGCATGCAAAGAGTTAGGTCCCATGGCTGCATCAATATGTAATTTATGTGACCATGTCAAAACATAGATATTAAATCATAGGGTACTTTACGTTAACATTTTCTATGTTTCATGTTTATTACACAAATTTTTCTTCTTTTGAAAATAATTACACGGACCTCCCATATATTTTATATAAAGAATTATTATACTAACCATTCTTATTTTCAAATAAAACATAAAGTTAGGAAAAGTCTACGTAATTATTTTCAAAATAAGAAAAGTTCTTGTAATAATTAACTATGAAACATAGGAGGATTAGTGTATTTATTTGTAAATCAGAAGGTTCACTTGAGGCTAAAACCCAGCTAGCTTATTAAAAAGAGAAAAACTTAAAAGTATATGAGAGATATAAAGAGTGTTTTCAGAGCCAGGCAAATGTGCCCATCATCACTCTTTGCTGCAAAGGTCTGGTTGTATATTTAGTGTAAAGTATACTCATTTTTCCCACTGCATACTTCATAGTGATTGTAATTATAACCAATGGCAAAGTCAAATTAGTACGCCAAAGCTTAACTCCAATCTTGAAACTTAAGATGAGACTTTAGCTTTTAAGATCTAGATTTGCAAAGGTTGACTTGGATTTAGCACATAAAATCCATTACTTAATAAACTGAAGATTAGCAATTCTGGTGGATGGGAAAATATTTTCGATTTCCTTCAAATTTTGAATGATGGAATTTTATTTCATACATCGTTAATGGAGTCCAAAATTTTCACCAACGATTCAGATGACTGTAATGCGTCCATTGTTTCGTGTCATGCACACATATAATTGCTTGTTAGTGATGCACGTGACAACAATCCAGATCAAGAGTCAGCAATATATGAAATAATACACAATGCTGCTATTTTGACCATCCGGAAGGCTGGTCCGTCCTCATGTGGCAGGTGTCCATTGGCTCCTCCGTCTGGGTGGGCCCGAGTTAGCAGGAGGACAATGGTTGTCCGCTACGTGGACGCGGACAAATCCCACGGACGGACAAAATAGCATTTTCCAATAATACAATTCTTGGTAGGTTGGTTGAGGTCCCTAGGACATTTTGTATGGATGTCCTACTTCTCCAAACCAGGAGAACAGTAAAGACCAGGACAGTAAAGTAACTTGGCGCTTATTCTAAAAGGAGAGTTACTGTTTGTGAAGACATTTTGATACTTGTCTATGTCAAGTACAACTTGTCTCCTGCATAATGCACAAAAACAAAACCCCACCTACAGAAGAGGTCAAATTTGAACCTATTCCATCTCATTTGTCTTGTGGTCCAGATTGAATCAACAAAGCATGGTGTAGTGCCTCAAAATGTTAGATATTACAAATGTTGTGTTGGTGCACTTGGTAGACCTACACAAAGAGGGTGGTGGTGCACTTGACAGGAGAGAAGAGAGCCATGGAAAGGGAGTCAGTCCCCCACCAAACATGTGAACAACTTGATGGCTCACATGCACGCACCACACTCTAAAAACACTAATAATTCTCAGATGATTGGCATGCCCAAAATCTGACACTAGAAGAGTAGAGTAGAAGCAAATCTAAAACAAAGCCCTCATGTATTTTGTGAGTACTTAAATGTTGGTATCATAGTTCATAACTGCAATCACGGAGGATCATGAGCATGGGCCGGCCCAATGGGTTGGGTTGCCCTAGCCAGAACAAATTTTGGTCGTCCCTTGTCGTGGAATCCAAAAAAAGAGGATGTCGTGTTCGGGAGTATTTGTTTCTGGAATTGACGGCGAGTGGGGCTTGCGGTGGCGTCAAAGTCTTCTATTCTGACGGCTGCATGGAACCCGGATTCCGAGTTCTACTCGAGACCTTTTCAGTATTAACTCAAAATATTAACATGGAAGATTGTTAGTTCAACTGACAAAAAAGAGTTGGGGTAGACCGTAAAGACTCTATTGTTCAAGTCCGATGGTTTGTCTGACTTACCATATGGCCGACCATGATCATGAGTAGTATGAGGGTTGCCATTGTCATGAGCTTTCCGTCATAATAGTAGGAATAATGAATAATCATTGAACTCTAGAAAATCAAACCTCAGCCCAAAAAGAATACAGTCCTCGGTGGAATTTTTTTATTATAGAAAAGCCTATTTTGCAGCTCCAAATGCAAATGTATGATCAAGTTGAAAGGAAATATAAGTTTCTTATATCACCAATTATAATTATAAAACTAGAGGCAAACGCTTTAATCATAATTTCGACTTCAACAGCATCATAAAACCAAAACCTGTTAAATAATTGCTCATATTGGGCCAAATTGACAGTTGGCAAAACTCGCACATTGAGTATTCCATATGCAAAACCAAAATATAAGATGAGTTTCCTTCTTAAAAGTGGAATCCAAAATGGCTGTAGTCTGATTACTTGTTAGCAATTCGTTAGTCTAACATTTTAAAAATATCTATTGAAGTATAAATAGTATATTTGAAAACGGTGGTAAACAATTTATTGCGTCCGATACCAAATAAAATTTGGAATAAAAGATTGCTTAATTCAACCGATTGCTTAGAATACAGCTTAAAAGGCTCATTTTTGTCCATGCAGGCCTTTCTGGCCTATTAGAATTTGTTGTTTGTTTCAAATTAAGTTCTTTTACTAGGTCTGGTTTGGTACACTGTAATATAATCCTTATCAAAATATAATCAAATAAAAAATATTAATCGCAACGTAAATGTAATCGCAATTTAATATTTGGGGGTACTAGTTGGGCCAGCAGACGGGCCTGGACTGATTAAAAAAAAGATTTTGTTAACATGTGCCCTAAGGACGCATGTTAAGGATAATTAATACATAGCTTTTTTACTTCGAAAATGGTTATCAAAATTCAATAAACATTAAAAAAAAAATAGTTTTTTTCATTGGAAAATGTAATCAAGATTCAATACAAAAAACTTTTTGCATTGAAAAATTATTTTATTGGATTTTGATGACATTTTCAAATGCAAAAAAATATTTAAATATTTATTAGGTGTTGATAATCATTTTCAAAGTAAAAAAATTATGTATTAATTATCCTTAACAAAACTCCATAAACAAATGTGCTGTTATTGACACTCATAAATGTCATTCTACACTCTTTAAGGCTGTGTTTGGTAGGAAGGATAGAAAAGTGGAAGGAAGGAAAAAGATAAGGATACATTTTCCTTTCATATGGAAAGAAAAGATCATTTCCTTCCTTTGTGTTTGGTAGCAAGGATGGAAAAGATAAGAGATGCATTTTTCTTTGTTTTGTATGAAAGAAAAAGTGGAAGGAAAGAAAGTAAAAAATGTAGGGTTTACCAATTCTACCCTCAACTAAAAACACTTATTTACCATTTGACTTCATAAATAATTTTTAAATAATACATTCATATGGGTTATAATTGTTAATTAATACAAGCATCCGCTTTTTCTTCTACTTTTCCTCCAACTTTTGGGGGGATTGGATTTCTTAGGTTATAAGGGAAAAATAATCCTTCTACTTTTTCTTTCTTCCTATTTTTCTTCCATACCAAATAAGAAAAAATGAATCTTTTCCTTCACTTTTCCCTCATCTATTTTCCTTCCACACACTTTTCCCTTCTACCAAACACACCCTAATTTTCTATCATTCAAATTTTAAATCGATCCATGTATTAAATCTGACATTAATTTGTACATGAAGGGATACATGATGTCGTTATTGTTACTCCTAAAATGTCATTATGCACTCTTATCTCCATGCATGGATAAATTAATGTTATATTTATTTCTTTAAGAAATAAAGTTTTATAAATTTAATGATAGAAAATTAAAGATGAGTGCATAATAAAATTTTATCCGTGCTAATAATAGCACAAAAAAAATAAAAAAATAAAGAAAAGAAAAGTAACCGACACTAATTCCGAAGCTGTCCCCTGGACTGGAAAAATAGCAAAAAAGGGTGTGGGGGGAAGGAGGTTCTGATTTTTCATTCTTGTAGGTCTAAGGTCGCTACGAAACCCTAACCCTAGTTTCTTCCGCCGCCGCCTCTTCCTCTGCCGATGGCAAGGCGGCGGTCACTGCAGTGCAGCCATGTGTTAGCAGTGGAGAGCAGAGAAAAGGTGGCAATGGTGAGTGAACTACTACTTATGTTCTATTTAGTTGCTCTTTGGTTTTCTGTAACTGGAAGTACTCCGCTCTCTCTTCCTCTGTCAATGGCGAGGCACCCACTGCAGCCATTGGGGAAAGAGCAAAGAATTTATTTCCTTCCCTTCCCTTTTCCTTTCCTTACGCGAACCAAACGATGCCTAAGACCGACAAGAAGTTCTTCCTCGCCAATGGCGATTCTTCTTCTTCTTCTTCTTAGAGGCTATGATGATGATCGTTGGTCGGATTAAACCAGACCGATTAAAAGATGCTCAGTCCTTGCACCGATAACCCTAACCCCCAATTTTTATTCTCTCTGCTCGGAAGAGAATGGGGTTCCATGTCCGCACTGTGTGGGAGTTGTGGTGGATCTGCTTCTCTCTAACTCTTTTTTTTTTTCCAGTCAGGCCGTGTTTGGTTGCAAGGGTAAGCTTCGCAATTGTAAGGATAGCGGTTATGAGGTGTTTTTAGAGTACTGAGCGGAGGGGTTCGGTTTTGGATGGTTTTTAAGTAGAGGCTTTTAAACCAGTCCAATCCATGCTTGGTAATTCACTAACGAGTGCTCTGTATTTTTTTTACATGAATAAAATTAAATAGGGAATGGTGTTAGTAGTTACAATTATATATTTTTGGTGAGGATATAAATGTAATAAAATAATAAAATCGTTCAAAATCCACCGATTTGGGGTGTTTATAAAGCCACACAAAATTGCATTACACCGGTTTTGGAGGGTTTTTGATCCGATCAAAACCAGTGCCTCAAAGAAACAAACAAGTAGGGGTTTTCATAAACGGTCGGTTCAAAAACATCCCAGAACCGGTGAAAACACCGTACCAAGCAGACCCTAAGTAAAGTGAAAGTGGTAAGAGTGCTACAAACAAAAAGAAGAAGAAGAAAGTGACAAGCTCGCAACTTACCGGGGTGTAGTCTTAGATTGATTTCATCTTGATTTCGCTCGACTGTGAATTCACTTATAATCGGGTGTAGTCGAATGGAAATCAGGCGTAGTCAAACCAGAATCTGCATTCATGGATTTGTGACTCACCAAAATCTTTTAAAATTGGGTGTGAACAAAAATGTCGATTTTCTAATCAGGCAAAATTGGGTGTAGTGAGAAATCGAGTGGATTTTAAGTTGATTCGAGTTGGGATGATTTGAGCTTGAGTTGGAGGCTTGTAAAAGTATTTTTCTGGCCAACCAAAATCAAGCAAAAGTTGCGTGAATTCAGAAGTCACTCTTTGCTTGGACGTCCCTATGCTTATTTGATAAAAGAATATGCATTGCTTGTACTTTTTAAATTTAACACGCACATCATCTCTGACTCGGTCATCTCTCCCCTCTAATTTGCACTTGGCCACGCTCGGTATCGCTCTCGACTTGGTCTTGTACAAGGAGGCTCGTCTCCTGAGCTTGTTTCTGGCTGCCTGTACAGAAACAGTTGCAGCCAGTGTGCTGATGTCTTTGGCATAACCAATGGAAACACCATGATATATCAAACTTATCTATATCAGAAACTTATATTTGGTGAAGATGAATGAAGGAGATGATTGATATACGGAGGAAGGGGAGTTGATCAAGAGTAAAAAGTTAGATACTTTTTGCTTCATGTCACACACACAAAAATAATAATTGGACGGTGTCAACAAGACGACCATTATCCTTGCCTCCTTGGTGGATTTGGGAGCTGTGATGGTGACAAGCAGAGGGTAAGTTGAACACATTTGAGACTATATATATATATGTGTGTGTGTGTGTGGACTCAGACATTTGTTTCTTGGTTATAATGTGCGTGCGTGCGCGTGTGTGTGTGTGTATATATATATATATATATATATATACACTTCAAGACTTTGTTTATTTGATGTGTCAAGGTGTAGTAAGCAATGTGCTAATTCTCAAGATTTTGGCAAGGTTTGTAGTACTGGTATCAGAATTGGTATCGGTATCGAACCATTCCTATGAGTATCTGGATTGGTGGTTCGGCAATATCGGTGGTTTCGAATTGGAGTATTGGATTTTTTTGGTATCGGAAAAAATATTTATTAACATTTTAGAAAATATATTTTATACATTTAGGAATAATTTTAAGTATTTTCAGTGTTGTTTATTAGTAGTTTTGAAATTGAATGAAATATAGCCACCCTTGCCAATTGGTTTTCATGCAGTAGAATTTTCTTCTTCTTTTACATGCTTTTACAACCTTACTATGCTTTTACACCCTCGTTGATTGGTCTTTTTCATTCATTTTCCTTTGCCGAAATTGACCTGAAAAGAGACCCAAACCGTATCGGTATTGGTCGGTATCAGATTGGGACATGCAAAACCGTATCGATATCGGCCGTATCGGATCGGTATCGGCTGATACTGCAAACTATGGATTTTGGGTGTGGGTGAGCTTCCTAATTACCTGCGTGCAAGTAAGCATATGCAATGTTTTCTAAATTTCTCTCTAAGAAAGAAAAGGGAGAAGTGATGAAACAAGTCACTCTCCTTCGACTGGATTTGGGATTGCTTATCGCTTCTGCTTCTGCTTGTTTCTTCCTCTTGTTGTTGCTCTTTCTTTCTCACGTGTGAGTGCTGTTGAAGATAATGAGTAAATCCTAAGTCTAACCCCAAAATGTCTCCTCTGTCTATTTTTCCGTTTAACAATGGCGAGGCAGCTCCAGTGCAGCCATTCGTTAGGAGGAAGGAGACGACGGAGAGCATGGGGATCTTCAAACCCTAAACCTGAACTTCTCCTCTATCTATTATCCTCCCCTTTACCAATGGCAAGGCAGCTCCGTTGCTTCCATTCGATGGGAGGAAGGAGATGAAAAGCATGGGGATAATCATCTCCACAATGTGACTCCCTATCTCCATTTTCTGCTTTGGGAATGATGATTTGAACTCAACATTGTGCTATTTTAGACCGGGTAGCCCTACCATACTCTAATTTCTTCCTTTGCCTTCTCTTCCTCCTCTGCCAATGGCGAGGTACTGCAGCCATTCTTTTAGCAAAGGGGAACAGAGTGGAACAGTGGAAAGATGGTAATGAGGTCTCTCATCATCAGGATGAATTAAAGTCAAATCTGAACTGCTGCTGCTGTTGTTTCTCTTCTTCTTGTTCTCTATTGCTTTGAGGCTATGATGATGATGATGGTAGTCATTGCTTTAATATGAAAGGCTGGCCATCCGGTGAAGCATTCTCTTATTAAGTACGAGGCCTTTGGATACTGAGAAATTGGGAATGCAGGTTGGTATCCCTCTTTTTCCATGGCCGATGATCCTTTCCATCTCTCCCTTTGGATAGATTATAGGAAGAGGCAATGATGATGAGTAAACCCTACCCCCCCCCCCCCCCCCCCCCCCCCCCCCCACCACCACCCCCACCCCCACCCCCACCCACACACGCAAAAAAAAAAAAAAAATCTTCTGTGTCTATTCCTCTTGCCTATGGCGAGGCAGCTCTGCTGCAGCCATTTGATGGAAGGAGGATAAAGAGAATGGGGGTTCCATCTACACATTGTGAGTGATGATGGATTGAAGCCGAATCTGAGCCTCTTCTTTCATTCATTGTTTCTTTCTTGATTGCTAAGAAAAGTGAAAGAATGAAAGAAAAGAAATAAACCCTATGTAAATGAGATCCCATTTGTACACTAAACACTTTCATTTCCCTCGTTCCACCAAATCAAACACCGCATAAATATCCTGAACTTTTCCTGACGATTATGATTATTGTATGACATGAGAAATTAGGCGAATGTGGAGGTGATGGGTAACATGAGTTTTTTATGGAACATGTTATGGAACATGTGACACCAATAAACGAATGATGAGAAATTAGCCCTTTGTTCACTCTAATGCCTTAATTTCTACTTTGCCTTCTCTTCCTCCGATAATGGCGAGTCAGCCAGCTAGCCGTTGCAGCCATTAGTTAGCAGAGGAGAGAGAGCAGAGCAAAGGAGAGGAGGTAATCAAAAATGTTAACATGAAGCTGAATCTAGCCTGATTTGGAGTTTATCATGGCTGCTTCTGCTTTTTTTCTTCAGAAATCAGTCCCAAAAGATGATTTGAACTGTGCCTCTGCTTTTTTTTCTTCTTTCCGGAAATCAGTCCCAAAAGATGATTTGAATTGCTGCTATTTTTTCTTCTAACCCTCCCAAATTTCCTCACGCCTTTCTCTACTCCCACCAATGTGAGGCAGACAGTGCGTCCTTCTCTTAGTAGGGGAAAGATGGTAAACCTGTGGTAATAAGATTGTCGCTCTTGGCTATATATAGTGGGGGCAAGAAGTATAAACGACGATGAAAATATGTACGTATAATTTTTGTTGGAGGTGGATTGAAGGATATTACTATGCTCGTGGTCCCCAGACAAACTTATTAATAGGCAGCTTGGTACCGAGGCTCCTGCCTAAACATGGGTGGCACCTGACTCGGCATGCCTTACCTGTCTCGATCCGCCTCACTTTAATAAAGATACTGGCCTATCCCATTTGACTTTTAAGTTACAACCAGTCCCATCCCAAATAAAAACATGAAGGGACTCTAGATTTAGCATCCTTTCTCCTTTTGATTGCTCTGTCTAAGTTTTGACTCTACTTCAACACCCTCTTCCAATTCCCTCTGCGATGACTACTCTACTCTCGCTCTATTTTCTCGATCTCTTCTCTGATTTCAGCGCAGGCTGTTCACCTTTGAACTCCGGTGGGTATCTTTCTCTTCCCTTTTCTATTTTTTATTGTATGACTGAGAAATTAGGCGAATGTGGAGGTGATGGGTAACACGAGTTTTTTATGGAACATGTGACACCAATAAACAGAATCCAAACGATTACATTGAGTACAAATAAATGTTTAGAACCTCCATACGACAACACACTACATGTTTATCTTAAGTTAACTACTTGTGCCCCAATTGAGACCCACGCCTCGCAGTCTTGAAGCCCCGCCTAGGCCTTTGGGGCTTTGTTGCCTTATGCCGCCTTAACAAGGTTGTCCTCAGAGTTCATCAGATTTCTCAAAGAATGAATCTGATAGGTTTTGAGTTACCACCATTTGAGCTAGAATATGTTTGATTTTAAAGTACTACACATGTCGACTTGTAGCAAACAATGTTATATACGTAACTTCAAAGTCAAATTCAGAAAAAATAACGAGTTAATGGTTGGATTTGGTTTCTGAAGAGAAATACTCCGGTAACTCATACGAGTTGGATTTGATTTATTAATGGTGTTACATATGGGGTGTTGACCCTATAACATTAAATTCGATAAAATTTTATAATCTCAAGCAAACTATATATAAAATTGATAATAATCTATAGACTCGAGTTTATGAAAACAAATCTTATTTCCATACATCTTTGATTCATTATATGATGGTAGAATGTCTTTTTTCCCCTTTTTTGAAAAAGGTGGTAGATTATGTATTATCACTTGTCTTTTGATAATTTCTAGACATCATTTTCCTTGCATTGTACATATGTATATAATATACAAGTGTTTTCTTACATCTTAATTTTTGTCGAATTCCTACTTTTCGATTTTACCGAACTATTCCCTTGAGTGCTGAACTTGTGACCATGATTGGGATTAGTATATAAGAAGAGATGCAGTTGGATTGTCCCTTAAGGGTTTGGTGCTCCATGGCGAGGATGCCCCCAATTCATCTTCCCTAGTTGATGATTGATTACCTCCTTCAACTTTTTTTGTGTGTGTGATAAACAGGCGATGATGATGGCTAACCTCGTATCTCAGATAAGGGGAATAAGCAAACCCTAATCCTATTCCTATCCCAACTTCTCTGCTACTCTTCTTCTGATGGCGAGGCAACTCCTTTATTACAAGGAAGAAGTGGAGAAATGGATGTCATTCCATAATCTGATAGATTAAAGGTGAAAGTAAGCATCCACTAACTTCTTTATTTCTTCTCTCTATGTATGTGTGCATGTGCCCCTCTCTCCATCTATTATGGTGATTGGGTTAGGTCGCCAAGGGATAAAGGGAACCCCCTTCTGCATTTCCCCAGTAATGGCACATTTATATTTTCTCCAGATTTGTTGTATTGTGCATGGCCTTTAAAACGGCAGCCAACAGCTTAGGTCAAGACAGGATTTTATTTTATCCTCTTCGGCCTATAATTATCCCCTATCTATTTGTGTGAGGCAATGGTCTTAAAGAGGCGATGATGATAAAGAGGCGATGATGATAAAGATGTCAGATGAGGGATAAACCATAAACCCTGCCCTTGACTTCTTTCTTCTAACGATGGCGAGGCAGTTATGCTGCAGCCTTCATCGAAGGAAGGAGAAAACGGGATTGAATTTCCAGAATATGATGGATCAAAGGCGAATCTGAGCCTCATCTTCTTTTATCTTATTCTTTTATTTTGTTGTATATATATATATATATATATATATATATATATATATATAAACTAAACTTATATTAACTTGTCAATTCTCTTATGAATCCAAACTTTAGTTTCTCCAAAACTTATTGAGTCGTCATATCTATATCATTATTCAAAACTCTATTAACTAGACTTATTATATTTGAAGTATATATCATCAAATATAACTAATTAATACATGACTAAAATTGATGTTAAGTCATTAATGATGTGAGTTAATGGAAGTCTACTTTTTGAGTGCTACTGCAAAATATGTAGTGTCGGATCTATTATAATTTACAAGTCACACAAAACTAGACAACCGTTGTGATGAAATGGTAGCATATGCTAGTCAGATATGATTGCAATGCATTGTTGTCATCAACTGTTGCATATTCTTTTCCTACTTGGAAGATTTTAGTCATTTTTCAACTGCTTCCGATATGTCTGATGGTTTTTGCTATAAATAGTACCTTTGAGGGGTTGTTTGGTTCGCACAAAGTGTGCGGGAAGTGGAGGGATTTGCGGGGAGTGGCTGGGTTTTGCTGGACTCGCGACGTTTGGTTCGCAGCAACTGGAGGCAGCAAGTGAGGAATCTCACTTGGGGGCTGTTTGGTTCGCACAAAGTGTGCGGAAAGTGGAGGAATTTGCGGGAGTGGCTGGGTTTTGCGGGACTCGCGGCGTTTGGTTCGCAGCAACTGGAGGCAGCAAGTGAGGAATTTCACTTGCTGCACAGTTGCTGTCCCCACGTTTTGGGTGATTTTCATTTCTCTCACAAAAGTGAGGGAGGTGAGATAAAAGTGGTGGTGGAGCGGGGTTTGAGTGGGGTGGTGGCGGTGGTGGGAGGGTGGCGGTGCTGGTGGCCTGGAGGCGGTGGCGTGGGGCAGTGCTGAAGGTGGCGGTGCTGGTGGCCTGGAGGCGGTGGTGTGGGGCGGGGGGCGGTGGCGGTGGCCTGGAGGAGGAGGAGGAGGTCGCTGCGGTGGCGTGGGTCGGTGGCGGTGGACTGGAGGGGTTGGAGAAGATGAGGAAGAAGAGTAAAGTGTGAGAGAGAGTTTTATAAATAAAATAAAATTTGGGGTAACTATACCTAGGTTTACCACATCTCCAAATTTTTTTTCACTTTTCACTTACAACAATCATCCAAACACCAAATCCTTTTTTTTCCACTTGCAGCAGACAAAAAGTACTATATCCAAACACATTTTGGAAAGTGTCACTTGCTGCAAATGTCGTAAAACTCAACTTGCTGCAAGTGCCACATTTATACTTTCAAAGAGTTAATCTATCGAAGCAGCCCCTGAGCCTGAAAGAATTACACATCTTGTATCTGAGGTCCCAAAACATGGGGAGTTCAGCCTCTGCCGCTTCTGGGGTCATCTTAACTACAATGATTACTATGCGATCAACATCACTAAAGAAATGGGTTACTTGTATTACTAACCATTCTTGGAAATGTTAAGCTCCCCAACTGCAAGAGAGAGCAAGCGAGTGAAAACTATACAAATTGCATATTGATTGGGAAGATACCGTAGCAGGATCGCAGCACCCAAAAGTTATTCCTGATATAGTAACAAAGCAACAGGATTGTGGTTGATTACTTTAATCAAATTAATTGGACATGTTTATGGCTCTTGAGGCAATTGCAATCCGTCCAAGTTGGGAGAAGATTAAGCCCCTTTCGTACCCGTCTTCTTGGAGGGCAAGCGATATTCTCGAATACTATAACTAATTTCTCGTGCAATGTGTAAATAGTTATTTTGATCACTTTCTCGCAAAATATGTTTGACATTTTCCAGTGTCAGGGAATGATGTTTGAACATTCTTCCATGTGTGCACAGCTTTCTCTTATGCTATTTTTGTCAAATTTGTTTTGTTTGTTGCCTCTGTAAACCATTGAAAAAAAAATTCTGCGTTACTGTAAGGTTAGCTCATTTTTGGAAGATAGGCTGTTGGTTATATCACAAAATGTGAAGGGTTTGGTATTTCTTTGTATAGGTGCATTGACTGTTTTACTTGACCATCTTGTGCTACTCTACTTTTCAGAGAAAAATTTGTTCGAAGCATGAACCGAGAATTTGATTTATTGCTTAGAGTTCAAACAAATGGTATTATTAGAAAGCATAAGCATTAGGGCTGCTACATTGTGAAAATCCAAATGGGCAACACATGCAGAATCAAGTAGCCAAATCAAATATTCACTTTTAATTATGATCCAAAAATTTCAAATGATATCCAACAAAACAAATTTTGGTTAAAATTGAAAATATTGCTATAAGAATGTCGGAAGTGTGCATGCATACTAACATCTGTCGACATTGTTTTGTCAACGTTGCAAAAGATTCTTGCAACATTTGCAACAACAAATGATATTATGGTTATTTTAACAACAACAACAACAGTAATATTTGCATTAATAATCTATCTACTAATATAATACGGCTTGGAAACGGCCATCCAAGCCGTTTGTAAATTATTCACTATTTAATAAAAAGATTACGGAACTATAATTTTTTTCTCGTTTTTTTCTTCCACATAATTGAAAATCCTCTTTTATTCACATGTATTCATAACAAATTCTAATTAAAATATAAATAAATCTTTAATAAGTTCTAATTAAAATATAAATATATATAACAAATCCTAATTTAAATATATTTAAACTATTTTTTAACAATATGAAAAAACAAATCTTCTCTTTCTCTTCTCTTCTTCACCAAAACCCAAGTCAATCCATGTAGAAGTTCAAAAAGTTAGAGAGAGAGAGAGAGAGAGAGAGAGAGATGCATGGGAAAAAAACATTGATACAGAATGTTGTATCAATGTTTTAATACAGCCTTTGTATCAAAACATTGATACAATACAGCCTTCTTTATCAATGTTTTACTTGGGTCGACTCTTCATCTTAAGAAATTCATTTGATTCGTAGAAAACACAGGTGTCGGGAATGGATGGCCACTTGTGTCATGTTGGGCACGAATCAACACTGAATTTTAGTAACTATTAAGTGTTCTACATATCATAGCTTATCAAAAATTGATATGGAAAAAAATAGCTTATCAAACATTGGTATGAAAATTTAGATAGTACTCCGTTTCTAAAAAGTATCTTACCTTTTCGTCTAGATTCTTTATAGTGTAAAGAAATTTGGAGGGTGCTCCTTATTGTATGAGCTTAAAGTGCATATTCAAAAGGTAGATCTATCTACATGCCAACTTCAATGGCATGATCCTCTCATGCTCACAATTGTGTTGGCTAGGAATTTGACAGCTACAAAGAAGGTTGATGGCTAGTCATAAAAACTATCAAATCTTTCATGGAACTTTATTATGCACCATAACCGACCGAATTTTGATGGAAGTAGACTTAATGATGACGACGACTCAGTTTCTAAAAAATGACGGAAAAAGAAACTCATAATCAGATTATCTTTTGGAATCCATTTATTAAAGTTGGTACAGAGAGGATAATTATGTGCTTTTAGCTTATAAAATTGTATTTGTCATTGTTTTCATGTGAGGTTTAATTTCTCATCTTTCGAAGCTTTTTGACCTTACTATAGAACAAATAGAGTTATCCTACTAGTTACCATATGGTAAAGATTGTTGAACAACGACAACAACAAGGCCTTGTGCCAATCTTTTGGGGTTGTTGATTCCTTTTGTTTCCAGTCAGCCAAATCTTCTGTAACATTAACAAAAGCTTAGGCCTACCTCCAGTTCTAGCTACTCCTTTAACTACTACAGTATTGCTCCTCTTACGACCATCTTCATCCCCATCCATTGTCTTATTTCTTCAGCAAAACAAATATAGTGAAATCTATTTAGAGAAATTTTGACTTGCCCTCCCACTTTATGTATCACAATTTAAGGTGCACCCCACATAATTTCCATAATGCAAGAACCTCCCCCCCCTCTTTCCCCCTTGACGCAAACCGTCCAGAATTGACGGTCAACTTTTTTGACCAAAAAAATTCTGACGAAAATACCCCATATTGTCTCCTCCTCCCCTCCTCTCCCCCCCCCCCCCCCCCCCCCGGTGGGCAGCCAGCTGACCCACCCCCCCCCCCCCCCCGGCCTGCTGACCCACCCTACCCTCCACCCCCTACTTGTAACCACAACTTTTTTAAAAAGAATAATTTTAAACTTTTGTAAAAAATTATCATTTAATATTAATAATAATGATTTATGGTGAATTTTAATTAATTTAAAACTATTTAAATTAGTGCATTGTGATTTTGATGTTTTGCTAGTGTAACCTTATAACTGTTTAGCCTAGAGACTAACCATGACCTTGGAGGCCTAACCCATGTGATTAGATTAGCTAATTACCACATTTTAGGCTAAAGGTATTTTGGTCATTTTGTGACTTTTGAATTATTTAGGATTTTGATTAATTGGTGAATTTTAGATTATTTTAATACTATTTAAATTGATGTATTGTAATTTTGGTCATTTTTTTTTATATTTTTATATTTTGGGAATTTTTATATTTTAATATTAATTTTATGGGATTTGTTAAGTCGGGTTTGATTTTTATCTCGTTTCGACTTGTGTTAGTGACCCGGGTAGCTTAGACACTAGACGGGACCCCAAGATTAGTTAGTCATGGCCTACAAACCCTACCAAATATATTATATAAAACATAATAAAATTCTGGTTATTTTTTTTTTTATATGTCAGTGATTTAAATAACCAAATAGTTTCTGCAATGGTTATCATAAGACAGTAACATCATTGTTTATGGAAATTATTATTCACATAGCATGAATAAAGAATGGACCAAGACACTAAGAATAAAGAATGGACTTTCATGTGCCATAACTATATAAAATTCACTCATTGTGCCACTCACATGGCACTTTTCTGTGCTACTCACAAAGAAACAAGAAACAATAGTCTCTCTCTCATATAAAACATAGACACTTTCCTGTGCCACAAAGTATATAAAATCCACTCACTGTGCCACCAAGTATACAAAAGCACTTTCCTGTGCTTTCTTCTCTCACTCACCCCAAAGAAGAAAAAACGTCAGCAGCAGCCTGCAAAAGACACTTTCTTCTCTCCCACTCCAAAAAAAAGCAACAAAACAAAAGAAGAAGTCGAGGAAGGACAAGACAAAGAGAAGAAGAAGAGGACGACATACCTGTCGGCCGCGGCTGCTGGAGGATGGCGACTGCTTCTCTTGCTTTATTTAGGTATTTGTTTGTTAGGGCAGCTGCTCTCTATTTGTTTCACCCATGGAAAAAAAAATTCAACGCCTAGACGCCACTTCTCCTCCGAGTGCCAAGATTTGGGCGGCCGCCTCGCCGCCTAGGGCCGCCTAGGCGGCCGCCTGAAGCCGCTTTTCCTACGGATCCGCCTTCTCCCCCGATTCCGTTCGAACCTAGGTGGGCCATGAACGCCGCCAAAATCCGTCTTTTAGAACACTAGTTAGCAGTCCTGCTTGGCGTAAGGACTGCCAACAAATTTGACAGTCCTTAAAAAAATTGGACTAGCCTCAAGTAACAAATGAGGGTGATAAACTTGAAAAATTTTTAAATTTTTTTGGATTAATTCCAAGTAAAACTTGGAGTGCCTTTAAAATTAGCCAAGAAGTATTGCACAGGTCAAATGGATTAGGAAAGTGAATGTTCCCCTACAAACAAAGCATAATTTATCTTTGGGAACAACAAATCCTTGGACAAAAAGAAGGGTCACTTATTTTTAGGATTGTATAATATCTAAAATTTGCATTCAAGTTTTCCTATTGTCCACAAAAGAATTTGGGCCTCGTTCTCCATAATATTAAAAGTAAGTTTGTGTTATAGTTCTAGGGTCCCATATGTTAGTCCCGAGACGTAACAAGATGAAAAATTAGGACAGGAACAACAGAGCTTCATGCAAGACTTTTCAGTCTGTCCTCTGTTTAATCCTTATGAAGAAATCCAGGATTACATGCAAGAAATTTGCTCCCAGAACTTCACGACCCCAACCAAATATGGGAAACCCAGGCGCATAAAGTGCCATGAGCCAGATCTGTTGGGCGCATATAGAACCATGCGCCAGATCTGCTAGGCGCTGCAATTCCTTGGACATCTTCCATACGACAACTTGCACACGATCAAATCTTCAACCAATATTGTTGCTTGAACACACCACACCGAGTGCCAGCATCACAGTTGCATCAGTCCTGGGTAGGTGCCAACTGATTACACTTGCTAAAGAAAGCTGGAAATATTTTGGCATTCACAGGCAGATACCATAACGTTTAGTTTGTTATTCCGTAATACATGACAACAAGACGCTATCCTTGGTAAGCTACAAATCCATGATTTATGAGTCAAGCATATACTACTAATAAAATTAACGCAGGGGGGGGGGGGGGGGGGGGGGGGGGGGGGGGGGGGCAACACAGTACATTGTGGAACCCTCCACAGATACAACAAATGGTTTTCTAACCCATGGCATACTTCTGGGTCCAGGAACGAGCAGTAGATTCATACTTGACTCTGTCAGTCTTGTACATGTGGGCAATTTCCGGTACTAGCGGGTCATCAGGGTTCGGGTCTGTAAGGAGAGAGCAAATTGACAACAGCACCTGCAACATAATTTGGCCACATGTATCAGAAATAATGCAAGAAATCAGAACTTGCGTAAAGTTACATTGAGATGCAACAAAACTAGTTCCACCCTCTGGTGTTTCACAAAATATCCAGCATAAGATCCTAAAAGAATTACACAAACATCAGTAAAGAGCATCCAAGGAAAACTAACGAAATCAGCTAAGATTTGTTCTTGAAGTAGGTTAGATTACTGTTGTTCTCCAATGCAAACGTTTGACACTATTGTAGTCATATACTAATGTAGGAGATTAATTATTACGGTGCCTTAGGTTATTTCCTCTTTGCAATGACTATGTATGACACAAGAAGCAATGTGCTCAGAAAATCCAGACCACACACTATTACAACCACACACTACTACAGAAACAACCCTAAACCCTTGTATACTAATTCTCCATATGTACTACATATTAAAGCCTCAGATAAAATTTGTTAAGCCACCAATAACACAGCATAAAGTCTTTCCTATTCGCTCTGTTCAATCAAGAACAGCAGATACCCAACCATATATCTGGCTTAGGATAAAATGGTGAAACATTTCCAGACCAAGTGTGGATATTCAGTTATAAATAAGTTTGGTCTTTCTGAAAACCTGTTCAGATCTTTGCTGTCCAATCAAGTTGTAAGTTCAAATCTGATATTCCAATTGTGTAATAGATAGAAATAGAAGAGCATAAAATCACCATCAGAATCACCTTAGAAATGGTCAGAGCAGGGCTCCACTGCTCCTTGAGGATGTCGAGGCAGATGCTACCATTGCTATTAATATTTGGATGGAAAACTTTAGTGCGGAAGGATACCTGAAATAGAATGTATCATATCAAGGTAACTATCAGAGAGTGTACATATAAAACTAGCAAATGAGATGCCCACAAGTGAATGAACATAGTGACAAAAAAAGTCCAGTTCCATTCATTGGTTAATAGCAAACATCCACTCGCTTATACAGACCAAAATGTTGCTTTCCCAGTCAGTTTTTTTCCTGTTGTGCAGTGCAGCAACATGTATAAAATTGTTACTTAGATGGGATTGTTTATCATTTCATATATATAGAAATTACTGCATGGAATTCAGTTTGGTGCAAAGAGAATATGAAACCTAGCCATTTACATCACTCTGGACTCTGTTCAAGTAGGAATCTTTAAAAGGCAGAACACCTATATTATAGTTTGGACTGCGTCCTACATATGTATCATGTCTCCGATAATCAATCTGTTTCGGGATTCCTTATGTCTCTATTACTTGACAAGGAATTAGGCACTGACGCAAAACACCATCAGGTAGACAACTTGCATCATCAATATCCACTTGGCAGACCTTCCAAAGGGAAACCAGGAGAGAATACTTGTAAAAATAAGGTCTAGAGATGTAATAAACAAAGAGCATATAGAAACCATTAATGCTTATTTAGTAGATCTCTTCCATACCTCTACACCAAGACTTAATTACGTCAGTAGAAACTCGGACAGATGTATAACATAACATTATAATATTATTTCCAACTGTCTATTTAGCAGCACCATACATCAATCCGAGAAAACAGTTACCAACACAACTTGCTTTTGTTCTTCAAGTAGACACTACATAATCTGCAAGTAGCATTTGGTGCGTTAGGAATAGTGTTAAGTTTATCTGAATTTGCTTTTGGATGGAACTGAAGCATAACTGGGAAGTTAAGTGTGCAGGATGGTCATTTCAATAAAGTAACATTATATTCACATTCTCTTCCCAAAGTTATTAGTGGAATGCTTATTTCATTATATAACTATGTACCAAAACCATAGTAATCAAGTCCTTCCGAACTATTAAAACCAGAACAATAACTTCTTCAGCGGCCGCTTGCTGTATTTGTAACTAATGTCAATATAAATATGCCCAGCTTCTTCATTCCTGTAAACATACTTTAACAGACAAGATAACAAAAGAACCTGAGGTCTTCACTACAAATGTCCACATCTAGTTCCTGGGTCGGTTCTACTCCCTTTATCATCATCATTCTTTAATGCCTACCATTATCAAGTTCAAGGAATACCCAGCTCAATAATCTCATTGTTATCATAGCCATCCAGCTCCAATGCCAAAGTACTCTATCGTCCACCACTCAAAATCTGCATATAATGCAGGCCTTGAACTTATATATAATGATGACTAACATATTTGTAAATGACTAGAAAGGCTAATCATGAGCATCAAAACTTGCCTCTTCTATGCAACAAGGGGACACCCATATCGCCAGTCAATCAAGGCCTAATAGCCTATAAATTGCTAAACCAAGTAGCGTAAAGAACCTAAGCTGACTCAAAAATCAAAAAAATAAAAAAAACAAAAAAAGGCACAAAGCTGGCTCTAAATTGTTCTTGGTTGTGATTGACTTTATAATTTCAAAAAAAACACCAATTTAAGCCCTCATGGTTGAAGTATTTGGATGCATCTAAAATATTAAAGGAACTCCTAAACTCATGGATTTTGAGAATTCTACTTTGACGAGAATTTTCAATTCCATTGCTTAGTTCTTCCAACTATTATTTTACCTTTTTTTAACTTCTCAGTAGAACTTTGAACTACATTTCTTTTTGGGACAGATTTCTAGAATTCTAATTTGACTAGAACTTTCTAGTTTGTCCATCTAGAATGATACCTCCTCTTTTGACTCTCAAAAGAAACCTAACACCATGGGTTTGTACAATTGTACTTTGACCAGAATTTTCGAGCTTCATGATTATTAATTCCAGTATTAATGGTATCATCTATTTTGACTTCTAAAAATACAACCATATTATCTTGATATTGGTTTTTCACATTTCCATGAAATGGTAACGACATCATCATTTTCACGATGAAAATGTCTTAAGCCTCCAAACATAACCTCAAGCTCCTAACAAATAATAAAGTACAATATGACAATCTTCATAAACTAATGCATTTAAACAAGTAAAATTTAGTGCAGACTGATTACCTTAGGTGGCTTGAAAGGATAATCTGGTGGGAAATGGATAGTTACTAGAAATACACCACCTGCGAAGGGGCTGTCAGCAGGCCCCATGATTGTTGCTTGCCAATGGAACATGTCCTCTGCAACAGGGCCTACATACATAAGGAAAATACTCAGCATACAAAACTGCAAACCTGGGACATCTTTGTAATAAATTCAATATTTATGTATAACTTCCACATACGAACATTAAAACAGAGAAACAGACCAAGATATTAATAAACTTACACATTCGACGAGAGAAAATGTCTCTTTCAAGATCTCATTATGAAATTGACTCATTCCCAATACTCAGTAAATTTAGTGTCAACTGTCAGTGTTGTCATGGCACAAGGTGCTAGAGATGCAAGGAACACCTAGCGCCCGAGGCGAAAGATGAAAGGAGAGACCCCTTCTTAAAGTAAGGCACAATTTAAAAAAAACTATAAATAATCTATAACAATGTATAAGGAATTATCTAATCAATAACTGATTGTGAATGCACATAAATAGCTAGCTCAAGTATATGAAGATTTCAAATATACCGCATATCAAAGTTTCAAACATAAAGACCAAATAGCAGGTGCAAGTTGACATGTGACAATGAGTAAACAGAGGACTTCCATTTAAAGTTTGAAACATTAGTGTTTATCTATAAAACATATAATAAGAAAACCAATGAAACACATTATCTTAATAGCTAGAGGAAGTTAATCCAATTAACAGGTCTTAACAATATTAATATAATAAAAAAACAGAAAAACCATTATTGTGCACCTCACTCCTCAAGCATGTTCGCAAGATATATACAATTAATATATAACTCCATATAACAATAATTGAAATGAAAAAGAAATAGCATGGCCAACTTAAAATCGTCTTTTGGAGTCTTGGTCACATAATAGCCACTTCAATGTTTATATAAAATTTATCAACCAGCCTTCTCACCAGCAATGGTTTCATAGCCAACAACTTTCTACAATTTCCAGTTAAGAAGAATAGAAAGTCGAAAGAAGGCCCCTACTATCTAGCCACCTTTGTGATTACAATATGCCATCAGCATCTAACCTTCATCTATCAATAGAAGTATTGCTTCTTTATGTATGTCAAATTCCAGTTACATCAAAATCATCATAGCACATAACATTAGCTTCACAACATGACAGATCCACATTACAATGGAAGTCGACAGAATATCAGGATTCAACACAAGACGGAAACAACAATAAAGTGGACCAACCAATAGAATTTTGATGATATTGAAAGTTATACAGAATTCACCTCCATCCTCGCAATATACCTTCAAATTAAGCATTTTCACCACTTAAATGGGACAAAAGATCTTCAAAGGACTCCAAAGACTCGAACCTCACCCTTTATGCGACTGATCGAGACACTAATTCTCAAATACACATTGCAATTGACATATAGGAGTATACCTCTACAATCCCAACATAGTTTCATCTGCAACCCAAGTAACCAGGAAGAGGCCCAGGAACATATAAATAAGCATCTACGAAAAGTCTGATAATCAACTATTTGTTGTAGTAAACTGGTCATATGTTCTTCACTCTCTTTTTACTGCATTTCCTCCTTTCCCATTTTTTCTTTTCTTCCTGAGAATGCTGTTGGCAGTATTAACCCCAAAGCTCCAACAATAGGCTTACTAACATTACTTTTCACTCGCCATAGCAGACCAATCAAACTATAGCCTTTAGCAACCCAAACTGCCTAAGAAAAATCCTATTTTTAAAATATGCTAAATGAGCTCTAAAGTTATATCTTCAACTAACACCTTGATGCTAAGCAACCACGAAAAAACCTGCAATACATCCCTAATCTTTCTTCAACCACTAAACATATATGTTAAAGTTGCTAGCATTTCACCAAAACTCAGTGTTAGTGAGGATTGAGGGCTACATATTTATTTTATATTATTGTCACACACACCCGCAGGTCGAAGGCCCCAGTTTGGGCACAGATTTGTAATCGCGGTATATTTTCTATTAAATTTTGCTTAAAATGTGCACCAGAGGAATTGTACATGGGTTGCTCTCATACCATGTTAAAGTCCCCTACCACTTCAACGGAACTCTAGAGTGTAGGGTTGAAGGTTACATATTTATATTATTCTAACCATACAAAATCCTTTAAGATGCCCGAGTAAACATGAATACTATTGAATTTATTTTTCCAACTGATAACCTAAGGATAAACAAGGTTCGCAATGTCGGTACTGGAATCGGTATCGGACCATTCCTATGAGTATCGGGATCGGCGGTATCGGCAGTTTTGGATCGGAGTATCGGATTTTTTGGTATCGGAAAAACAAATAATTATTAATAAATTATTAACACTTTAGAAAATATATTTTATATATTTAGGCATAATTTTAAGTATTTTCACTGTTAATTCTTAGTACTTTTGAAATTGAATATAATAGTCACCCTTGTCGATTGGTTTACATGCGATAGATAAGTTTTGTTCTTTTACATGCTTTTACAACCTTACTATGTTTTTACATCCTTGCTGATTGTTCTTTTTCATTTAATTTTCTATCCCGAATTGACTGAAAAAGAGAGCCCCAATGTCGGTATCGGTGAGTATCGGGTATCGGTCGGTATCGGACCGGGATATGCCAAACCGTATCGGTATCGGCCGTATCGGATCGGTATCGGCCGATATTGCGAATTATATCATAAAACAACTTTGTTTATACTAGCGACTATTTGAGCGGACTTCTGAACAGGCACATATCTTCAATAAGGTTTTGGAACAACAACAACTCTTGGCATTACATATTTCCATCTAGAAACATTTACACAGCTTTGAAAGAGTGAGAACATCAATAATTCCTTTAACCCAATGTTGTAGTAGCAAAAACCAACAGAAAATGAACATTCCTTCTGCTTCTACGTCTATGCCCACCCTTCAAATCTTTACATCTGAAGAGAACAGAGTTAAATTCTGCAACATCTCAACTTCTAGATTATTCATGCTTGCAACCAGAAATCACTCTGGAACTACCCATCACTCAAGTCTCAGGGATCTCAAATTCAAGATTGGGCCAGGATTGTAATGGCGAGGACTCTTGTAATGGTGCAGAATAATATGGTCTGGACTCTGTAGTCTCGTTCTCATCTCTACATAATATCCTTCTAGACAATCCTACACCACAAGTTATACTTTCTCGCACACTTTATTTCCTTGTCTTAATAAAACCAAGAATATTCTCATGGAAACACAAAAATATGGGTAAGAACCATTTCAAACAAAAGAATGAAGGGCCTACAGTACTATCTTAAATAACACAACTAATCTCAAGCCTTACCATAAACAAACATTGTTTCAACGCTGCAAAACACTAGCAGTAGAACTAAGGAACTCAGCACTTCATGTAATGCAAAACACTACCCAAGCATGAAGCGAACGGAAGCTCCTCGCTTGATCAAAGCGCAACGCAGTGGAAGTGGCAATATCGCTGCCTTGCCACACACCTGGAAAGCAAAAAATTCTTTTTCTTTTCTTTTAGAATTCGATCTGCACACAATTCTAACCCAACCCAGATGAGTTCTTCTAAAATTCTACCAAACCCGACTTGGGTCCAACCCTTTAACTAACTAAATAGCCATAAGAATTTGTGATATCTCTCTATGTACTCGAGCACCAAAACCTCCTCTCTCTCTTACTCTCTTGCGGATTTCGTCTGTGGATCTGGCATACGACAACACCTCAAAATTGGATCCTTGACGCCAGCTCCTCACCGCCACCACCAGTCTCTCCAACAGTTGCCTCCTCCAACAGTCATCTCCAACACAAAACAGCCACCATCTCCTCCCCACAACAGCCAACATCTTCTCCTCGCAGACGCCACCTCCTCGATGTCCCCTCCTCGTATTGTCCTTAATATCCATTTTTTTTTCTTTTATAATTTATGACTAGAAATATGTATATTTATGACATGCATTATATATTCTAGGTTGTCAACTCGCATAAGGTATAGCGCATAGTATGATACAGTAACTAGGAGTTTAGGTATATAGTTCTAATCCATATAGGATTAGGAACACCATTTAATATAATTTTCTCATAATTTTTTTTTATTTGTTTCAATTTTACAAGTATATCTAGTTTTAGAATCCAGATTATTAAGTATACATTACATGACTGAACTAAAATCACGTTACAACCAATCATCCTATATGTATTGTCAACCCATCAATCCGCTACGTAACAAAACTGTAGTATATTGTATCGCATCGTAAAATACTAACAACATAATTTACACAAGCAATTTTTTTGCTCAAGCAGACACCTCACACCTCGGCTCTGAAGAATTGGTGCTTGAGACAACTATCTAATTGCAAGAGGCTGAAACGAAGCCCATACCAAAGTAAACTTAATACTTCTCAACCAAAAAAAAAAAAAAACTTGTAGCCTTCTACCTTAGCTAATCAAGGCCTAATACCTCAAATCCTTCCATTTAAGATAATAGTATTTGTCTAGATCATAGTTACTAAAAGTGTGTTTGTGTGACAAGCTCAACACTAAGGTAGGTTGTGCCTAAGTTCAGCCATCAGCCAAGTGCATGCCTTGCCTCTGCAGTGAACAAGTGTGACATGGAAGAAAGCTCTTCTGCTAACAAGCGCGAAACGGAACAAAGCAACGCTGAGCAGTTTCAAGGTCAAGGACATATGTTCTTCTTATTATACACGTGCCTTGCTTTGCCTAAGCACGCATCAGCAGCGTAGGGCCGAATGGCCTTGGCGGTTAAGTGTACTTTTTGCCTCTAACAATTATGGTCTAGAATAGATTACTCCTGTTTGCAACTTCAAACATACTTCCATACCCAGAACTAACGTCAGGCCTCTAAGTTTTACACTTTGAACCAAGCTCAAGCCAATTGCCTGCCCGGCCACAACTAGCAGACATCCTTTGCTTCTTTGTCATTTTTGCAACCATGAGCTTCCTACAGTAGCTATACCAACAATATTGCAAATAGCACACGCGCTTCAATTCTCTAATATCAAAGAACCTAAAAAAATTAGCATGCAATCTTCGCATTAGACCAAAAAAAGAGTTTATTTTTTGTGCAAATTGTTCAGACCTGCGCTGCAAGAAGTGGGAGGGTCCTTCTGCAAATCCTTCAACTCCTTCACGATCCTCTTCGAAGCCATTGATCCCTAATCAAACATTTCCCCAAAGGGAAAAAATAAATTTTGGGCAAAACATCAGATTTAGGTCCAAAATATCGACTTTAAGAACCAACCAACAAAACTAGCCGATCAATCGAAATAGTCAACCAAATCGATCCGCGAAACTCCAGTAACTGATCGAATTGGTGATGGAATCCACCAAGTTGAAGAGAAACAAGAGAAATTGTGGGGATCTGAGGCGAATCACTCACCAATTAGGGAAATCGCAGAGGAAAATTTTGGGGGTTCGCCCTCTCTCTCTCTCTCTCTCTTCGTGTCCGTTGTTCTTTGTTTCGCTCGTAAAGGTTGTGAATTTATTCTCTCGAGTTCCTCCGAGAAAAGTAAGTTGCATTTTGTAAGGAACCTCTCCTTTTAATCATTATTTGCAAAGTTTATATTTTGGTGGTAGAGAAAATGCGGTTTTGCAAATTGTTAGAGCATCTCCAACCCTGAGTTTAGAAAAAATAGTTGCCACATACGAATGACAACTTTCATTTCAAAAATCTTTCTCCAATGCAAATATAGAATAGATCATGAAGTTGACATAGCAATGACATGGCAAGAACAATGTGAAATTGGTTGTCTAGATCTAGACAATGTACTTCACAATGACTTTGCCTCCACATCATTAATTATGAATAGAAATATTTATATATAAAAAATGAAGAAGTAGAGGAGTTGTCTTAGAAGTTGAAAAAATTACTTTGTATTGTTTTCTTAATACTTTTGCATTGGAGAAAACTTTTCTATCTCATTGACTTTTGTGAGTATAAACTTGCCACCTAAGACTCACATTGTCTTCTGTCTCATGCCATCTAAGACTCACAACACTTAACAAGACAATAGGGTTGGAGATACTCTTATTAGAATTTAGAGGAGGTTAGTTTGACTTTATTCTCTGTCAGATGGTTTATTACTATGTTAAAGTCCTGTCACCAAAATTCAGGATTAAACATTTATATTAATATATCTTTAAATAGAAGTTTATTATAGACAAATAGTGGAATTCATTTTGCAGTATATAAATTTTTCATAACATACATGCAATATGTAACAGCGAATTTGGACATGGTTGTTTTAATATCATGTTAAAACGTCCGCAAAATAATAATGTTATTCTAAAGTTTTACAACTTAACACCATTCATTACTTGTCATCCCTTGACAACCCATTATTGGGTGTCTCCTTTAAAAATAATTCTAAACTTTTTGACTTAATTGCAACTTGATACCATCAACTATCATAATTTTTTTAACTTGATACCCTCAACTTTTTTATTCAACAACTTAATACCATCAACTGTCACCATTTTTCAAATGCATACCCTAAAATAAAAAATTTCAGAAATGCGCATGCCCCCTCTCTCTTCCTCCCCCCTCATCTCTCTCCGGTGATGCCCTCCCCCCCCCCCCCCCCTCCCCCTCCAGCGATCAATGCCTCCTCTTATCTTCTCCGACGGTGCGCGACAATAAAGACGGGACGGTGGGAGGAGGGGGTGGAGGTGCAGGTGGGGATGGGCGAGGGTGGGGGAGAGGGGAAGGGGGTGGGACAGGGAGAGGAGGGTGGGGGCGACCGTGGGAGGGGCAGATCGGAGGAGTGGCGGGAGGAGGGAGGCGCACGGGTGGGGGCGACCGGGGGAGGGACGACGGCGGAAGGAAGGGGGTGTTGGCCGAAGGAGGGGTAAGGGGACATCAATGGTAAAAGGGGTGGAGAAGAGAGATGGAAGGGATATTTTCGAAAGAAAAAAAAAGATTTCAGGGTATCAAATTGTCAAAAAAAAAAAGGTTAGAGTATCAAATTTAAAAAGGGTGATAGCTGAGAGTATCAAGTTGCAATTAAGCCAAACTTTTTTTTGTTCCTCGCATGTATTGGTGTTGTCCTTTTACTCATATCGGTATATAATTTAAAAAAAGGAAAACAAAAAAAATAAAAATTTAAACACTAATTGAATATGTCAGAACTTAATCTTTAACTTGATATAAAATTCAGAATTTAAACAATAATTAGCACTTTTTTCTCAGTCAGACATACCTCAGATGATGGTGAAGAGTCAGATTAGTTAGCCATAGTCAATGCAATGCAAATTATAATATTATTACATGAGCGCGGTTACTGCCAAATACAAAATATTAAAAGAAAATTTTAGAGATTTGGAACATACATTTTTGTTAATATTGTTGTTAATTTTAACTAGGGACCTTTATCCAATTCAAAGAGTAATGAATCTGTTATTTGTTGAGAGTCAACAGAGCAGACTCGAGCGTGAATTGGCACCATCATTATTTGACTCTTGACTTGTACAAGTGTTAGCAGACTAATTATTGAATAATAAAGGAATACTTTAACAAATATCTCCATTTAAAATGTAGCATATGTCCCAACTATTAAAAAAAAAACTAGCAAATATCCTTTTGTTCTTTGTAAGGAAAATTTAAATTTTAAGTTAAACCTCCACTTTTTAAACAAAAAATTTCACTGTTTCACATGGAATAGGAGTATATGCTTTTTTTTTTTAAGTGGAGGTATATGTTAATTTATACACTTTGAATGAAAATATTTGCTAAAATATTCCAATAATAAATAACTAGCGATGAGATTGAGCCATGACTAAGGTCAGGACGAATGTGGTTAAAAGACTGACCACCCCGCTGAGAAAATATACTTTGAAAAATTGCAAAGTTTCAAAACAGGAAGAACGTCAATTTCAGAAAAAAGGAAGGGGTCTTTTGTACGAGAATCTTGGAAAGGACAAATAGATTGTTTTGGATATAGCTGCTCTACCGCATCAGAAATCGCGTGAAGAGTAAGCTATAGCTCGATCAGGTAAGATGAAAGATGTTCCATCTTATCTTTGAACTTTCTCTCCTTTTGTCGGAATTATGCATGACTGGCAACGGGACGGATAGGGGCAGGATACTAGCGTACGAACCTCCGTCTCCCGTAAAACAATATACTTCGACAAATGTTAAATGTCACCCCATTTTTACTAAGGGCAACCCTTCTACTAAGGACAATCATACTTTTGTATTTTTTTTTACTAAGAGCAACCTAAAGTTCACAAGTTTACTAAGAACAATCATGGCTGGTCTCTCTCTTCCTCTCCTCGAGCTCCTCCTCGAACTCCTCCACAACAAGAAGAAGAAGAAGAAAGAAAAGTTTGTTGGTGTTGACAGTGGCGGCGTTGGGGGTCTTGCTCTCTCCTGGACGCCGCCACCACAGTCCTCGTCGGTGCCGGATGCTTCGCCGGCGGCTACTTCCTCGCCACCGCCAACAACTCCACCCCCCGATGACGACGAAAAGAGGAATAAAAAGAACAGGAGCAAGGTCGGGCTAGGGCTGCTCCGGTGGGCCCGGCTAGTGATCGCCAGAGAGCGACACCTCCTTGAACTCCTCCGCCTCCCATTTTTTCCGAACCAAATGGGCCCAAAACCGAACAGGAGAGCGAGACCTCCTCGAGCTCCTCCGCCTCCCACCACCTTCCGCAGCAACCTACAGTAACTGCAGGACTTGCCTGCAGTCCTGTCTTCACTTTGGACTGCAGGCAAGTCCTGCAGTCACTGTAAGTTGAAAATTTTAAAAAAAAATCTAGGACTGCAGGCAAGCACTGCAGTCCTGCGTTCACTTTGGACTGCAGGCAAGTTCTGCGTTCACTTTGGACTGCAGGCAATTCATGCAGTCCTCGATTGACAGAAGCGGGGTAGCCCTTAGTATTTTCAAAATGGCAAACTTGTAATTTTTTTAAAAATTTTAAGTTTGTGGCCCTTAGTAAAAAGGGGATGACCTTTAACATTTGCCAAAAACTTAAAAATGTTAAAGGCCATCCCCATCGTCGCCCGTTGAACACTTTTGAAACGGAATTTTTTTCATTTTCGTTCCGTTAACAAATTTTCTTGTATACTATAATCTTAAAAAAAACATGATTTCATTCTCCAAAAAAAATAACAAAACAAGTTAATAAAACCTGATTTTCATAAATAGAAATATATACCGAAGTTAATAAAACCTGATTTTCATAAAAAGAAATATATACTACTAGACAGAGAAATGATACAATACAACAACAACAACAAAATATTAATCCAACAAAAGAGAGAAGTATTAATCGGGTCATAACTTTATAAAATATCAGGTCCCGTCCAATACAGAAGAAATTGCCATTGATTGTGATAGAATATTGGACCAATTTTATTTTTGGTACATGATAATACATTAACAAATGTAAGTTTTACATAAATATTTCCACCTCCACCAGCGCATGTTACATTTAGGTTTTTTTTAGGGGCACCACCACTTCTACTTAGGGGGCAGTCCAATTTTTTTTGAAAAAATTACAAATTTGCCATAGGTTTTTGTTACTAGGGGGCAGTCCAAAATTGACTATAAAAGCCAAACTTCTTTTATTTATTCTCTTCCTCCACTTTTTACTTCTTTTCCTCCACTCTTTTTTTCTCCTCCTCATAGAAACCTAGAATTAACCTAACCTAGGTGAAATTGTCCCCCCACCTAAATTTGTTAAAGATAATAGTGTCAATCACTTCTCCCATTTATTTGTAAGTCGTCGAATTTATTTTTGTGTAATGTTTTAACCTAAATTTTACATATAAAAGTTGAATTTTGTGTTTAATGTAGAAAGAAATAGAAAATGGAACAATCCGGACCATCAAATGCTGGATACTCTCCTCCCACAACGTCCGAAGAACACTTTGATGCATCGGAAGGCCTCGTGGTAACTACACTTTAACTTTATTTCGGATGAAAAATCGGATTTTGACACAGAGGACTGCCACTTCTCTGGCAGTCCCTCTCATGGATTTGGACTGACAGGGATGTGGCAGTCCTATATATGTGAGGGACTGCCACATATGTGGCAGTCCTATAGATGTGGCAGTCCTTTTGACTTTTAACTTCTATTGTAGGAGTTACGATCTTCCGATGTTGCGGTACATGCTCCAATTGCAACCGATGTAGGGCATTTATTTTGGACCGATCTTTCGTTTCAATCAAGCGACGATGCGGTACAATGGTGTCAAAAAGTTGGACGGAAAAACAACTTAGTTCTAGTGATATCCAGATCGTGCCGAAATCGCCCGGAACGACACAGTGTGATAGTTGGCTGTGAAAGAGGTGGTGTGTTGAGATCGCACAAGAAAGACACATTTATCCAAAATAAAGTTCCAAGAAAGAAAGTTGGAACGAGGAAATGTGGTTGTCCATTCATGATTCAGATTAGAAACGAAGAAGAAGGAAAGTGGTCAGTACAAGTGAAGAATGGAACCCACAATCATGAAATTGCCGAGACACTATTGGGTCATCCGTATGTCGGACGGTTGAACCCTACGGAGAAGAAGATAGCCAAAGACTTGTCCACTTTCGGTGTTGCACCGAGACAAATATATTCAGTCATACGGCATGAAGATGAGAAGAACATGTCTACGATGAGGTCAATATACAATGCCCTATCTTCTTCGAACACTATCCGGACCAAATCAAGAATGGCGATGCAAGAAGTGCTGAAGTTGCTTGCCGATAATCATTACGTTGAGTTCCATAGAAGACATCCCCAGAGTAATGAAGTAGCTTCAATCTTTTGGGCTCATCCAGATTGCATAAGTCTGGCCAGATCAGTTGCCGACGTGTTAGTCCTTGATTGCACGTACAAGACCAACAAGTTCAAGATGTCTCTCCTTCATATTGTCGGATTTACCTCTACTCGAAAAACATTCCCGGTGGCATTTTGCTTCATGAAGAGTGAAAAACTTGAAGACTACACATGGGCATTGGAGAAACTGAAAACACTTTACACCGGTCATACAGAGCCGTCAGTTCTTGTGACCGACAGAGAGTATGTCCTAATTAATGCTATTCGCATTGTTTTTCCTCAAGCGGATACATTGCTATGCACTTGGCATGTCAATCGTAATATTCAAGCCCAATGTAAGTTGAAGTTTCAGAAGGAGGAAGGTAAAATTGACATGCAAATTTTTTAAGAATTCTCCAATGACTGGAATTGTGTGTGGCGAACCTCTACGATTGACAGTTACGACGCCGCATGGTACATGTTCAAGGAAAAGTGGGAGGCGAGGGAGCCGGCATGCATTTCATACATCAAAAATACATGGCTTGAACCGCACAAAGAACACTTCGTCTTAGCATGGACGAATTTGGTGAAGCATTACGGCACGACAACTACCAACCGTGTCGAAGGAGTACACTCTGTAGTGAAGAGACAACTAAAATCATCTCTCGGTAACTTTGTCTCTGTTTGGCAAGCTATACATCTATTGGTAGAGCGGACGGTGAATAAAATTAAGGCATCATTTGAGATGAGCTTAAATATAGTCAAGCATGAGCATAGAAAGGATGTACTGTTAGATGCTTTAGTTCGCGTGGTATCTCACACGGCGTTGACATTAATATGTGATGAGATTGAAAGGTCAAAGTATGTCGGATTTGATCCCCAGGTTTGCGGGTGTGTACATCGACATACACTGAGCCTCCCTTGTGCACATCAGATTAATGAATATCGCCGTGAATCCATTCCTATTCCAGTAGAAGCAGTCGATCAACGTTGGAGGCAGTTGTCTATGATGCCTGTGGTGAAGACGGACGATGATTTCTTCTCTTTGACACAAGTGAAACTTCTCCACGCAAGGTGGTTAGCCTCAGTAGCAGCGGAGTGGCAGTCCATTGAGCTTAAAATCCAAGAAATTGCATGTCCGGTCACTACTAGAATGCATGAGCCGACCGTTGTTTCCAATCCTAAAGGCAGACCTCAAACAAGATTGACTAGTTCACAGAAGAGAAGGCTGGAGTCAACTAGGAGAGATCCATCGTACTTTGAGCATGTTGAACGAAGCTTACAGCAAGCTCCGCCCGCACGGAAGGGCAAGCTTGTCGTTCATCGAAAAATGGAGAAAATTGACCTCCCAAGAAAAGATACAGTTGTAAGCCAAACAACGAGTTTGTATATTGACAAATTTCAACCTGCGCTTCGAAGTTACATTTGGTCTATTGTCGATGTCCCCGGTGATGGCCATTGCGGATTTCATGCCCTTGCAAGGCATCTTGGTTATGATGACAAAGACGGATGGAGACGGGTGAGGCAGGAGCTGTACGAGGAGTTAGAGACTCGTCTTCCATTCTACTCCCGCATCCTAAGCGAAGAAACCGTTGCAAGTTTGTTGTTAAGTATCCCTTGCACCGACAGTGTTACCGGGACAGACCACTACATGTCAGTCCCGTCTGCCGGCTATTTATTTGCCAATAGGTACATGATACATGTTGTACTTATCTCGCCGGATATTAACAATACATTCTTTCCGATGTGCGCTCCTCCGACGGACCACGGAGTGTCTAACCTATGTACTATAGGTCTGATCGGGGATCACTTCGTTATACTAAAGATGATCGCTCATTCTTCGATTCCTCCACCTTCAACAATTTGGTAGAAAAGAGCACCGGTCGAAGCCATCGCTTGGACCACACCTTTCGTTGACCAGATCAACCATTGTAAGAAGTTGTTGAAGATTGAGGAGCCAAGAGACTTACCTGCTGACCATTACGACGTCGAAATAGACTAAGTATATATATATTTACAGTTTGACATTTTGTATATGGAGGACCACTTTTGTATACAGTGAAATATGAAGTCCAGTAATATATATGGAGTAAATTTTGTATACAGTGAAATATGAAGTTCAGTATGTTATACGTGTCTACCTGTGTGCTATCTGTGTTATATGTGTCTACCTGTGTGCTATTTATGTGTCACCATATTACTATCTGTGTTATATGTGTTTACCTGTGTGCAAGTATGTGTGGCAAAATATACCAATTTGTTAAAGTATCAGATCCAGTATCAGGACTGCCACCCCCCTGGCAGTCCTACATTGAATTAGGACTGCCAGGGTGTAATGCCTGTAGTTCGTATTACGTATCTTGGTATACGTGTACGTATTCTTGACTCGTATTGCGTATTTTTTTTTTCTGCATGGCTATTTTGGCATGTCATTGGTTGTGGCTTAGCTTGGTTCGGCTTAGCTTGGTTTGGTTTGCTTTTGGGTTCATCATGAACCAAAAGAAAACCCCCACCTACCACCACCATCCCCATTTATTAACCCCTCCTCTTTCTCTCTCTTCATTATTCTTCTTCTTCTTCACATTCATTCTACACCTACCAGGAAGGAGAGAGAGAGAGAGAGAGAGCTTAGGCAAGTGCAAACTTGCTTCATGATGGATCTCATGTTTTATTGTTCCATTCTCTTCCTTACTAGATTCTAAGCCTCTTTAGAACTGGAAGTTTTCGGTTTTGATGGTTATATTTTTGTAGATCTAAGTTTTAAGTTCCTTCTTGTTTAGTTTTCTTGGTTTTGATCTCTAAAACTTGGTTATTTTTGAAAACTAATGGTTCTATGTTGTAGAGAATTCAATTTCATTCAATTTTGGCTTTTGTTTCGCTTGATTTCGACTCCGGATGAGTAAGTTATGGCCATTACAAGTTTTCGGAACTTTCATGGCTGAACTTGCTGTTTGGGGACGATGAATCCCATGCGCCGATTCGTGCAGGAATCCCATGCGCCGGGACCCTCATGCGCCCGAGAGGCCATGCGCTGGGAGGCCATGCGCCGTGAAGTTCCGGCAACGCATTCCTTAACTCCGAGCGTGTCATGCGCGTAGGTTTCTTACGCGCATGTATTGAAGACGCAACGTGAGTTTCTCATGCGCCGATTGGTGCAGGAATCCCATGCGCCGATTGGTGCAGGAATCCCATGCGCCGATTGCGCAGGAATCTCATGCGCCGATTTGTGCAGAAATCCCATGCGCCGATTCGTGCAGGAATTCCATGCGCCGATTGGTACAGGAATCCCATACGTCGATTCGTGCAGGAATCCCATGCGCCGATTGCACAGGAATCTCATGCGCCGATTGCGCAGGAATCTCATGCGCCGATTGCGCAGGAATCTCATGCGCCGATTTGTGCAGGAATCCCATGCGCCGATTCGTGCAGGAATCTCATGCACCGATTTGTGCAGGAATTCCATGCGCCGATTGGTGCAGGAATCCCATGCGCCGATTTGTACAGGAATCCCATGCGCCGATTCGTGCAGGAATCCCATGCGCCGATTGTGCAGGAATTTACTGTTTTTGCCTGTTTAAGTTGTTTTGTAGCTAGAATCTTGAAAAACTCAAAACATGAAAGTTGTAGATCTTTTCCTTGGCTTCAAGAATATGTTATTAGTTATTTTATACAATCTTTCTCATTCATGATAATGTAAGAATAGAACATGATAGTGGCCGCGGTGGCGCACTCTTGACAAGTAAACTGATATGACAAGTATGAAAGGTCTGGACACCGTGGGCGATTGCGTTTGTACAAATAAACCAGTACTGTCTTGCATCATGTCTAGGATGGGGATCCCTGAGTACCACGGTCAGGGGTACCTACTGAAATTGACTAAGGCTAATTAACTAGAATGATTCAGTAGTCATGAAGAGATTCCCAGCTACAGGCAATCCCGTTATCTGGGCGCATTAAGTGGACTTGTAGCCTACCGACGAGTAGGGCACATTTCCAGCACACAGTCACGTGTTGCATTCTTCATAACGGACATTCGACCCGGATAACCGGATGGTCTGCAGGGCTTGTGGCTGTTGGGATAATCTCATTGCATCTTGCTAATAACTAGGCTTGTGATAACCCTAGTTAGTTAAAAGTATCAAGCCGTACTCTTGATTGGCCGTGATTGATTGGATGAAGTTTATTCCAGCTTAGTCTTATCCTGATCCTGTACAAGATTGTAACAGGACATGATTTTTTGTATCGATAAATGATGGGATACCAAGTTCTGTTCAGATGAAGGGTTACAACCCCGGTCCTTGTTTGGTTTAAGGGTTGTAACTTGGCTATCTGAATAGTTCCATGGTTATCTTATCATATATCGTCCTGCTTATTGTGCCTGCCTTAACTATAAAGATCAGGGGTCCAGTTCTGCTCAGGCGAAGGGTTACAATCCCGGTCCTTGTTTGGTTTAAGGGTTGTAACCTGGCTTCCGGAGCAGTTCTGTGTCCTCTCTTCGTTTATTGTCTTATTGCAACCCCCTGTCATGCTCGTTATGTTTTACCTTTACTTCAATACCATAATTATTTATACTGGCCTTAACAATAAAGATCAGGGGTCCAGTTCTGTTCAGGCGAAGGGTTACAACCCCGGTCCTTGTTTGGTTTAAGGGTTGTAACCTGGCTTCCGGAGCAGTTCTGTGTCCTCTCTTCGTTTATTGTCTTGTTACCTTATCAATAGTAATTGAGGCGGATTTCTATTCAGGCGAAGGATTGCGACCCCGGTCCTTGTTTGGTTTAAGGGTTGCAGTCTGGCTACTTGAATGGTTTCTCCGTGTTCAATATATTATTGTTATCTCAGATATTATCACTATCTTTAATTACATTAACTATTTATTTGTGATATGCTGGTTTTAGTTCCTAAGTGAAGCCTCCTTTGTGGCACTTGCTCTTTCTGGGGTCTGACCCAGCTGGTTTTGTGTGGCCAGATATCGGAGCAGCACCAGAGGATCTACCTACTATCCAGCCATATGGTGACTACCAGGCGTAACCCTGGCAACGAGTGAGTTTCTTTTTGTCCTCCCACTTTATTGTAAAATTATTCTTTTGAGGCGTTCAGCCGGCGAGCACGTGTTAGCTCGTATTGCACCTTTATTTACTGTCTGCCTACGGGCTGTAACATGATTGACAAATCCTAGGGTTGATCATGTATGACTGAAACTCTTGCTATTCCTGACATTTTGTACGACTAGCTTCATGATCACCCGAATATGTAATGTATGGGACGCCTTACTATTGTATATTTGGTGTTCTGACATCTTGTAAATGTTATTACATTGCTTGAGATTGAGACAATAGGCTTGTTCTTGACCATAGGAGACTGATGGATTGTAGTTAAACCCTCATATATCTAGACAGCCGTGACCGTATAGTGACGTGGATTCCATTTCATTATACGCAGCTGGCTATGTCTGCCCCCGCTCTCCAGTATTCTGGTTCTGGGGCGTGACATGGTTTTAGTGGTGGCCCATACAGGTCTTGTAAATCAAGATATGTGAGGGATTACCGAATAGATGTCTCAATCAGTATTCGCCCTTGATCTCTACTCGTATCCTCTTGATCCCTGAAAATCTTGACCTGATCACATGCTTGTATCGTTGATCTGTCATGGTCCTTCCTTATTGTTCCCTATGTCGTCTTCTTCAGCGGCATTGTTCCTGGACCTGCCGATCAGCAAGGCGGAGCACCTTCCGCAGACCAGCAGCAACCTGGAGATCAAGCCCAGCATTCAGGAGTAGCCTCCAGAGTCATGCCTACTGAAGGAGAGCCACCAGTTCAGCCTGTCCAGCCTGCAGAGCCTGAGGATGGCACTTTGGTGGGTCTCATCAGGTCCTTATTAGCTTCCCAGGATCGTCGCGGAGATGCCTTGCACCAGGCGGTGGCAGATGCCTTGACCAGAGGAGGTCATCAGGGTAATAGCGCGGCCAACAGCTTCAAGCGCTTGAACCCTCCCTTCTTCGACGATAGTGAAGATGCGATCGCTGCAGATGCTTGGCTTCAGGACACAGAGGTGATTCTAGAAGCAGCCAGGACTCCAGAGAATGAGAAGGTGGCCGTAGTGCGCCTGCAGTTACTAGATCTTGCCCGCAGCTGGTGGGCAGTGCAGGCCGATGGATTAGTGGCCCCTATTTTATGGGCAGTATTCAGGGAGAGATTCCAGACCAAGTATTTTGATGCTGTAGCTCGGTATGATCTACAGACGAGGTTCACCAATCTGAAGCAGATGGGCAGGACGGTCGATGGATATGCGGCCGAGTTCTCCAGGCTTAGTCGGTTTGCTCCCACCTTGGTGGCGACCGAGTTCGATAGAGCCCAGCGGTTCCAGCAGGGGCTCCACCTAGAGATTTTATTGGCGGTAGAGCAGTTTGAACATCAGACTTTTGATGCAGTGTTGAGAGCAGCCCGGAGGCATGAGTATACCTCCCAGAGGATTATGGACAGGACCGGAGGTCGGAAGCGATCTCACGGCCAGATGAATCAGTCATCAGCACCAGCCCCGGCAGCCAGGGCTTTGACCATTGGAGCTCCGAGGCGGGCGGCCTCAGTGACGTCGGTTCAGCATTCCACCCCGACGCACCCTCAGCAGCAGAAGCAGAAGCAGTCTTCCGCAGTGGGATGTTCACACTGCAGAAAGCCAGGACATGTGGTATCAGAATGTCGCAGAGCACAGGGTTTGTGCTTGGTTTGTGGTGCTCCGGACCACAGGATTGGGAACTGCCCGAACAGGGGGAGTTCGTCGGCCTTCTCTAGTCCTTCAGTTAGAGGACCAACACCAGTCCAGCAGCAGCAGCAGCTGCAGTACCCGTTTCCGAGGCCATTGCCGATACAGGCCCAGGCATTCCACCAGCAGAGACCGCAACAGTATGCCCAAGCCCAAGCCCTGATCCAGAGCAGGCAGAGGAATTTTTAGCAGAGGGGACCCGCACCCAGAGGACATGGTCAAGTGCTGGCCTTGACCATGGGAGAAGAAGGAATAGCACCAGGTGAGGTAGTGGCAGGTACTATTCTCGTCAACACCTTTCCAGCTTCAGTATTATTTGATTCTGGTGCCTCGCATTCATTTATGTCTGTACGATTTGCGACACGGGTAGGACTGGAGCCCGAGTCATTATCAGTAAGGCTCAATATACTTACTGGTAACGGACTTGTGGGAGTAGATAGAGTGTTTTCCTCGTGTCGGATCATAGTTAGCGGTAGAGAATTCCCCGCTAGGTTGATAGAGTTCCCGATGGCCGATTATGATGTGGTCTTAGGGATGGATTGGTTGAGGGACCAGTATGCTAGGATAGATTGCCCCATTGGCAGGGTTATTTTTAGCATTCCAGACGAGCCAGAGTTTTCTTTCTTCCGAGGCGAAGTTGAACCTTCTCCTCCATTATTGCGGATGGCAGTAGCAGCAGTGCAGTTACCTCGGATAGTCGAAGAGTTTCCGGATGTTTTCCCAGAAGAGCTTCCAGGGATGCCGCCAGAGCGAGAGATCGAGTTTACCATCGACTTGATTCCCGGAACAGCCCCAGTGTCAGAGAGAGTCTACAGGATGGCGCCGTCAGAGCTAGAGATATTGTACAAGATGATTGAAGAACTCAGAACCAAGGGATTCATTCGTGCTAGTGGATCGCCTTGGGGAGCCCCGATGCTTCTTGTGAAAAAGAAGGATGGTACGTCCAGATTGTGTATTGATTATCGTACCTTGAACTCAGTGACAATCAAGAACAGATACCCTCTCCCGAGGATAGATGACTTGTTTGATCAACTCAAAGGGGCGTCAGTATTTTTGAAGATTGACTTGCGGTCAGGATACCATCAGATCAGAGTCAGAGAGCAGGACATCCCGAAGACAGCTTTCAGATCTAGATATGGGCATTGGGAGTTCCTTGTGATGCCATTTGGAGCAACCAATGCGCCGGCTGTATTCATGGACCTCATGAATCGCATCTTTATGCCTTATTTGGATCAGTTCGTGATTGTATTCCTAGACGACATCCTGGTCTACAGCGAGAGTGAAGCGGAGCATGAGCATCACCTCAGAGTTGTTCTTCAGATTCTCAGAGAGCACCAGTTATATGCCAAGTTTAGTAAATGCGAGTTCTGGCTCGATCGCATTTCGTACTTGGGTCATATCATCACCCGAGGGGGAGTAGAAGTGGATCCCCAGAAGATCGTGGCCATTGAAACATGGCCGGTACCTAGCACAGTGGCAGAAGTCCGTAGTTTTCTTGGATTGGCCGGTTACTACCGGCGATTTGTTTCAGACTTTGCTCGAATTTCAGCACCATTGACCCAGTTGACCCGCAAGGATGTGCAGTTTGCTTGGACAGCAGAATGCCAGGATTCTTTTGAGAGGTTGAAGCGAGGCTTGATGACGGCTCCTATTCTCACGCTTCCAGATGGAACTGGAGGATTCTCAGTGTATTGTGATGCTTCGGGCAGAGGTTTAGGATGTGTTCTGATGCAGCATGGGAAGGTAATAGCTTATGCGTCACGACAACTTCGTGATCATGAGAGAAATTACCCAACCCATGACTTGGAGCTGGCAGCAGTAGTGTTTGCACTTAAGTTGTGGAGGCACTACTTGTACGGAGATAGGGTGGAGATCTTCACCGACCACAAGAGCCTGAAGTATGTTTTCACCCAGAAGGATCTTAACATGCGTCAGAGAAGATGGCTCGAGCTGCTTGTGGATTATGATGTCAACTTGCAGTATCATCCAGGGAAGGCCAATGTTGTTGCGGATGCATTGAGCAGGAGAGCCAGAATTTATTTCCTAACAGCGCAACCAGAGCTGTTAGCCGATCTTCAGAAGATGGGAATAGAAGTTGTCCTCCCTTCCAGTGTGGCATTGATGGCCAGCATGCAAGTTCAGTCCACTATAGTCGAGAGGATCCGGATGGCGCAGTCGGCAGATTCCAAGCTTCAGCGACTCAGAGCAGAGTGTGAGGCAGGACGAAGACCAGAGTTATGTATCCATGAAGACGGTACACTTCGACATGGTAAGCGTCTTTGTGTACCCAGTGGAGATATCAGACAGGAGATCATGGCAGAGGCCCACAGTTCGCAGTATTCCATTCATCCCGGTGGCACGAAGATGTACCGTGATATTCGTCCGCACATTTGGTGGAATGGCATGAAGAGGGAGATAGCCCGGTTTGTCTCTCGTTGTTTAGTCTGCCAACAAGTTAAGGCTGAACATCAGAGACCAGCTGGACTACTTCAACCGTTGCCGATTCCAGAGTGGAAATGGGAGCACATAACCATGGACTTTGTGACTGGATTGCCTAGAACCCCGGCTGGCAGAGACGCTATTTGGGTTATTATAGACAGGCTCACGAAGGTGGCTCACTTTCTCCCGTTCAGAGTTGGTCAGTCGACGGCTCAGCTAGCGGAGATGTATCTCCGGCAGATTGTCAGGTTGCACGGTGTACCAGTCAGTATCACTTCGGATAGAGATTCAAGATTTACGTCGCACTTTTGGCGTAGCTTGCAAGAAAGTTTGGGAACTCACCTCCAGTTCAGTTCAGCTTATCACCCACAGACAGATGGCCAGTCAGAGCGTACGATCCAGACTCTTGAAGATATGTTGCGGTCATGTACACTCGACTTTGGTGGTTCGTGGGAAGATCATGTGCACCTGGTGGAGTTCTCGTACAATAACAGTTTCCAAGCCAGTATCCAGATGGCTCCGTTCGAGGCATTGTATGGTAGGAAGTGTCGATCCCCGCTAGCCTGGGATGATGTTGGAGAGAGGCAATTGCTTGGTCCGGAAATGATTGCTCAGACCGTTGAAGTGGTCAGAAGAGTCAGAGATCATCTTCGAGTTGCCCAAGATCGCCAGCGTCATTGGGCCGATTCTCATCGGCGCCCTCTTGAGTTTTCTGTCGGCGACCATGTATTCCTGAGGATTTCGCCTAACCGCGGCGTCATTCGTTTCGGCGTACGAGGAAAGCTTAGTCCTAGGTATATAGGGCCGTTCGACATTCTGGAGCGAGTAGGAGATGTATCCTATCATCTCGCTCTTCCACCGTCGCTACGTGAGGTGCATGACGTATTCCATGTATCCCAACTACGACGGTATATCCCGGACCCGAGCCACATCCTGGATCATTCAGAATTGGTTGTTGGTACCAACCTTTCGTATGAGGAGAGGCCCGTGTCTATATTGGACCGAAGAGATAAGACACCCAAGAACAAGACTATCAAGTTAGTCCGAGTTGCTTGGGGTCATCACTCTTTGGGTGAGTCGACGTGGGAGCGTGAGGATGATATTCGATCACGATATCCCGACCTGTTTGACTCGTAAGGTATAATGTCTTCCTTATGCCTTATGCTTTCAATTCCTTGCTCGGATAAATGACTGCATGATAGACTGCTTGTTATAGCTTACGATTAGTATAGCTTGTCCTTGCAATTCTAGCCTCTTGACTAAATTCCGAGGACGGAATTCTTTGAAGGTGGGTAGAGTTGTAATGCCTGTAGTTCGTATTACGTATCTTGGTATACGTGTACGTATTCTTGACTCGTATTGCGTATTTTTTTTTCTGCATGGCTATTTTGGCATGTCATTGGTTGTGGCTTAGCTTGGTTCGGCTTAGCTTGGTTTGGTTTGCTTTTGGGTTCATCATGAACCAAAAGAAAACCCCCACCTACCACCACCATCCCCATTTATTAACCCCTCCTCTTTCTCTCTCTTCATTATTCTTCTTCTTCTTCACATTCATTCTACACCTACCAGGAAGGAGAGAGAGAGAGAGAGAGCTTAGGCAAAGTGCAAACTTGCTTCATGATGGATCTCATGTTTTATTGTTCCATTCTCTTCCTTACTAGATTCTAAGCCTCTTTAGAACTGGAAGTTTTCGGTTTTGATGGTTATATTTTTGTAGATCTAAGTTTTAAGTTCCTTCTTGTTTAGTTTTCTTGGTTTTGATCTCTAAAACTTGGTTATTTTTAAAAACTAATGGTTCTATGTTGTAGAGAATTCAATTTCATTCAATTTTGGCTTTTGTTTCGCTTGATTTCGACTCCGGATGAGTAAGTTATGGCCATTACAAGTTTTCGGAACTTTCATGGCTGAACTTGCTGTTTGGGGACGATGAATCCCATGCGCCGATTCGTACAGGAATCCCATGCGCCGGGACCCTCATGCGCCCGGGAGGCCATGCGCCGTGAAGTTCCGGCAACGCATTCCTTAACTCCGAGCGTGTCATGCGCGTAGGTTTCTTACGCGCATGTATTGAAGACGCAACGTGAGTTTCTCATGCGCCGATTGGTGCAGGAATCCCATGCGCCGATTGGTGCAGGAATCCCATGCGCCGATTGCGCAGGAATCTCATGCGCCGATTTGTGCAGGAATTCCACGCGCCGATTCGTGCAGGAATCCCATGCGCCGATTGGTGCAGGAATCCCATGCGCCGATTGCACAGGAATCTCATGCGCCGATTGCGCAGGAATCTCATGCGCCGATTGCGCAGGAATCTCATGCGCCGATTTGTGCAGGAATCCCATGCGCCGATTCGTGCAGGAATCTCATGCGCCGATTTGTGCAGGAATTCCATGCGCCGATTGGTGCAGGAATCCCATGCGCCGATTTGTGCAGGAATCCCATGCGCCGATTCGTGCAGGAATCCCATGCGCCGATTGTGCAGAAATTTAGTGTTTTTGCCTGTTTAAGTTGTTTTGTAGCTAGAATCTTGAAAAACTCAAAACATGAAAGTTGTAGATCTTTTCCTTGGCTTCAAGAATATGTTATTAGTTATTTTATACAATCTTTCTCATTCATGATAATGTAAGAATAGAACATGATAGTGGCCGCGGTGGCGCACTCTTGACAAGTAAACTGATATGACAAGTATGAAAGGTCTGGACACCGTGGGCGACTGCGTTTGTACAAATAAACCAGTACTGTCTTGCATCATGTCTAGGATGGGGATCCCTGAGTACCACGGTCAGGGGTACCTACTGAAATTGACTAAGGCTAATTAACTAGAATGATTCAGTAGTCATGAAGAGATTCCCAGCTACAGGCAATCCCGTTATCTGGGCGCATTAAGTGGACTTGTAGCCTACCGACGAGTAGGGCACATTTCCAGCACACAGTCACGTGTTGCATTCTTCATAACGGACATTCGACCCGGATAACCGGATGGTCTGCAGGGCTTGTGGCTGTTGGGATAATCTCATTGCATCTTGCTAGTAATTAGGCTTGTGATAACCCTAGTTAGTTAAAAGTATCAAGCCGTACTCTTGATTGGCCGTGATTGATTGGATGAAGTTTATTCCAGCTTAGTCTTATCCCGATCCTGTACAAGATTGTAACAGGACATGATTTTTTGTATCGATAAATGATGGGATACCAAGTTCTGTTCAGATGAAGGGTTACAACCCCGGTCCTTGTTTGGTTTAAGGGTTGTAACTTGGCTATCTGAATAGTTCCATGGTTATCTTATCATATATCGTCCTGCTTATTGTGCCTGCCTTAACTATAAAGATCAGGGGTCCAGTTCTGCTCAGGCGAAGGGTTACAATCCCGGTCCTTGTTTGGTTTAAGGGTTGTAACCTGGCTTCCGGAGCAGTTCTGTGTCCTCTCTTCGTTTATTGTCTTATTGCAACCCCCTGTCATGCTCGTTATGTTTTACCTTTACTTCAATACCATGATTATTTATACTGGCCTTAACAATAAAGATCAGGGGTCCAGTTCTGTTCAGGCGAAGGGTTACAACCCCGGTCCTTGTTTGGTTTAAGGGTTGTAACCTGGCTTTCGGAGCAGTTCTGTGTCCTCTCTTCGTTTATTGTCTTGTTACCTTATCAATAGTAATTGAGGCGGATTTCTATTCAGGCGAAGGATTGCGACCCCGGTCCTTGTTTGGTTTAAGGGTTGCAGTCTGGCTACTTGAATGGTTTCTCCGTGTTCAATATATTATTGTTATCTCAGATATTATCACTATCTTTAATTACATTAACTATTTATTTGTGATATGCTGGTTTTAGTTCCTAAGTGAAGCCTCCTTTGTGGCACTTGCTCTTTCTGGGGTCTGACCCAGCTGGTTTTGTGTGGCCAGATATCGGAGCAGCACCAGAGGATCTACCTACTATCCAGCCAGATGGTGACCACCAGGCGTAACCCTGGCAACGAGTGGATTTCTTTTTGTCCTCCCACTTTATTGTAAAATTATTCTTTTGAGGCGTTCAGCCGGCGAGCACGTGTTAGCTCGTATTGCACCTTTATTTACTGTCTGCCTACGGGCTGTAACATGATTGACAAATCCTAGGGTTGATCATGTATGACTGAAACTCTTGCTATTCCTGACATTTTGTACGACTAGCTTCATGATCACCCGAATATGTAATGTATGGGATGCCTTACTATTGTATATTTGGTGTTCTGACATCTTGTAAATGTTATTACATTGCTTGAGATTGAGACAATAGGCTTGTTCTTGACCATAGGAGACTGATGGATTGTAGTTAAACCCTCATATATCTAGACAGCCGTGACCGTATAGTGACGTGGATTCCATTTCATTATACGCAGCTGGCTATGTCTGCCCCCGCTCTCCAGTATTCTGGTTCTGGGGCGTGACACAGGGTGCTGGCAGTCCTAATTGAAAGTTGTTGTTATATAAATGACCATTCTCCGTTGTTTTAGCACGGAGAATGACCATTCTCCGTGTAATTTAGCACGGAGAATGGCCATTCTCCGTGTAATTTTCACGGAGAATGGCCAGTATCAGGACTGCCACCCCCATGGCAGTCCTATATTAAATTAGGACTGCCAGGGTGCTGGCAGTCCTAATTGAAACTTGTTACAGCAAGTATCAATTAGGACTGCCAGCACACTGACAGTCCTAATTTAATGTAGGACTGCAAGGAGGATGGCAGTCCTATTTGTAAGTCACTGTGATGAGAGTTTTGAAACTCTCTATCACAGAGAGTTTCAATTAGGACTGTCACACCCCTGGCAGTCCTACACAAGAGGAGGACTGCCAGGGTGCTGACAGTCCTAATTGAAACTTGTTGTTATATAAATGACCATTCTACTGTGTTTTAGCACGGAGAATGGCCATTCTCCGTGTAATTTAGCACGGAGAATGGTCATTCCAGTGTTAAAACGCAGGAGAATGATCATTCTCCGTGTAAATTAACACGGAGAATGACATTCTCCGTGTTTCTAACACGGAGAATGGCATTCTCCGTGTAAATTAACACGGAGAATGACCATTCTCCGTGCTAAATTACACGGAGAATGGCCATTCTCCGTGTAAATTAAGACGGAGAATGGCCATTCTCCGTGTAAATTACACGGAGAATGACCATTCTCCGTGTAAATTAAGACGGAGAATGGTCATTCTCCTGCGTTTTAACACTGGAATGACCATTCTCCGTGTAAATTAAGACGGAGAATGTCCATTCTCCGTGTTAGAAATACGGAGAATGCCATTCTCCGTGTTAATTTTCACGGAGAATGGTCATTCTCCTGCATTTTATGGTCAGTTGAAACTTTGGAGGGCCATAACTTTTGACTGGGAGGTCGAAACGAGGTCCGGTTTGTCGCAAAATGAGCGTATTTTCGAGGAGCCTGAGATTAACTGCTTCACCTTTAGACGGTCTTCCGAAATTTTAGAATCGCAAAAAAATGATATTTGGACCTCCGTTTTAGCACTTTTGTCGAAATTTTAGAATCGCAAAAAAATGATATTTTGACCTCCGTTTTAGCACTTTTGTCGAAATTTTAGAATCGCAAAAAAATGATATTTGGACCTCCGTTTTAGCACTTTTGTCGAAATTTTAGAATCACAAACAAATATTAATTCAATGATATGTAGTTGAAACTTGCTGTAACAGCAAGTTTTAATTAGGACTGCCAGCACCCTGGCAGTCCTCCTTTTGTATAAGACTGCCAGGGGGTGGCAGTCCTAATTGAAACTCTCTGTGACAGAGAATTTTACTTTCAAACTCTCATCACAGAGAGTTATAAATAGGACTGCCAACCCCCTGGCAGTCCTATACAAAAAGAGGACTGCCAGGGGGGTGGCAGTCCTCTGATACTAAATCAAGAATATCAGGAATTGGCCAACAACTTAAGTTTTCAAACGTAAATAACAACTACATATCAGACAACTACATATCCAACATGTACGTAAATAACAACTACATACCAGACAACTACATATCCAACATGTACATAAATAACAACATAAATCACAACTACATATCAGACAAAATATCTAACTTCAAAAAAATAACATAAGTGTCAACTACATATCATTCAAAAGTCTGCCCAACAACTTAAGTTTCCAAACAACAAATATATTCTTCAAGTTTCAAACAACAAAAACATCTTTACAAAAATATCCAGATTACATCCAACTAATGATCATTCCACATCCAACTACATATCATGTCGGGCCTTTGAACGAGACTCCCTATTATTCATGAAGGGGAACTCGACCACGTCGTCGATGCGATCAAGCACGTTGGCGACCGCGACACTAGTATCACTTTGGCAACCTCTCCGGAGTGTTTGGGCCAAATCCTTCACCTTTTGAGACTATAAATGAAAGTATAAGCGAATTAAGTCTACAAACATGGAAATCTCAGTCTAATTACAAATACGGAACTCACCATCCTCACCAACCCAGCATACAAGACATTTTTGGAAGGAAGAGCTCCAATTGCTCCGATGGCCACGGGACCCGGGTTTGTAGGGTTTGACAACTTAGGATGTCCGACCCCCAGGAACTATGGCATGTAGTCCTCGCTGCAGTCGGTCATCTGGGTGACCGGTTGACTCTCATCTTTCCCAAGCAGGTGCCTTTGCCACTCGGAGTAGAAGTCGGTCACCCAGTCGAAATACGCCGGTTTGTAGTTCAATGGTTGGGTCCCGCAGGGAGGTTCCAACATCTGTAGTGTGCGCTTCGGCACACTTTGCACGAAGCCAAACTACCGAAGTACATGATCAGGCATGTACGGCTCCGTGATATCATAGCATGTGATCATGCCATGAAATAAAGAAACTTGTTGGATGGCACGACTCCCCTCGCGCAAATCCCGGTATGGATCCCAAAATATCTGTAGGAAAACAGTTAACAGCAAAAAAAACTTAACATGAAAAAATAAGTCCCAATTTATTACCTCTTCTGGTACCAAATTGTCAAGTACTTCACGAATGGAAGCCAGTATTTGCCAATCTTTGGTTTCCACCTGGGCCGGCCTCCATCGAGCCACTCTAGGAAGGTGTTCAAAATAGTTTGGGTTCAGGTCACCCCGCCTGAGCATCGGAAAGTGCTCGTATATCCATGCCTATTCAATTTATAAGTTAATAGTCACAAAATATAAACAACAAAATGAAGTATACGAGATTAAATTGTTGGAAGTTTTCTTACATGTAGCAGAGTCTGGCATCCGGCAATTGTCTTAGTCCCGACACGGGATGTGATGCCGAGCTCGTGGTAAAGATAGGCGAGAATACCGCTACCCCACGATATATCAATGAAGTCATCCACGGACAATAAATTGAGCATGTACCTCGCATGTATCGAGGTTCCGGACTTGTCCGAAATGTCCACCGTTCCTAGGACGAACAGCATGTAAGCACGGGCCACCGTGTCGACCAACTCATCATCATCCTCATCCAATTCCATATTCGTGAAGTGCTCCACTAGAAATGACAGAGGAATTCCATATGATTTCTTGAAGCCGGGGAGAGTTGTAAAACTAGTTTCCTCAAGTCCAAGGTTACTTGAGACAAACTTGACGATCTTCGAGTACCATTTTGTGGATTTTTCATTTCTGTAATATTCTTTGGTCGTGACGCGACCGGTAACTGGTAGCTCCAGTATCTGGTAGACGTCGTCAAGTGTAATGGTCATCTCCCCGCATGGGAGATGAAACGTGTTGGTCTCCGGGTGCCATCTCTCCACAAAGGCGGATATGAGGGCACTATCCATTGTCCTATAGGCATAATCTGCCAAATTATGCAAACCGTTCGGTACGATTTTAACCTGGACGGCCTCCGATAAGCTTCTAAACGGCCAAGACACGGTTTTCTTCCCGTGACTCACATCCCTAAGGATACGATATGTCCTCTGTATATCAAACAACATATAAAAACATAAAAAATGTGAAATACATATAGATATCATATACTAAACTGGTAGCTTACAAAAGTAATGTACATACCGGGTTCTTCCATATTGCATATTTAATATGGTTCTCAAAAGAAGCCAACATTGAGCAACCTGGCGGACGGACATACGGCTCAGAAGGACCGGCCTCCTCAGATGGAGCAGAACCACCTTGACGTGACGGACGGACATGCGGCTTAGAAGGACCGCCCTCCTCAGATGGAGCAGAACCACCTTGACGTGGTGGTAGGAGTTGGCTAATTGGCACGTCGTCGTCATCACTGGAAGAAGGAGAAGGAGTACGAGCTCGTTGCTTCGACCGAGCTTGTGGTCCCGGTGGCGGTCTCCGTGTCCCAGACCGACCTTGGCGCGCCGGTTCGGAAATTGTAATCGGACGCTCAAGAGGACGTTTCGCGCGTTCCTTCTGCTTTGACGCGGTGGGGCGTATTCTTTTTGGTGCGTCCGGAGGACTGTTACCTCTATAGAACAATGGATTGTGCGACCGTACAGTTAATAAATAATACAAACTAAAATAGAACTGTTACCCCCTATCCTCCACCCCCAGACCACAACTAAAATTGAGTACAGTAGGACTGTCAGGCATGTGGCAGTCCAATTGCACACAAGGACTGCCACAGTCCTGGCAGTCCTCTATTGAAAGAGGACTGCCAGGACTCTGGCAGTCCTTGTTTACATGTGGACTGCCACATGCTTGGCAGTCCTACTGTACTCAGGGTCAACAGACAAACGACTCGCTAGTTTGTCGTTTTCTAGGATTAGGGTTTGAAGAAAAATTGTGGGTTTGTCGTGTTCGAAAATGCCATTCATAAACCCTAAAGACATTCTAAACCTAAATTATCAAAAGTTTTTAGATAATTAAAACTATTCTAGGGTTTCGAATAGAACGTAGAAAATTATATAAAAAATTAGGGAAGAACGTACGTAGAATCCGATTTCTTCGACTTGCGTGTCATCTCGTCGAATGTAGGAGTGTTCTTGAAAGAAATTTGGTGGAAAAATTAGGATTAGGGTGGTGGAGGAGAAGAGACTAGGGTTTTGGGAGAGGGAGAGAGAGCTCTTCTTTTTTTTTTTTTGGAGGAGAGAGGAAATTGGAGTTTGGGAAGAAAATGAGAGTTTGGGGGGTTGGACTGCCCCCTAGTAAAATGTGGGCTATCCCCTAGTAAAATCTCCACTTTTTGGACTGCCCCCTAGTAGAAATTGTGGTGCCCCTAAAAAAAAAACCTACATTTAGTACTTCCACCCTCAAATATGCCTTCCTCAAAAGCGCGGGGGCACGGACCAATTCTCAGGCATTGTGCAATACCTATTCCATGATGGTTCCGATGTGAATGTTCGAGCTCAATCTGCAGTGGGAATTTCTAATTTCCCAATCATACCACTGCTGTAACCCGGCTTACCAGCCAGAACGTCAGGAGATGACTACGATTCAGAAACTACTAGCCGCAAGCAGGCTTTCCAAATATTTGCTTCATATACGAGCTTCTTTCAAGAGAAACCTTGAAAGATGTCTAACATTTTTAGATGACAAACCACAATATATACTATGTTATCAGGCACCTTCAGTCCAAATAAACTATAATAATAAAAACAAGCAAGATCCAAATCCAAGATTTATAAATACATATATATTTCTACTAAATGACGAGAGGAGTCGAACTTATTTGAAACCCTAAACAGAAACCGCAACCATTCTCTCATCCCATGGCGTACTTCTGCGTCCAAGAGCGAGCAGTGGTTTCATACTTGGTTCTGTCAGTCTTGTACATGTGAGCAATCTCTGGTACCAGCGGGTCATCAGGGTTCGGGTCTGTAAGAAGGGAGCAAATTGACAACAGCACCTGCAGTTTCATTTGATCCAGTGTCAGCATATTAGCGCCATGTATGCAAAATAAATAGTTCATCACCTGGTGCTTGGCAAAAATATAAAAATACTGTTTCAGTGCAACTTCATAAACCTTATCAGAACTGTGATTAAGAACGACCAAAACAAATTTTTTTTGAAAATCAAGTTTGTATTATCAATCCAGATTGAACTCTAAACTCAAACATAAACCAGAATGACAAATCCCCAACATTAAACCGATCCCCTCCTGATCAAGGAGGAATTGTAGTTTCACCGAGACTTCATGTTTGTATTATCAATCCAGATTGAACTCTAAAACTCAAAAATAAACCAGAATGACAAATCCCCAACATTAAACCGATCCCTCCTGATCGACGTTCAAACACCGAATTGTAGTTTCACCGAGACTTGTATTTAACCCAACCAAAAGCCAGCCTACATGTCTGGCAATCTAGGCTGAAGTTTTCATATAATGATGGGGTTTTGCTTGGTCCCAGAAATCCTAACATGGTAGCAAGTCAATTAGGGTTCGCATTAAAAAAAAAAGGGTTTGCATTGAGATCAAGCTCAACCTTAACCCAATCTGTATAAATCTGGTAACAAGGCGAACAAAACTGCGTAGGACAAAATTTATGTCACTTCTATGTAGCTTTGGGCTTTTTCTACTCAGAAGTCACAGAACCCTGTCAATGCCTTGTTCATTGACATCTCGGATGTTTACAACATAGTGGCAACAGATTATAAACCGGTTCTTTATTGCCGTACAAATATATACATAAACAAAAAGTCATCCAAACCATAATATAAGATAATAAGCATAGTTTGCACTATCGATTGATACCAATACTTGCGGCCGGTACCAATATGGTTTGGCATGTCCGATCCAATGCTGATACTGAGCGGTACCGACAATGAGGGTCTCTTTCCCACTCAATTCGGCAGAGAAAATAGAACGAAAAAGACCAATCAACAAGGGTGTAAAAGCATAGTAATGTTGTAAAAACATGTAAATGGAAAGAAAAAATATATTTATCGTAGGTAAACCAATTATCAAGGGTGACTATTATTTCATTCAATTTCAAAACTACTAAGAAACAACACAGAAAATACTTAAAATTATGAGTAAAATGTATGAATTTTTTCCCTAAAATTTCATTAAGTTATTAGTAATTACTTGATTTCAAATACCAAAAAAAAAAACGATTACGGAACCGTCGATATTTTCGATACCGATACTTATATGAGGGGTCCGATACCAATTCGGATACCGTGAACCTTTATAATAGGATCAGATAAGGTTTGTCAATATGAGTACTTAAAGGTTGGTCCCCAACTCTACCTCAGTTGTAGTCCTATCCATGAACAACTTATTTTTCAGGGCACCTATTTTTTTACATATCCCTGAATAACTTATTTTTTAGGTCACCCTATTTCAAGGTTCGGTATCAAAATGGTATCAGACTCTTCCTTACGACTATCGGGAAAGTTTCGGATTGGAGAATCAGAAGGCAAATAATTATTAGTAAGTTACTAAAAATTTAGAAAAGATATTTTATACATTTAGGCATAATTTTAAGTATTCTGTCTTGTCTTTTAGTAGTTTTGAAAGCTCAACCTTGCTGATTGGTTTACCTGCCATTAATAATATTTTTTTGATTAACATGCTTTTACAACCTGGCTATGCTTTTACACCATTGTTGATTGGTCTTTTTCGTTCAATTTTATCTGTTAAATTGATTGGGAAAGAGACCCCCAACGTCAATAGCGGTCAGTATCGGATAGTGACATGCCTAACCGTATCAGTATCGGTCCATACAGCAAAGTATGCCATATTTACTATCAGACTTCATTATATATTTCATTTTCCTTCTCATCACGTTTCTATTCGACGAAAGAGGGGTACAGCATGCTGAAACATTCTACAGTTCAGATGAATCAGAGCAACCTACACTAGCCATAATTTTCGGTGTACTAAATATTACAGCCTCAAGTGACAATTTGTACTCCAACGAGAGTAACATTAAAAAATCATTCCAAGTTGCACTGAAATCGATGATTCCTACGATGAACGAAGAAGCAACAAGCACAAGCATCCAATTGAAATAAAAGTGAAGCTTGCTCCTCCCCAATACATTTCCTTTAAAAAAAATTACATAAAGAAATCACCTTAGAGATAGTCAGAGCAGGGCTCCACTGCTCCTTGAGGATGTCAAGACAGATGCTACCATTGCTATTGATATTTGGATGGAAAACTTTGGTGCGGAAGGATACCTGAAGTAGAATAAATTGTAACACAGTGCCTATCTCAAACTGTATATGTAAAAGATAGTTGCTAATTACTTACTGGTACGAAACAGTGATAAGAAACAAGAACAATGGACCTGGGATACAGTCTCAAAGGAATATGGAAAACATGAGATTGCTATGTTGTAATGAAAGGTTAATGAAACTAATGTGAAGCATATAGACTTTGTGAAACTTGTGAAATATGTACAAGAGAAATAAATGAATATCTGTAAAGAACTTTTGAAAAAGATGTAGAATACCAATGTGTACTTTTTGAATGGAGTACAGTAACTCATAAGCTCGAGGAAGTGTATAAGCTTTAGTTTAGGTAATCATCACAATCATTCAATACTGAAATACAACTAGATGCTGCATCTCATTTCCAAAATTCGAATAAACTGCTAGATTGTTTCAAATAAAACCATTAGATTTTAATTTCATATCAATCTTTAAAAATGATATTACAACATGAAAGCCTTCATCCCAAATTATTGGGGCCAGCAACATCTCACATCTACTGTTTACTGAATGATACTTAAATGAACCAACTTCAAAAGAAAATATAAAAGGAATAAAGTTGACAAAAAAAATATCGAAGAGAATCATGAACATTACTATAAATATATTATCCACACCCTATGATAGAGGGAATTAATTACCTTGGGTGGCTTGAATGGGTAATCTGGAGGGAAGTGAATAGTTATAAGAAACACACCACCTGCAAAGGGGCTGTCAGCAGGCCCCATGATGGTCGCCTGCCAATGGAACATATCCTCCGCAACAGGGCCTATATGCATAAGTAGAAGTCAACATACTTCAGGTCTTTCAAAATAAAATATGTTCCATATGCATATATAATTTTCACAACCACCAGATCCAAAATAAAATAAAATCATTGAAGGAAGAAAACTGCCATATGCTATCAAGGGATACACTCTAGCACAATAATCAATTGGGAATGCCAGTCCTTCACTCTTTGACGTACTCTATGACATAATGTGTCTTAGAGATGAATGCAATTTTCTATAGCAAATTATATCATCTTACCTCTTTGTCTAGACTCTTAATAGTTTAGGAGAACTTGAAGAGTGCTCCTTGGTTGTAGAAGCTTAAACTGCAATCCTAAAGGTAGGCCTACCTGCCTGCAAATTGTCCGTCTAGGTTTATGGTATGACCCTCTCATGCTCATACCTACTTGTCTAGGAATTTGGCACCAAGCTAAGAGGCTTCGTCAGGTCGACAAACGTTCATAAAACTGTAAAATCTTGCATGGATATTTCTTATGCTCCATAGCCGACCCCATTCTCATAGGAGAAGGCTCGGATGATGATGATGGTGATGAGGGAGGGGGGGGATCAAATATTGTATTTCTTGGTGTGTTGATGCAGGGTAACTTTTATTTTCTGTACACTTCCTAGTAAACTCTATGGACAACTTAAAAGGTCATTAAATCATGACCATATCATAATCTCAACGTGATGTAGGCATGGTACTAGATGATGTTTTTAACATATGAATCATACTTTGAGGGAAGAAGTTTAAGTATCGTTGTACGTTCGTGCACATTTACACTGTATTCTGCATCTGTAAGTCGTAGATTATTCTAAAAAAACTTAGCCACCTGACACTATATACCAGAGTCAAGTGTATTACTATCACGGTATCACCTGACACTTGGTACAGATGTCAAGTGTCCATGTAAACACTAAGTAGACACCATAAAACTAATTTCCAACATATGATGTGACGTTTGTACATCAGTCGAATTGAAACCACTTACGGTAGGAGATTATATATATCCCAAGTATATCACCAACAACCTTAGGAAAGAAGCCAAGAAAAATAGAAAGTAGAAAACACCCAAACCGATAAGAGAATATTGGTAACATCGAAAACGCTATCCACACTATTTCCGACTCCTTACACTTGAAGCTCAAACAGTTATGATAAGATTGGTTGGATTATATATAATCCATCATTCCTCAGTCCTTGCGCAGAAACCTCAAACAGACATGACATATCGCTCATAACATACCATAATCCATCCCAAGACCTTGTCATTTAGCAAAGCAAGCAGCTAATACTCTACTTATCTTCAACCCTGAACCAAGTTTGGCACTGTCAGTATCAGAATCAGTTTCGGACCCTTATTACGAGTATCGGTACCCATTGGTTTCAGCACTTCCGGTCGTTTCATATCTCGATTTAAGCCAAAAGACCCAAGAAATTATTTTAAAAACCATAAAACACATGATACATTTAGGTACAATTTTATGTATTATGTGTTGATCAATGTTGTGAAAAGCGCTAGGCGCTAGTCGGGCGGGTACTCGCCGCCTAGCGCCTAGCCCGCCTAGGCGGTCACCTGGGCGACCGCCTAGATTTAGGTGGTTCAAAAATAAATAATAAAAAATCCAAAAATCTATTGAAAATTGTAGAAAAAGTTCATAAAACCCCAAAACATGCACAGTCGGACGTCGAGGGGTCTAGGTGGATGCCTAGGCGGACATCGGACGGACACCAGGCGCCTAGCGGCTAGGCGGCCGCCTAGACCACCTTTTAGAACAGTGGTGTTGATTCCCGTTAGTTTCGAATGTACTAATATTCAACATTGTTAAATTATTTATTCGTAATATATATTGTTGGTTATTTTACTTGTTTTTAGACAAAGTACTCCCATAACATATTGCCCTAAATTGAATAATATTAGGGTATATGGACCTTGTGAATTTACAGTTGTACAATTTTGATTGTAATGGTTAGAGTAGAGTGCAAACAAACCCTCCTTAGACTTGCCTCGTTTGCAAAATAAGACTCGTTAGAAAACTAAAGCAATTGACCCCTCCTTAAATTTTTCGCGTGAGCAAAAAAGCCCCTACCGTCTATTAGCCGTTAGAAATGACCGTTAATGACTTTTTAAAAAAAAAAACCAAAATGTCCTCCTTTCCCTAGGTGGCCAGCCCCCTCCTCCCTCCGTCGGCCGGCCCCTGACCCGCCCATCCCCCCTCCGCTGGTCGGCCCCCCTCGACCACCCCCTCCTCCCTCCTCCGGACGCCCCCCTCGACCCTCCTCCGCCGGCTAGCGCCCCCCCCCCCCCGGCCCCCCTCCTCCCGCCGCTGGCCAGCCACGCTCGACCCGCCCCCCCTCCTCTCTCCGCTGGCCGGCCACCCTCCCCTCTCCTCTGGTCGGCCCCGTTCGATCCGCCCCCACCACCGGAGAGAGAGGGGGGAGGGATAAAATCGTCTTTTTAGACGTATTTTAACAGCTAATAACGACATGGGTGCAAAGTGAGCAAAAATAAAAATGTGAAGATTTTTTTAAACTATAAGTCTTTAAATGCAAAGATGCAAAGCTAAGGAGGGTTTGTTTGCACTTTACCCTAATGGTTACATTGTGTTTAGAAGGAATTCACATGTGTAGCATGTTAATCTTCAACAAGATCAAATCATAATGTCAAAATTGTTATTTGTCACAACTCTCTCTTTCTTTGTTATACTTCTTTATTTTTTAAAAATCCGTTGCTGATTAGAGCCATAATTTTGGTATCATCCAGTGTCAACGAGGGACACCATCGGGAATAACATGCCAAAGATGATATAAGGTCGATACTGCAAGGTGGTTTCAGCACTTCCGGTGGTTTCATATCTCGATTTAAGCCAAAAGACGAAGAAATTATTTAAAAACCATAAAACACATGATATATTTAGGTACAATTGTATGTATTATTTGCTGATTCCCTTTATTTTTTAATGAACTAATATTCAACATTGCTAAATTATTTATTCGTAATATATAATGTTGGTTATTTTACTTGCTTTTTAGACAAAGTACCCCCATAATAGATTGCCTGAATTGAATAATATTAGCCTTATTAGGGTATATGGACCTTGTGAATTTACAATTATACAATTTTGACTGTAATGGTTACATTGTGTTTAGAAGGAATTCACATGTGTAGCATGTTAATCTTCGACAAGATCGAATCATAATGTCAAAATTGTTCTTCGTCATAGTTCTCTCTTTCTTTTTAAGAATTCTCTTTCTTTGTCATACTTCTCTTTCTTTTTAGAAAATCCATTGTTGATTAGAGCCATAATTTTGGTATCATCCAGTGTCAACGAGGGACACTATTGGGAATAACATGCCAAAGATGATATAAGGCCGATATTGCAAACCTTGCATCATGGTTTAAAGTATCGGCCGATAACGATCCGATACGGCCGATACTGATACAGTTTGGCATGTCCCGATCCGATACCGATCGATACTCGATACTTACCGATACCAACATTGAGGGTCTCTTTTTCGGTCAATTCGGCAAAGAAAATTAAACGAAAAAGACAAATCATCAAGGGTTTAAAGCATAATATGATTGTAAAAATATGTAAAAGAAGAAAATTAATCTATTATATGTAAACCAATCGCTAAGGGTGATTACAATGTTATTTAATTTCAAAAGTACTACGAAATAACACTGAAAATACTTAAATTATGACTAAATATATAAAATATATGTTTTTAAATGTAAATAATTTATTAATAATTATTTTTTTTCCGATACCAAAAAATTCGATACTCCGATCCGAAACCGCCGATACTACCGATATCGCCGATACCAATACTCGTAGGAATAGTCCGATACCGATTCCGATACTGTGAACCTTGCCTTGCACCAAACCCGTACCGGTATATTCACTATAGATCTTAAATTTCAAGCAAAAACCCATATATATATATATATATATGAAATTGGTAATTAATATCCGAGAACACTCCCACAGGGAATCGAACCTACCCTATCGGGTTACATGCCTCCACACTAGCCACTTGGCCTAGTGGTCATTGGCGCATATATATATATATATATATATATATATATATATATATATATATATATATATATATATATATGGCCCTTTTTAACTAGAGAAACATACATCTTCGGGTTGTCTGACCTTTCATCAACCAAGACAAATGCACAAAATGCAATCCTTCAAAGAGGTGATCATTGGTGCAACAGGTAAAAGTTATAGCTATAATATACATAAACCACCACAGTAGCTCGTCATTTAGCAAAGCAAGCCACTAATATCTACTTACTTTCAACTCTAAACGCATATACTTACCATAAATCTTAAAGTTTTAAGTTTTAACCGAAACCCCTGAATATTTGTGTGTGCTCAGAGCTCTCAACTTTTCAAGATAAACCTCCAATTTGGTACCCTTGTCCTCCTAACATGAGAAACATACTTCTTCAAGTTGTGTGATCTTTCTTTTTCTTTGCCAATCCAGAATGCTATATTCAAAATCCTTCAACTAAGAATAACGCATTAAACACAATGCTTCAAAGATGTGATGATCTTGTAATCTAACATGGGTTCAAACAGATAGAATTTTAGCGCTAAATTTCATGAAATTAGATCCATCCATCCATTACACAACTTTGTTAAACAACCATGTCCCTGCAAAGGAACATGGGTACAACCAGGAAAATTTTCCTATCCAAAGCATTATTGAATGGAACTGATATGGTGTGTTATGCACATGCCTTTGAATTAAGCATTTCAGCCTCTCAACCACATATCCTAGATCAGAATAGTAGCCCCTTGTCAGACTAAGCCGCCACAAAGAGACCAAAAAATCAATCAAAGTTACTTAGGTCAAAGTGGAGTTCTTATCACAAATTGATATATGTACTCTTCCTTGTCATACTAGACGTGCTATAAGAAGTTCCTCTTTCTTCCTTTCCTGCTTCTACAACCAGTTTCTTCCTTCCTCTGTGCTTGGAATCTCGTCATCATCTCTGCCTCTATACTTGGAAACCAGTTTCTACCTGACTTCGCCATCAGAAAGCTACTAAGAAGATTAAACCCAATTAATCTAACCTCATTTTAATAATAAAAAATTTGCTAAATCATGCCCATAAACCTATAGCCTATAGCAACCTAACTTCCTCAATCACCAAGTTACCGCAATCTAGGAAGCACAGACTCTCCATATTGGTGTTAGATATGACATAGAACACCAAGTATACACAATAACACAGATAGACCAAAACCCTTGACCTGTTAATGTTGTCGTGTTGTCTTTTATCCGTGCCAGTGCAATATAGGCCATGAGCACACCTATTCTGAAATAAATACATGAACTTTAAAAATCACTTCGACTGACGCATCAATTCCAATCTCAGCTCATTCTCCTGAAAGCAGCAGCGTCCTTAACCCTTGGTAGTACATACAACCTATTATCCTAAAGGTGTACCATCATTTAGTACTGGCATCATGCCGTGCAGAAATCAAGCCTGGCTATGTATCTTCACTGTTCAGGTCGGACACAAACCAATTTCATCTAAACACATCTAGAATTGCTTTATAAGAAGAAACAACAAGTCAATTAGTTTTAAAACAAATTGCTAAAGCCATGAGCTTCCTAAATCAATCTCCTTACTCATGAAGTCATGAAGTTATGTACATAAACCCAAAATCCTGACTTACCCCGCTTTGTTAACAAATTCAGTCGATACTGGGAAATACTGCTGCTTTAGATGATCGTTAGCCGCACAAAAGCATTGTTTTAATGCACATATTTCGAATTTGATCTATATCCCATCTCCACATAATCTCCATCTTCAATGTATGCTCTTTTCATCGTCTCTCAGTCGCACAAACACCAATGGATAAGAACAAATTGCAAAGAATTTAAAAAAAAAAATCCCATATACAGAAGAATAAAACATAGAAACAATGCATTCCACAATAATCCAATTCTACAGAAGAATAAAACATAGAAACAATGCACTCCACAATAATCCAATTCTACAGAAGAATAAAACATAGAAACAATGCATTCCTAGACCTTCAATTGCACCAAAGAATAAAACATAGCAACAATGCATTCCTAGACCTTCAATTGCACCAAAGAATAAGACATAGAAACTATGTATTCCTAGAACTTCAATTGCACCAAAACAATTAGGCTGTGTTTGATTGAGCTTTTTTTTCCCATGGAAATATTTCCATTACAAATTTTCCACCTATTGTAGTATTCAAAATTGTGTAAAATAAAACTGGCCCAGCCCATAGGAAAATATCAATTTCCATGAAAAATAACTATTTTCCATGGAAAATAACGACAATCAAACACCCAAATTAATTTCATGGAATTTTTTTCTTAAATTGTGTTTGATTGAGCTTTTTTTTCCATGGAAAATATTTTCATCACAAATTTTCCACCAATTGTAGTGTTTGATACCATATATTTTCCATAGAATTATTTTCCAAAATCTATCATTTTCCATATTTTCCTCCGAAATGGTGGAAAATAAAACTGACCCAGCCATAAAAATATCAATTTCCATGAAAAATAATTATTTTCCATGGAAATTAAGGACAATCAAACACCCAAATTAAATCCGTGGATTTTTTTCATGGAATTTTTTTTTCTAAAATAATTCCATGGAATTTATTTATTTTCCACACATTTAGCACTTTGTAATCAAACGTACCCTTAGTAGAATAATTCCGTGGAATTAATTTATTTTCCACATATTTTCTACCTTGTAATCAAACGAACCTTAGAAACAAATTACAACAGCGAAAACAAAATTTTCATATTTCGAAACGGCCGGTGAATCGATTCGGACCTGCGCTGCAAGAAACAGGAGGATCCTTCTGCAAGTCCTTCAACTCCTTCAAGATCCGCTTCGAAGCCATTGAGCACAACAAAAACCTACAAAAAGAACACGACAAGCAACCGTTTTGATCACCTAAACACAAAAATCGATCGAACCGGCACCGAAACCCTAACAAAATCGAAGATAAAATAGAGGGATTCGTACCAGTCAAGAGACGAGGAAGACGAAATTAGGGCTAGGGTTTCTTTCTCCCTTCCTTCTTCGAATCAAGTCGGTTTCTATTGTTTGTTTCCAAGGATTAACTTTACTTTTATAGTCGGGATTCGGGAATAGATTTTTTCTGATTTCTTTTTTGAATTCTGGAGGGTAGGATTGTAAATATCAAAAGCGGTGGAGTTTGATTGAGTTCTAGCCGTTCGATTGGAGATGGAGGGATGTGTTGGAAAAAGATGGGGATGATTTTGCAGTAAGCCTCTACTTTTTGTTCTTTATCGACAAAGTTAACGTGTACAAATTGCTGGTCTAAATTTGTAAAATTATTAAAATTACTTGACAGGAGAAGTGAGGGTAAAGTGAAAAAAAACAACTCATAAGATTTGTCTCATTAGCAAGATAAGACTCGTTAGATAAATATAGTAATTAAACCTTCAACAATAGTTGACTTTACTAGCACTTAGAAATGAATGTTAGTGACTTTTTAAAACAAAATTAAAAAGATACCAAAAATGACCTTTCCTCTTTGCCACCAGCGTTAGCCATTGCTACTGATGGTTGTCGTCATTGCTGTTGGTCGTCCCTCTTACCTTCCCCCCCTCCTGTCACCCTCATTTTCCGTATTTCCAGTATTTCGTATTTATACTCGTATCTGGATTTTGGCATGTATTTTTATTTTTTCTCAGCTTGTGGAATTTCGGTATTTCTCGTATTTGGGTTTTTGGCTTGGCTCGATTTTAATTGGTTTGGAATCGGTTTGGTTTGGTTTATGTGTTGGAACACCATAGCCCTAAGCTCCACCCTCAAAAACACCACAACTCCCCTCTTTATAACTCCACCTACCACTCTCTCTCTTCATAAACACCATTAATTTCCTTCTTCTTCTTCTTCTCCTTCCTCCACAACTCTCCTAACCCTAGGCAAGTGCATCTCGCCACTACATGAGGACCCTCTTTTCTTTGTCCATTTGCTAGTTTAGGACATGGAGATCAACATTAGTTCTTGGGTTTTTATGCTTTGGAGTCTATGTTGATGTAGATCTAAGTTATTGCTATTTTCGGATTTTACATGTTTTGATCCATTTTGGTTGGTTTTCTTTGAGTTCTGATGTTCCCATGTGGAAGAGCTTTCAGTTTCACCCAAGTTGGAACCTTGGAAATCCGGATTTGGAGTTCGGATGACCAAGTTATGTTGTTTTGAAGTTTTGGGTTCTGCCATGGTGTTCTTGCTGTTTGGAGAAGACAGTGAGCAGTGTGCAGAGCTGTTTAGCTTACGCATACTGAGCTACGCGCGCTCTTTAGCGCTGCGTACGCAGGCTTGAGTACGCTTCATGTTGGAAGCGTGTCTCCTTGAGTGTGCGTGACTTTCACACACTGCTCCCTTGAGCGTGCGTGACTTTCACACACTGCTCCCTTGAGCGTGCGTGACTTTCACACACTGCTCCCTTGAGCGTGCGTGACTTTCACACAGTGCTCCCTGTAGCGTGCGTGACTTTCACACACTGCTCCCTGTAGCGTGCGTGACTTTTCACATATGCTGCCCCTTGAGCGTGCGTGACTTTCACACACTGCTCCCTGTAGCGTGCGTAACTTTTCACATACGCTGCCCCTTGAGTGTGCGTGACTTCTCACGTACACTGCTCACTTGAGGGTGCCTTAGTACGCAGACTTGAGTGAGCCTTGCGTGCGTGCTTTTGCACGTATGCTGCCCCTTGACCCCTTGCTTAGTCCACTGACTCTTGGAGTTTTGGTTTTATTTCTTTAAGCTTGGCTCTTCTATAATCCCGTATTTTGATATTTTATTAGATATTTTACGCCCATTTTATATCCTTACGCCTTTTTGTCATGAACTTGATTTTACTTGTTATGTTTGGAATGACCATTGTACATGACTTGGTATGGCAAGGAACGAGCATAACACGACAGTGACCCGTAGTGGTGCACTCTTGACATGACCAACATGACTTGATAGTGGCCCGTGGCGGCGCACTCCTGACTTGACATGACTTGATAACCTAACTTGACCTGTCTTGACACCATGGGTGGTTCTTTCTTGCTTGCTTGTTAATCTACTTGTCCAGTCTTGCATCATGTCTAGGATGGAACTCCTGAGTACCACGGTCAGGAGTACCTACTAAAATGGATTAAGGTTAATAACTAGAATAACACAGTAGTCATGAAGAGATGACACAGCTACAGGCAATCCCGTTACCTGGGCGCTCTTGGGATCTGTAGCTGCCGTCGAGTAGGGCACATTTCCAGCGCACCGTCGAGTGTTGCACCCTCTAAGTCACCTAAGGGTACATTTGTCTCCCGGGCGATGTACCCACCTGAATTCAACCCCTAATTTTTGACCTGGATAGCCTGGATGGTCTGCAGGGCTTGTGGCTGTGGAACAATCTCACTGCATCTTGTTAGTAATTAGGCATGTGATAACCCTAGTTAGTTAAAGTAGTAAGCCGTAGGATCTGCTTGGCCGTGATTGATTGAATGAGGTATAACCAGTCTAGTCATGTCTTGATCCCATGCAAGATTGCTTCCTGTCTTGATTACTTACATTACTTATCTTGCCGATAAATGGTGGGAAACCAAGCTCTGTTCAGATGAAGGGTTACAACCCCAGTCCTTGTTTGGTTTACGGGTTGTAACCTGGCTATCAGAATAGTTCCATGGTTATCTCGTCGTATATCATCCTGACATGTTTTCGTAATTTTAGTTTTAATATTAGATTTTCTGTGCTGATTGCTGGCTTTTGTTCTTATTTCGTGGCCCCCTTGTGGCACTTGCTCTTTCTGGGGTTGACCCAGCTGGTTTTGTGTGGCCAGGTTTCGGAGCAGCTCCCGAGGATCTACCAAGCTTCCAGCCCAATGGTGACAACTAGACGGAACCCGGGCCAAGAGTGGGTTTTCCTTTTTGTTTTGCCCACTTTATTGTAAAATTATTCTTTTGAGGCGTTTAGCCGCCGAGCACCTGTTAGCTCGCTGCACTTTTACTTAATGTCTGCCTACGGGCTGTAAACATGATTAACAAATCCTAGGGTTGATCATGTATGACTTAAACTCTTGCTAGTCCTAACATTTTGTACGACTAGCTTCATGATCAGCTGATATGTAATATTTGCTTTTATTGTATATTTAATGATCATACATCTTGTAATTATATTATTTGCTTGAGATTGAGACAATAGGCTTGACCTTAAGAGACTGTTGGCTTGTAGTAAACCCTCATATCTAGACAGCCGTGACCGTATAGTTGAGATGTATTCTATTTCAATATACGTAGCTGGCTATGTCTGCCCCCGCTCTCCAGTATTCTGGTTCTGGGGCGTGACATGGTTTAAGTGGTGGCCCATGCAGGTCTTGTCAATCAAGAAATGTGAGGGTTTACCGAATAAATGTCTCAATCAGTGTTCGCCCTTGATCTCCGCCCGTATTTTCAAATCCCTGAAATTCTTGCCCTGATTACATGCTTGTATCGTTGATCTGTCTTGGTCCTTTCCTTATTGTTCCCTGTGTTATCTTCTTCAGCGGCACTGTACCTGGTCCTACTGATCGACGAGGTGGAGCACATCCCGCGGATCAGCAGCAACCTGGAGATCAAGCTCAGCATTCTGGGATAGCCTCCAGAGTTGTGCCTACTGGAGGAGAGTCACCAGTTCGACCCGTCCAGCCCGCAGAGCCAGATGATGGTACCTTAGTAGGCCTCGTCAGAACCTTGATAGCTTCCCAGGATCGTCGAAGCGACGCCCTGCACCAGACAGTTCAAGATGTTTTGACCCGAGGCGGACATCCAGGGAACCAGGCGGCGAACAGCTTCAAGAGATTGAGCCCTCCTTTCTTCGACGGCACCGAGGATGCGATTGTCGCGGATGCATGGCTTCAGGATACCGAGGTGGTTCTGGAAGCAGCTAGAACACCCGAGAATGAGAAGGTGGCGGTGGTACGCCTGTAGTTGTTGGACCTAGCTCGCAGTTGGTGGGCGACGCAAGCCATGGGATTAGTAGCACCCATTGCTTGGGCAGTGTTTAGAGAGAGATTCCAGGCGAAGTACTTTGATGCTGTGGCTCGGTACGACCTGCAGACCAGATTTACCAACTTGAAGCAAGGAGACAGAACAGTCGACAGTTATGCATCGGAGTTTTCTAGACTCAGTAGGTTTGCCCCCACCTTGGTGGCGACCGAGTTTGATAGGGCCCAGCGATTCCAGCAGGGGCTGCATTTGGAGATCTTGTTGACGGTTGAGCAGTTTGAGCACCAGACGTTCGATGCAGTCTTGAGAGCAGCTAGGAGGCATGAGTATACCTCACAGAGGATCGTGGATAGGACCGGAAGTAGGAAGCGGTCCCACAGTCAGATGCACCAATCATCAGCTCCAGTCCCGGCAGCTAGGGGATTGACCATTGGAACTCCGAGGCGGGCGGCCTCAGTGACGTCGGTTCAGCATTCGACCCCGACGTACCCACAGCAGCAGAAGCAGAAGCAGACTTCCGCGATGGGATGTTCTCATTGCGGAAAGCCAGGGCATGTGGTGGCAGACTGTCGTAGGGCGCAAGGATTGTGCCTAGCTTGTGGAGCAGCAGATCATAGAGTTGGAGCTTGCCCGAATAGAGGTGGTTCATCAGCATCCAACCCTTCTAGCTCTTCGATGAGAGGACCGGCCCCAGTACCAGTTCAGCAGCAACAGTATCAGTCTTCGAGGCCCTTGCCGCCTCAGTCTCAGGCATTCCAGCAACAACACCCCCAGCAGTATGCACAAGCCCAAGCTCAGACCCAGAATAGGCAGAGAGGTTTCCAGCAGAGGGGACCAGCAGCCAGAGGACAAGGTCAGGCCATGATGATGGCTATGGAAGAAGAAGTTGCACCAGGTGAGGTTGTGGCAGGTACTATTCTCGTCAACTCCTCTCCAGCGTCTGTATTATTTGATTCTGGTGCATCGCATTCATTCATGTCTGCACGATTCGCGACACGGATAGGATTGGAGCCCGAGTCATTATCAGTGAGGCTCAATATACTTACTGGTAATGGTCTTGTGGGAGTAGATCGAGTGTTTTCCTCGTGTCGGATCGTAGTTAGCGGTAGGGAGTTCCCCGCTAGATTCATAGAGTTTCCTATGGCAGACTATGATGTAGTCCTAGGCATGGATTGGTTGAGGAACCAGTATGCTAGGATAGACTGCCATGTTGGCAGAGTTGTCTTTAGTATCCCCGGCGAGCCAGAGTTTTCGTTTTCTAGAGGCGCAGTGGAGCCATCTTCCCCAGCATTGCGGATGGCAGTAGCAGCAGTCCAGTTGCCCCGGATAGTTGAAGAGTTTCCAGATGTCTTTCCAGAGGAGCTTCCAGGGATGCCGCCAGAGCGGGAGATTGAGTTCACTATAAACTTGATTCCCGGGACAGCACCAGTATCAGAGCGAGTCTACAGAATGGCGCCTTCAGAATTGGAGATTTTGTACAAGATGATTGAAGAATTGAGGACCAAGGGATTCATCCGTGCAAGTGGATCGCCTTGGGGAGCCCCGATGCTTCTTGTGAAAAAGAAGGATGGTACGTCCAGGCTATGTGTTGATTATCGTACCTTGAATTCGGCGACAATCAAGAACAGATACCCTCTTCCGAGGATAGATGACTTGTTTGATCAGCTCAGAGGGGCTTCAGTGTTCTCGAAGATCGACTTGCGGTCGGGATACCACCAGATCAGAGTCAGAGAGCAGGACATCCCGAAGACAGCGTTTAGATCGAGGTATGGGCATTGGGAGTTCCTTGTTATGCCCTTTGGAGCGACCAATGCGCCGGCCGTATTTATGGACCTCATGAATCGCATCTTCATGCCTTACTTGGATCAATTTGTGATCGTGTTCCTAGATGATATCCTGGTCTACAGCAAGAGTGAAGCAGAGCATGAGCAGCATCTCAGAGTCGTCCTTCAGACGCTTAGGGAGCATCAGTTGTACGCCAAGTTCAGTAAATGCGAGTTCTGGCTCGATCGCATATCATACTTGGGTCACATCATTACCCGAGGAGGAGTGGAAGTGGATCCCCAGAAGATTGTGGCTATCGAGTCATGGCCGGTACCCAGCTCAGTTGTCACGACCCGTTACCCAAATTGTTGGGCCGGGCCGAGCCATGTCCAGCCTACGCTTGGTTAAAGCGCAGTAAGCTGTTCTAAGAATAGACAATAAAGAATCTAAGCAGCTAACAGTTCTAAAACCATATTTAAAGTTCATCACAACACAGCATCTATAAGCGAAAGTAAGCAAGTACAGACTTAATAATACATAACCAAAGTATCTAACTGGAGACAAAGTCCAGTATCCAAATATAAGAACAGACAAAGTCTAAGTCTACTAAACACATGAAAGATAACTAAGCAAGGTTTTCCGCTGGGGCCTCTTCTGGAGCTAAGGCCAGGTCCTCAATGCAGTACCATAATATGTAATACATAGCGTTTTCTCTTCAGAAAGTAAACCTACAACGTTATCCTGTCAGGACGGGAGCAAGTACAACCTCTACAACTAAAGTACTGAACATATAATGAAAGAGATGTACAACAAGGATCATGGTGTGATAAGTCTATAAAACAGGAAATACTAGAAACATGACCTCATGGTACAGCTGGGATCACAATATCATAGTAACACAGGGAACATGGCATATCTGGAATCATGGTATATCTCATAATCTATCATGGCAAGGATACATATGTCATAAAGACAGATGTATATGTAATGTTTAAAACTGTAGCAAGTACGTGATCGGTCAATAGATGTACAATGTACCGAGGTACAATGTAAATAAAATGTACATACGTACAAGTGCACAAGCATAGGTGTACATCCGTACAGAAATGCGGGATAATAGCCTACGGCGCAGATTCATATAAAATGAACTTTGCTCGGTACGATAATAGGGGCATGATCACGTACTCAGCTACTAGTTTCCCCATAACCCATATTCTATCATGTGAGAGATACAAGAACAGTAAAAACATGTGAGAGATACTGGGAGTAATATAAGCATGGCCGGTACTGGGAACAGTATGAAACATGTGAATACTCCGAGCAGATATAAGCATAGTGAAACATGTACGGGGAACCAGTAAGAAGCATATGAAGATATGATAACTGTCCTAAGCATGGTAGGGACCATTTTAATGTAACATGTGAAGATATAGCTTGCTACCTCAAGAATCAATATTTTAACAGGGTTAATACATGTTCTAGCATTAAAAGACAGTAAATGAGTGTGTAGATGTACTTGCCTCGAGCAAAGCAAGAATACTAGTACGAAGATATAGATGTCCGATATCCTGTCAATAATGATATACAAACTCAGTTCTAAGCTATGTTCAAGATTACACTAGTGGTGAGACACGACTCCTAACTAGATACTAGCTAAGTGGGGACCTAGCATAAAAGTTTAATGTGGAGTGCCACTATACACAAACTAACTCCCTAGGGTCTTTACACTAGTGCAGGGAGAGGTCCAATACTATAACAACTCAAATCAACGCAAAACTTGCAAGTTGTAACTACTCAATAAATAAATCAAACGGTACACTAAGTTCCAATAATTTTTGAGATAGACAAAAATCTTAAATATATATAAAATAAAGTACAAAAATAATCCTTGTTAATTATAGAAATTTATACTAATTTTTCTGGGATTTATAAACCCTCATAAATATTTATTAAAAATCAGCAAACTTAAATATATTGAAAATGAGTTCTGTTTTCCCATTTTTATAAAATACCAAAAGCACTTAATAAATGCTAGAAAAATTATAATAAATTAGCTAAATTAACATAATATTTAAATACCATTTTTCTAAGATTTTTACAGCAATTAAAATATATATAAAAATTCAAAACCAGAAAGTAACAATATCTAGAAAAATAATTAATTATAAATTGAGGATAATACATAAACAAAATCTACAGATGTTGTCGGATGATAAAATAAATATCACCAACGTGTCCAGAACGGTCAAATCAGCTAGGATAGCCTACCCATAAGTCCAATTTAGACACAGGGGCAAAACGGTAATTTCGGGTCAAAATAATGTCCGCCGTTGGACACACTTTGCACCGAAAAGCGTGTCGGGATAGAAGTCTACAAAACCTAGCAAATTATATGTCAACGAGTCCAGAATGACGATACGAACTCAACGGTATATCCGGAAGTGGATTCCGATGAGCCGATCTCAAAGTGACCCGTTGACCCGAAAAGTGGGACCCGCTTTGCACCGAAATGCGTGCCAGGGCCCACGTTCTCCAAATCAAGCAAATTTTATATGAAAACATGCCAGAACGACGCCACGAGTCTACTGGTGGTGTCAGAAATTTAATCCGGAGTCCCGGGTTCAAAAATAGAATTTAACAAGTGCAATTTAAAGAATTCGGACGGCCAACTTTGGCGTCGAATTCGACCAACCGAACGTGCTTAAAATGAAATGAAATATAAAGGAGACAGGAAGATGGTTATACCAGCTGTGCACCGGAACTGACGGTGCACAAAACGGAGCTACGACGGCGAAGTTACGAGCTGACGAAGTCGGCTCCACGAAACTGTCCAAAAATAGTTCAATTTAAAACGTCAACTTGGTAGCCAGTTTTGAGGTATCAAACGACATAATTAACGGATGAAAATTGACAGGGGTGAAGATGGATATACCGAGATTGCGACGGAGCAAGGAGTTCGCCGATCCAACGGTCGGATCTCCCAGAAAACACGCGCGAAGTTGCTGTCCCGAAACACAATTTCTGAAACTTGAAATCGCGCGTCACGGCGGGATTTCGACGTAAATGCACGGATCGCCCATGCGTCGCGCCGAGGAGGAAGGCGGCGGCCAGGGGGAGTTCGTCGGGGGTCGCCGGAACGAGGGGGAGTGGTCGGGGGTGTACGCCGGCCACGTGGTGGCGCACGGCGGCGACAGCACGCGTTTGCGCGCGCGCGCATGCATGCCGCTGCTGCATGCTACTGCTGCGGCTGTGCTGCCTCGCACGGGGGTGGTCGCCGGCCTGGCGCGGCGGCGGAGGTCGTACGGGGGCGGTGGTTCGGGTGGCCGCGCGGGTGGTGGAGGTGGTGGTTAATGGTGGTAGAGGTGATGATGGTGATGGTGAAGGTGATGGTGGTGAAGAAGAAGAAGGAGGAGAGGTGGCTGGTGGTGACCGACGGCCAGGGGGGGTCGACGGCGTCGGCCACGCCGGAGGGAGGAGTGTTGCTGTTGGCTGTGGTGGTGGTGTGTGGTTTGTTTGTATGTGTGAGAGTGAATAAAGAGAGTGAGAGAGAGAGATAAGTGTGTGTGTGTATATTATTATAGGAAGAGAGATAGAGAGATATTTAGAGAGAGGGAGAGAGAGAGGTCGGCTGAAGCTTGGGGGGGGAGTGTTCCTACTGTGAGGTGAGGTGAGGGGGTGAGGTGTGAGTATGTTATGGAGAGAGAGATGGTTATGTATATATTATAATATAGAGAGAGAGAGAGAAATATGGATATTTAGAGAGAGGGGGGGGAGGGGAAGTCGGTTGACCACATGGGGGGGAAATAAGGTGGGGTGTGAGGTGTTATGAATGGTGAGGATTAAATTAGGGGAATCAAAGGCTAGGAATTTATTTGTAGGAAAATAGGTTATTCCTACAGATTAAAATCAATGGAATTTCCAATAAATATTACAAATAGGTAGAATGAATATTTAGTATTTTTCAAGGGTAACGAGGCTGAGGGTGATGGTGATGGAGAGTAACATGGAGCTTGGACTGGGTTCGGTCAAACCGGGTTGGGTGAAAATCGGACATCGTGCAAAAATCGAATAAAAATAGGTGTTGATGATCATGGGTAAATAAATAACATACGGGGACTCCAATAAATGGGACACAAGTTTCATGTGGAGAGTAGGCTTCATGTGGGCCACGTCCATACTTCGGGTTGACAGGTTGGGTCGATGTCGGGTCCCGAAATTAAATCGGAAATTAAATCGGGTTTCACGGCAGAAAATAAATCGGCCTAAATTGACCCGAAAGTTGTGCGAAGAAAATGGAGCACAAAATGGAGTGTCTGAGTGGGACACGAAGGTCATGGGTGGAGAGCATCTCGAGTAGATCATTTATGAGAAGTTGGTTTCGAGAAAACGACTGGTCTGGTGCTCCTAAATTAAAAGCAACGGTGACGTGCAAACGAAGATCAAAAATAAAAGTGGGAATAATATTCAACGATTAATTGGTCTAAGTTGACCCGAACTTGCGCGATACAAAAAGAGCACAAGGGAACAAGTTCAAATGGGACACGATATATCAAAACGAAGATAATCTGGTCTACTTCAAAACTCGTGAAGAGAGTTTCCAAGGATTGGCATCCCTGACGCTCCAGAAGTCAAAGTCATGGAAGGGTACGTTAATAATCGAAACAATTAAATTAATAAAATATTTATCGGAAATAATTCATTTAGAAAAATTTAAAATAGCCCTGAAATTCAGGGGGCTTACATCCTACCCACCTTACAAAAATTTCGTCCTCGAAATTAAAAATCATCCAATAGGTCAAACTATAACATGTAGCTGCTCTGGCTACGATGCTCAATCTGCTATCCTTGTAATCATCTCTTCTGTTTCTCCTACAAACTTTTTGGTTCCGGTTCAACTAAGTCCTTCTATCATAAACTTCGTTATACATCCTGTAGAATCTTCCATGCTAACATGAAACATTTATGTATACCCTAAACTATAGGTCATTCTCCGGGTATGTCTATAAGCCTATAATGCTTAATCATCAATCATATTTCCAACCTTAATTATAAATACTGGATTTCCTTATCGTATCCTAAGTATCCATATTCTATCAATCCACAGTTCCTTAGCATCATTTGTCGTCAATCCTTTCCTACAGCTTCTCCTTGAAATCATACTTTCAATTCTTATTCTTGGCGTAGAGCATCTTCTTTTTACTCAACAAGTCCTCCGAATATAAATCCTCGATTTCAAAACTCCCGATTTATTAATTTCCAATGTACATATGTCTTTGTCTCGTTCTGATATCTTTTCGATCTCGTACGCAATATGATAACTCATTCTAATTTATTCCATATCAATCCATGTATCGATCTACCCTCTAATCACATGTAATTAGCTATAGATAACCCATAATCACTTGGTCATCAAAGTCATTTAATGCTCAATCCTCAAATTCTAAGCACAAGATTCTAATCCTCAATCCATAGTCACAACAATATACGATCTCATTTCTCCATCTTAGATACCCTATCATCAAGTCATACTGTCAATACAATCATTCTCAATGGTTCCCAAGTCTACTACAGTCAGTCACCCATACTCGTCCTATAAACTTAATCTAACCAATCCCTAGAAAAAGTACTTATCACAATCACACAATACATGTATAGTTATACTACAGGATCAGTTAACAAGGTTTGGCTATTTCGGTCGTCTATCAAGTAGAAGGTAACAAGGCCTAAGACTGGGTCAAGCAATCCATAACAGTGTCCAAACAAGTTTAAAGGGTCAAGCAAGACAGAAAAGTTTATTGGAATATCTCCAAGAATGGTACGAAGACAACGAGAGGCATAACGAGAAGAATTATCCAAGAGGTTAACGAAGAAGAGTTTAGTCAAGTCATAGGAAAGATGGAATACAAAATAATTATGTCCAAAAATAACGCGAAAGTAATCCTATTGGAGAGTCTTAGAGAACCTATAATTCTAGTTGCAGATGTAGATAGGACAAAGTTAATCAAGACGGGGAAGAATGATAATAATAAGAATTTATTCCTGCTCACTCGATCATAACAAAGTAAACCAAGTTAAGATATGATCTGATAACCATATACGTCTTCCTGAAATCATGTTGCCAGAATTTTCGCCCCACCAGTAAGCTTATATGCAATAAACGAGGGAGTCCATAACTAAGGTATACACCCTATCGTCATATTATCTAGATTCCTTACCACGCCAACCGGTATGGCTGCAAGAAAATCTAAATTCTATGAGTAGGATAGTATATCCAAAATCAGGCTCTATGTTTTTGTCATACCAGCTAATATGGCTGCGATAAATTCTAAACTCCATAACTAAAGCAGACGTTTACCTTATCAGGATATATCATAATTCGATCCACAAAATTTATTACGATGCAAGATCAAAGTTAACAACAAAATCAGAAATTAAATTCAACAACGAATTTAAAGAAAAGCAAATGGAATTAAGCGAAAACAGATTTCTAAGTAAGATTAGAGTGAGATTAGAGTGAGATCCTCAGGGATCATCCCAAAGGTACAACTTGGTCTAAATTGACCCACTGAAATACAAACAAGAGGCTAATTATAGCTAACGGTCCTATGCTGTGATGAGTTCTTCTATGTTGCAATCCTAGAAATCCTCTAGGTGTTCTAAATGTTTATCCCTAGTGTTATCAAGTTGTCCTAGATCCTAATTGCAGGCATGCTTGGTACAATAACGTAACCAAACAACTTAAGTCTGGACCTGCATGGGCCGCCAAAAAAACATGTCACGACCCGTTACCCAAATTGTTGGGCCGGGCCGAGCCATGTCCAGCCTACGCTTGGTTAAAGCGCAGTAAGCTGTTCTAAGAATAGACAATAAAGAATCTAAGCAGCTAACAGTTCTAAAACCATATTTAAAGTTCATCACAACACAGCATCTATAAGCGAAAGTAAGCAAGTACAGACTTAATAATACATAACCAAAGTATCTAACTGGAGACAAAGTCCAGTATCCAAATATAAGAACAGACAAAGTCTAAGTCTACTAAACACATGAAAGATAACTAAGCAAGGTTCCCCGCTGGGGCCTCTTCTGGAGCTAAGGCCAGGTCCTCAATGCAGTACCATAATATGTAACACATAGCGTTTCCTCTTCAGAAAGTAAACCTACAACGTTATCCTGTCAGGACGGGAGCAAGTACAATCTCTACAACTAAAGTACTGAACATATAATGAAAGAGATGTACAACAAGGATCATGGTGTGATAAGTCTATAAAACAGGAAATACTAGAAACATGACCTCATGGTACAGCTGGGATTACAATATCATAGTAACACAGGGAACATGGCATATCTGGAATCATGGTATATCTCATAATCTATCATGGCAAGGATACATATGTCATAAAGACAGATGTATATGTAATATTTAAAACTGTAGCAAGTACGTGATCGGTCAATAGATGTATAATGTACCGAGGTACAATGTAAATAAAATATACATACGTACAAGTGCACAAGCATAGGTGTACATCCGTACAGAAATGCGGGATAATAGCCTACGGCGCAGATTCATATAAAATGAACTTTGCTCGGTACGATAATAGGGGCATGATCACGTACTCAGCTACTAGTTTTCCCATAACCTATATTCTATCATGTGAGAGATACAAGAACAGTAAAAACATGTGAGAGATACTGGGAGTAATATAAGCATGGCCGGTACTGGGAACAGTATGAAACATGTGAATACTCCGAGCAGATATAAGCATAGTAAAACATGTACGGGGAACCAGTAAGAAGCATATGAAGATATGATAACTGTCCTAAGCATGGTAGGGACCATTTTAATGTAACATGTGAAGATATAGCTTGCTACCTCAAGAATCAATATTTTAACAGGGTTAATACATGTTCTAGCATTAAAAGACAGTAAATGAGTGTGTAGATGTACTTGCCTCGAGCAAAGCAAGAATACTAGTACGAAGATATAGATGTCCGGTATCCTATCAATAATGATATACAAACTCAGTTCTAAGCTATGTTCAAGATTACACTAGTGGTGAGACACGACTCCTAACTGGATACTAGCTAAGTGGGGACCTAGCATAAAAGTCTAATGTGGAGTGCCACTATACACAAACTAACTCCCTAGGGTCTTTACACTAGTGCAGGGTGAGGTCCAATACTATAACAACTCAAATCAACGCAAAACTTGCAAGTTGTAACTACTCAATAAATAAATCAAACGGTACACTAAGTTCCAACAATTTTTGAGATAGACAAAAATCTTAAATATATAAAATAAAGTACAAAAATAATCCTTGTTAATTATAGAAATTTATACTAATTTTTTTGGGATTTATAAACCCTCATAAATATTTATTAAAAATCAGCAAACTTAAATATATTGAAAATGAGTTCTGTTTTCCCATTTTTATAAAATACCAAAAGCACTTAATAAATGCTAGAAAAATTATAATAAATTAGCTAAATTAACATAATATTTAAATACCATTTTTCCAAGATTTTTACAGCAATTAAAATATATATAAAAATTCAAAACCAGAAAGTAACAATATCTAGAAAAATAATTAATTATAAATTGAGGATAATACATAAACAAAATCTACAGATGTTGTCGGATGATAAAATAAATATCACCAACGTGTCCAGAACGGTCAAATCAGCTAGGATAGCCTACCCATAAGTCCAATTTAGACACAGGGGCAAAACGATAATTTTGGGTCAAAATGATGTCCGCCGTTGGACACACTTTGCACCGAAAAGTGTGTCGGGATAGAAGTCTACAAAACCTAGCAAATTATATGTCAACGAGTCCAGAATGACGATACGAACTCAACGGTATATCCGGAAGTGGATTCCGATGAGCCGATCTCAAAGTGACCCGTTGACCCGAAAAGTGGGACCCGCTTTGCACCGAAATGCGTGCCAGGGCCCACGTTCTCCAAATCAAGCAAATTTTATATGAAAACATGCCAAAACGACGCCAAGAGTCTACTGGTGGTGTCAGAAATTTAATCCGGAGTCCCGGGTTCAAAAATGGAATTTAACAAGTGCAATTTAAAGAATTCGGACGGCCAACTTTGGCATCGAATTCGACCAACCGAACGTGCTTAAAATGAAATGAAATATAAAGGAGACAGGAAGATGGTTATACCAGCTGTGCACTGGAACTGACGGTGTGCAAAACGGAGCTACGACGGCGAAGTTACGAGCTGACGAAGTCGGCTCCACGAAACTGTCCAAAAACAGTTCAATTTAAAACGTCAACTTGGTGGCCAGTTTTGAGGTATCAAACGACATAATTAACGGATGAAAATTGACAGGGGTGAAGATGGATATACCGAGATTGCGACGGACCAAGGAGTTTGCCGATCCAACGGTCGGATCTCCCAGAAAACACGCGCGAAGTCGCTGTCCCGAAACACAATTTCTGAAACTTGAAATCGCGCGTCACGGCGGGATTTCGACGTAAATGCACGGATCGCCCATGCGTCGCGCCGGGGAGGAAGGCGGCGGCCAGGGGGAGTTCGCCGGGGGTCGTCGGAACGAGGGGGAGTGGTCGGGGGTGCACGCCGGCCACGTGGTGGCGCACGGCGGCGACAGCACGCGTTTGCGCGCGCGCGCATGCATGTCGCTGCTGCATGCTACTGCTGCGGCTGCGCTGCCTCGTGCGGGGGTGGTCGCCGGCCTGGCGCGGCGGCGGAGGTCGTACGGGGGTGGTGGTTCGGGTGGCCGCACGGGTGGTGGAGGTGGTGGTTAATGGTGGTGGAGGTGATGATGGTGATGGTGAAGGTGATGGTGGTGAAGAAGAAGAAGGAGGAGAGGTGGCTGGTGGTGACCGACGGCCAGGGGGGGTGGTCGACGGCGTCGGCCACGCCGGAGGGAGGAGTGTTGCTGTTGGCTGTGGTGGTGGTGTGTGGTTTGTTTGTATGTGTGAGAGTGAATAAAGAGAGTGAGAGAGAGATAAGTGTGTGTGTGTATATTATTATAGGAAGAGAGAGAGAGAGACATTTAGAGAGAGTGAGAGAGAGAGGTCGGCTGAAGCTTGGGGGGGGAGTGTTCCTACTGTGAGGTGAGGTGAGGGGGTGAGGTGTGAGTATGTTATGGAGAGAGAGAGATGGTTATGTATATATTATAATATAGAGAGAGAGAGAAATATGGATATTTAGAGAGAGGGGGGGAGGGGAAGTCGGTTGACCACATGTGTCACGACCCGTTACCCAAATTGTTGGGCCGGGCCGAGCCATGTCCAGCCTACGCTTAAGATAAAGCGCAGTAAGCTGTTCTAGAGATAGCAAGATAAGACTAAATGTGCTAACAATTCTATAAGTGAAGAAGAATCATAAATGCTCCAAACACAAAAGTCGTCGTATATAGTAAAATATCCAAGTACAAGTAAACTGAAATGTAAAACTGGATACATGTCCAGTTACAAAATGATATAGTCTAATACATGACTACACTAAGTAATCCCAAGCAGCTAAGCAAACTAGACGAGTCTCCCCGCAGGAACATTCTCGTATGGCAAAACCGGGTCCTCGGCAGTGACTCCATAATACGAATCACAGAGCAACTCCTCCTCAGTAAGTATACCTACAACGTTATCCTGTCAGGACGGGAGCAAGTACTGTTTTCTAGCAAACTAAATATACAAAACTTGAACAGGAAGGTAATAAACTGGAATCATGGCATATCATGGTTTAATTGGTTCTTTTTAGAAATGACAACGTATAGTTTAAAAGTTTAAAACTGTAGCATGTACGTGAATCGGTCAATAGGTAATCAAGATGTACAGCGGCACATATCAAGTTTTTCTGGCATGCACATACGTGCACGAGCGGCATCGGTGTATATCCATACACAAACGCAAGATCAGAATATACGGCAAGGGTACATATAGAATGTCACCGAGCGCGGTAAATACATACGGAGAAGGGGGTCATGTTCACGTACAATACTAACAGTTTCCCCTTAACCCGTTATTTAACATGTGAGAGATACGAGAACAGTAAAAACATATGGAAGATACGAGAACGATATAAAGCATGTGAGAGATATGAGATACTGTCCTAAACATGGTAGAGACTGAAAGTAATACAACATGTAAAGTTCAAACTTGCTACCCCAAGGATCAGCATTTAACATGGTTGGTAAGTCGCAGTTTATTGTTCTAGCAGTATGTAAAGTTCGTAGAAAGTACTTGCCTCTAGCAAAGCAAAACAAGCTGCGATAAATGTGCTATGGATGTCTGGTAACTCGTCACTGTAGAAGTAAATATAACAACTTAGTTTTACACTAAGCTAAATCACTAGGACACTAATTGGTGCGACACGACTTGTGACTGGGCACCTAGCCAAAATGATGACTTGGCATAGGAGACCAATGTGGGATGACACACTATGTTAACTAACTTTCTAGGATCTTTACACTAGTGAGGGATGGGGTTCAACACGACTAAAACTCCAAATAACACAAAAAGCTACAAGTCGTAATTAATCAATAAATAAATCAAAAGATCATTGTGTTCTAACAATTTTTGAAGTAGACAAAAAGCTTAGTTTTGTTTAAAGCAAAGTGCCAAGGTGATCCTTGTTAATCATAGAAATTTATTATAATTTTTCTGGAATTTATTATCCAGTACAAATATTTTATAAAAATCAGTTTTCCTAAGTATACAGAAAATGAGTTTTGGTTTCATATGCCAAACTAGTGGCAAAACAGTAAATTAAATACTACAAAAATTATACTAAATTAGCTAACTTAACATAGTATCTAAAAACTATTTTTCCATAATTTTAGCAATACTTTAAGTATTTTTAGAAAATCAAAAACAGCAATGCACACAATAATTAATTATCTGCATATTTTGTCCATGTATATAATTTGAACCAAGGTTCAAATACAGGACCCAAGGCCATGAATCAAGTCCAATATGACTTGTACAGGCCTTGAATGTGTGAAAACATATTTGAGCCCAAATACCCATGCTAGGCTTGGGCACCAAATGGTTGCAGTAATTTAAATACTACAAAAATATAATTTGGTAATAGTCAAAATAAATATTATTATTTTAATAGGGTAAAGTTTTACATAGTAACTTATAAAAGTATGAACATTATTTTATATAAATAATTTACACTAAGCTAAGTAAAATATACATAGGAACTAATATATATATATATAAATATAGGGATATTTACATATATAGGAAAATGCTAAACTATATATTATATATATATATACAAATATATGTATATATACATACATATAAGAAAATACTTATCTATATAACATATATATATACAAAATTAATGTATACATATATATATATATATATAATAGTATATATATAATAATATATATACATAAGGAAATATATGTACATAAATATATATGTATACATAATACACATATATATATATATACATACATAAAATAATGAAGTATATTCATATATATATATTTATAAAAACAGCAACTATATACCTAAATATAGTATGTATAATAATACATATATACATATATACAAATATATGTATACATATATATATATAATTATATATAAAAACAAAAGAAAAAGAAAAAAGAAAAGGAAAAGAAAAGAAAAGAAACAGCAGCAGGGGGGGGGCTCGAACTCGGGCTAACCGAGCGGGGGGGGGGGGGGGGGGGGGGGGGGGTTTATTGATTGCGCGCTGGCCAGTGGGCCAGCGGCCCGCTATGTTAGCGATAGGATTTAGGTTAATTTTATTAGGTTTTGGTTAAAAAGATTTAAACCCGAATAAAATAACTCTGTGTCCTGACAGTTAAGGATACAAGAGTCGCGTGTCCGTGCTAAGCACGACACGCACGGGTCTCATCTTTCGTGTCCAGTCTTACCATTGAGTTGCCCGTGTCCTGGCGAAACATGCGTGGGCGAACGAGACACGAAATGACACGAAAAGCGACTGACACGTACGTGTCCGATGTTGAGCGGGCTTTTCGGGGCGGCGATTTGGGCGGAGACGGCGTCGTGGCGGTGGCGCTTGGGTGGCGCCGGGATCAGCTCGTCGAGACGAGCCGGATGGTGGTGGTGGTCGGCGGCGAGGAGGTCGATCGGAGTGGCGGTGGGGTGTTGCCGGGGCTAGGGTTCCGATGGGGTTCGTCGAGGAAGAACGGGACTGGGGGTGGTCGTGAAGGGTTGTGGTGGTCGTGAAGGTGTTTAGCTCGGCCGGAGGGGTGTTTTTATAGGGTTTTAGGTCGGTCGAAGTCGGTCGGGACGTGGGGGGGGAGCAGCTGGCCGGTCGTCGGCAGCTGTCCGGTCGTCGGGGGGGGGGGGGGGGGGTTGGTTTAGGTTTTGCATTAGGGTCCCTAGGATTTAGGTTATTACAACTAGATCCCTAGGGTGGCTGAATGCAAATAGTAATTTGCATTCCGTAACTTAAAACAAATCAATAATTGCAAACTGATATATTAACAATTAAATAAATTGCATACTGAATATAAAACAATTTAACAAATTACATAATGATATTAAAACATTTAAATAAATTGCAAAATGATATAAAAACAATTCTAAAATTTACAAAACCATATTAAAACAATTTATAAAATTACCAATTAATATTTAAAACATTTAATTAAATTGCAAAGTGATATTTTTATATATAAAACTCATTTAAAAAAATTCCTAAAAATCCTAATAATTATTTTAAGGCTAAAATTAACATTAAAAATTAATTAACACTAATAAAACTAAAATTTGAAAAACAGGGGCTTACAAATCTTCCCTCCTTGAAAAAATTTCGTCCTCGAAATTCATAAGGATTGAAGACTCTACAAACATTCTAACATAACAAGCAATGCAAACAAAAGACTAAGGCTATGATCAAAACTAACCTCCCGAAACCTGTTCCGGCTCTGGCTCAAGGACTAGGCTATAAGTCTTTCCCTGGGGTCCCTTGGCTACTGGACAGTCCCGAATCTGATGGATGGCAGACCCACAAGCTAAACACTGACCCAACCTCTTCCTACAAATGAAAGCGTCGTGGCATACCTTCTTGCAGAATGCACAAAACGTTCCCTTCTGCTGCTGCTGTCGGGGTCCCGGGGCTCTAACTGGCTGGGTCGGGTGATGTGATGTAGGGGAATGGTAAGTCTGCTGGGGTGGCGTCGGTGCTCTCTGCTGGAAAGCCTGACGCTTGGACGGTCCCTCATGGTGTACAGAAGCCGGCCTCTTGCTAGACAGAAGACGCTCCTCAATGCTCCGGGCTAACTCCAGGCTCTGGTAGTAGTCAGTCGTACCGTTCGCCACTATAAGAATGCCAATGTCTGGAACTAGACCATGGCAAAACCTACGGGTCATCTCCTCTGGATCAGCAACCAGACTAGGAGCAAAACGGCTCAGGCGACTAAACTCTCCCGCATAGTCGTCAACAGAACGGTTCCCCTGCTGGATGTTCTGGAATCGTAGCCCCATGGCTACTCTAGCAGTGGTCGAGAAGAATTTCTTCTTGAACTGGGTCTTGAACTGGTCCCAGGTGGCTCTACCTCTCGCGAACAACGACTCATTCCTGAACCAGACTCCGGCTAAGTCTATCAGCAGAAATCCTGCTGCCTCGACCTGAAGGTCATCCGGCATCCTAACTCCCAGAAGCTTCCTCTCTACAGAATCTAGCCAGTCATCAGCTACTACTATGCCCTCAGTCCCTGAGAACTCCTTGGGATTCAGACCAATGAAGTCCTTGACCGTCCCCGCTTTCTGCCGTGGCTCTACATGTGGTGGGACCACGGGACGTCCCTCAGAACGCTCCATGCTCTGGCGGAGTAGGGTAGTCTGCTCCTGATGGGTCGTTAAGAACCCCTGGATCAGTGTGAGCAGCTGGGTCCCGTCGAGTGTGACGGAAGCCTGGGTGGGTATAGTGATAGGGGTGGTGGAAGTATCGGGTCCTGCCGGGCCTGGGATGTGGAAGGTGGTATCTGGGTCTGTGGATCTGTGGAGTGGGGGAATGTGGTAGGTGGAGGTGTATCAGTCAACCGGTCAGCTGACTGGATAAGGAGGGAGGGCCCCATTCTCGGGGATAACATACTGGGACGAACGAGTAAGCACCATCTAAATTACACATAAAAAGACTTATAAGGACTTATTTAAAGCAATCAATCATATGCAAGAAAATCTAATTATAATAGCAAATATGTGATATATTTCCTATGTTGCAATCCTAGCATTCCTCTAGGTGTTCTAAGCGTCTTTTCTAGTGTTGTCTAATTACCTTAAGTTCCTAATTGCAGGCATGCTTGGTACAATAACGTAACCAAACAGTTTAGTCAGGACCTGCATGGGCCACCAAAAAAACATGTCACGACCTGTTACCCAAATTGTTGGGTCGGGCCGAGCCATGTCCAGCCTACGCTTAAGATAAAGCGCAGTAAGCTGTTCTAGAGATAGCAAGATAAGACTAAATGTGCTAACAATTCTATAAGTGAAGAAGAATCATAAATGCTCCAAACACAAAAGTCGTCGTATATAGTAAAATATCCAAGTACAAGTAAACTGAAATGTAAAACTGGATACATGTCCAGTTACAAAATGATATAGTCTAATACATGACTACACTAAGTAATCCCAAGCAGCTAAGCAAACTAGACGAGTCTCCCCGCAGGAACATCCTCGTATGGCAAATCGGGTCCTCGACAGTGACTCCATAATACGAATCACAGAGCAACTCCTCCTCAGTAAGTATACCTACAACGTTATCCTGTCAGGACGGGAGCAAGTACTGTTTTCTAGCAAACTAAATATGCAAAACTTGAACAGGAAGGTAATAAACTGGAATCATGGCATATCATGGTTTAATTGGTTCTTTTTAGAAATGACAACGTATAGTTTAAAAGTTTAAAACTGTAGCATGTACGTGAATCGGTCAATAGGTAATCAAGATGTACAACGGCACATATCAAGTTTTTCTGGCATGCACATACGTGCACGAGCGGCATCGGTGTATATCCATACACAACGCGAGATCAGAACATACGGCAAGGGTACATATAGAATGTTACCGAGCACGGTAAATACATACGGAGAAGGGGGTCATGTTCACGTACAATACTAACAGTTTCCCCTTAACCCGTTATTTAACATGTGAGAGATACGAGAACAGTAAAAACATGTGGAAGATACGAGAACGATATAAAGCATGTGAGAGATATGAGATACTGTCCTAAACATGGTAGAGACTGAAAGTAATACAACATGTAAAGTTCAAACTTGCTACCCCCAAGGATCAGCATTTAACATGGTTGGTAAGTCGCAGTTTATTGTTCTAGCAGTATGTAAAGTTCGTAGAAAGTACTTGCCTCTAGCAAAGCAAAACAAGCTGCGATAAATGTGCTATGGATGTCTGGTAACTCGTCACTGTAGAAGTAAATATAACAACTTAGTTTTACACTAAGCTAAATCACTAGGACACTAATTGGTACGACACGACTTGTGACTGGGCACCTAGCCAAAATGATGACTTGGCATAGGAGACCAATGTGGGGTGACACACTATGTTAACTAACTTTCTAGGGTCTTTACACTAGTGAGGGATGGGGTTCAACACGACTAAAACTCCAAATAACACAAAAAGCTACAAGTCGTAATTAATCAATAAATAAATCAAAAGATCATTGTGTTCTAACAATTTTTGAAGTAGACAAAAAGCCTAGTTTTGTTTAAAGCAAAGTGCCAAGGTGATCCTTGTTAATCATAGAAATTTATTATAATTTTTCTGGAATTTATTAACCAGTACAAATATTTTATAAAAATCAGTTTTCCTAAGTATACAGAAAATGAGTTTTGGTTTCATATGCCAAACTACTGGCAAAACAGTAAATTAAATACTACAAAAATTATACTAAATTAGCTAACTTAACATAGTATCTAAAAACTATTTTTTCATAATTTTAGCAATATTTTAAGTATTTTTAGAAAATCAAAAACAGCAATGCACACAATAATTAATTATCTGCGTATTTTGTCCATGTATATAATTTGAACCAAGGTTCAAATACAGGACCCAAGGCCATGAATCAAGTCCAATATGACTTATACAGGCCTTGAATGTGTGAAAACACATTTGAGCCCAAATACCCATGCTAGGCTTGGGCACCAAATGGTTGCAGTAATTTAAATACTACAAAAATATAATTTGGTAATAGTCAAAATAAATATTATTATTTTAATAGGGTAAAGTTTTACATAGTAACTTATAAAAGTATGAACATTATTTTATATAAATAATTTACACTAAGCTAAGTAAAATATACATAGGAACTAATATATATATATATATATATATATATATATATATATATATATATATATATATATATATAGGGATATTTACATATATAGGAAAATGCTAAACTATATATTATATATATATATATATACAAATATATGTATATATACATACATATAAGAAAATACTTATCTATATAACATATATATATATATACAAAATTAATGTATACATATATATATATATATATATATATATATATATATATATATATATATATATATATATATAATAGTATATATATAATAATATATATACATAAGGAAATATATGTACATAAATATATATGTATACATAATACACATATATATATATATACATACATAAAATAATGAAGTATATTCATATATATATTTATAAAACAGCAACTATATATACCTAAATATAGTATGTATAATAATACATATACATATATACATATATACAATATATGTATACATATATATATATAATTATATATAAAAACAAAAGAAAAGAAAAAAGAAAAGGAAAAGAAAAGAAAAGAAACAGCAGTAGGGGGGGGGGGGGCTCGAACTCGGGCTAACCGAGCGGGGGGTGGGGGGGGGGGGGTTTATTGATTGCGCGCTGGCCAGTGGGCCAGCGGCCCGCTATGTTAGAGATAGGATTTAGGTTAATTTTATTAGGTTTTGGTTAAAAAGATTTAAACCCGAATAAAATAACTCTGTGTCCTGACAGTTAAGGATACAAGAGTCGCGTGTCCGTGCTAAGCACGACACGCACGGGTCTCATCTTTCGTGTCCAGTCTTACCATTGAGTTGCCCGTGTCCTGGCGAAACATGCTGGGGCGAACGAGACACGAAATGACACGAAAAGCGACTGACACGTACGTGTCCGATGTTGAGCGGGCTTTTCGGGGCGGCGATTTGGGCGGAGACGGCGTCGTGGCGGTGGCGCTTGGGTGGCGCCGGGATCAGCTCGTCGAGACGAGCCGGATGGTGGTGGTGGTCGGCGGCGAGGAGGTCGATCGGAGTGGCGGTGGGGTGTTGCCGGGGCTAGGGTTCCGGTGGGGTTCGTCGAGGAAGAACGGGACTGGGGGTGGTCGTGAAGGGTTGTGGTGGTCGTGAAGGTGTTTAGCTCGGCCGGAGGGGTGTTTTTATAGGGTTTTAGGTCGGTCGAAGTCGGTCGAAGTCAGTCGGGACGTGGGGGGGGAGCAGCTGGCCGGTCGTCGGCAGCTGTCCGGTCGTCGGGGGGGGGGTTGGTTTAGGTTTTGCATTAGGGTCCCTAGGATTTAGGTTATTACAACTAGATCCCTAGGGTGGCTGAATGCAAATAGTAATTTGCATTCCGTAACTTAAAACAAATCAATAATTGCAAACTGATATATTAACAATTAAATAAATTGCATACTGAATATAAAACAATTTAACAAATTACATAATGATATTAAAACATTTAAATAAATTGCAAAATGATATAAAACAATTCTAAAATTTACAAAACCATATTAAAACAATTTAGAAAATTACCAATTAATATTTAAAACATTTAATTAAATTGCAAAGTGATATTTTTATATATAAAACTCATTTAAAAAAATTCCTAAAAATCCTAATAATTATTTTAAGGCTAAAATTAACATTAAAAATTAATTAACACTAATAAAACTAAAATTTGAAAAACAGGGGCTTACAACATGGGGGGGAAATAAGGTGGGGTGTGAGGTGTTATGAATGGTGAGGATTAAATGAGGGGAATCAAAGGCTAGGAATTTATTTGTAGGAAAATAGGTTATTCCTACAGATTAAAATCAATGGAATTTCCAATAAATATTACAAATAGGTAGAATGAATATTTAGTATTTTTCAAGGGTAACGAGGCTGAGGGTGATGGTGATGGAGAGTAACATGGAGCTTGGACTGGGTTCGGTCAAACCGGGTTGGGTGAAAATCGGACATCGTGCAAAAATCGAATAAAAATAGGTGTTGATGATCATGGGTAAATAAATAACATACGGGGACTCCAATAAATGGGACACAAGTTTCATGTGGAGAGTAGGCTTCATGTGGGCCACGTCCATACTTCGGGTTGACAGGTTGGGTCGATGTCGGGTCCCGAAATTAAATCGGAAATTAAATCGGGTTTTACGGCAGAAAATAAATCGGCCTAAATTGACCCGGAAGTTGTGCGAAGAAAATGGAGCACAAAATGGAGTGTCTGAGTGGGACACGAAGGTCATGGGTGGAGAGCGTCTCGAGTAGATCATTTATGAGAAGTTGGTTTCGAGGAAAACGACTGGTCTGGTGCTCCTAAATTAAAAGCAACGGTGACGTGCAAACGAAGATCAAAATAAAAGTGGGAATAATATTCAACGATTAATTGGTCTAAGTTGACCCGAACTTGTGCGATACAAAAGAGCACAAGGGAACAAGTTCAAGTGGGACACGATATATCAAAACGAAGATAATCTGGTCTACTTCAAAACTCGTGAAGAGAGTTTCCAAGGATTGGCATCCCTGACGCTCCAGAAGTCAAAGTCATGGAAGGGTACGTTAATAATCGAAACAATTAAATAAATAAAATATTTATCGGAAATAATTCATTTAGAAAAATTTAAAATAGCCCTGAAATTCAGGGGGCTTACATCAGTGGCAGAGGTTCGCAGCTTCCTTGGATTGGCCGGCTACTACCGGCGGTTCGTTTCAGATTTTGCCAGGATTTCAGCGCCGATGACCCAGTTGACCCGCAAGGATGTGCCATTTGTTTGGACAGCAGAGTGTCAGGAATCATTTGAGAAGTTGAAGCGAGGTTTGATAACGGCTCCCATTCTCACCCTTCCAGATGGGACCGGAGGATTCACAGTTTATTGCGACGCTTCAGGCAGAGGATTGGGGTGTGTCTTGATGCAGCATGGGAAGGTAATATCTTATGCGTCATGCCAACTTCGTGATCATGAGAAGAATTACCCGACCCATGACTTGGAATTGGCGGCGGTAGTGTTTGCTTTGAAGTTGTGGAGACACTACTTGTACGGAGATAGAGTGGAGATCTTTACTGATCATAAGAGCCTGAAGTATGTTTTCACCCAGAAGGACCTTAATATGCGGCAGAGAAGATAGCTCGAGCTATTGGTGGATTATGATGTGGATTTACAGTATCATCCCGGGAAGGCTAACGTTGTAGCAGATGCATTGAGCAGGAGAGCCGGAGTTTATCTCCTGACGGCGCAACCAGAATTATTGACAATCTTCAGAAGATGGGAATTGAAGTGGTTCTTCCAACCAGCGTGGCATTGATGGCCAGTCTACAGGTTCAGTCCAGCATAGTTGAGAGAATCCGGGTGGCGCAGTCAACAGATTCCAAGATCCAGCGACTCAGAGCAGAGTGTGAAGCCGGAAGAAGGCCAGAGTTATGTATCCATGAAGATGGTACCCTTCGGCACGGCACTCGTCTTTGTGTACCCAGTGGAGATATCAGACAGGAAGTCATGGCAGAAGCCCACAGTTCGCAGTATTCTATTCATCCGGGTGGTACGAAGATGTACCGTGATATTCGTCAGCATTTTTGGTGGAATGGCATGAAGAAGGAGATAGCCCGGTTTGTCTCTCGGTGTTTGGTTGCTAACAGGTTAAAGCTGAACATCAGAGGCCCGCTGGACTTCTTCAACCCTTACCGATCCCAGAATAGAAATGGGAACATATAACCATGGATTTCGTGACCGGATTGCCCAGATCTCCGACCGACAGAGATGCTATTTGGGTAATTGTGGACAGGCTTACCAAGGTAGCGCACTTTCTTCCATTCAGAGTTGGGCAGTCGACGGCGCAGTTAGAAGAGATGTACCTCAGGCAGATCGTCAGGCTTCACGGTGTGCCAGTCAGCATCACCTCAGACAGGGATTCAAGATTCACCTCACACTTTTGGCGCAGCTTGCAGAAGAGTTTGGGGACTCGTCTCCAGTTCAGCTCAGCTTATCACCCGCAGACGGATGGTCATCAGAGCGCACAATCCAGACTCTTGAAGATATGTTGAGATCTTGCACCCTTGACTTCGGTGGTTCATAGGAGAATCATCTGCACCTGGTGGAATTTTCGTACAACAACAGTTATCAGGCCAGTATCCAGATGGCACCCTTCGAGGCTCTTTATGGCAGGAAGTGCAGATCCCCGCTAGCATGGGACGATGTCGGGAGAGGCAGGTGCTCGGACCCGAATTGATTTCCCAGACGGTTGAAGTGGTCAGGAAGGTCAGAGATCACCTCCGAGTTGCCCAGGACCGCCAGCGCCATTGGGCCGATGCTCATCGGCGTCCCTTAGAATTTGCTATCGGCGACCATGTATTCCTTAGGATCTCGCCTAACCGCGGCGTCATTCGCTTCGGCGTGCGGGGAAAGCGTAGTCCTAGGTATATAGGGCCGTTCGATATTCTAGAGCGAGTAGGAGATGTATCCTATCGTCTCGCTCTTCCGCCGTCGCTAAGTGAGGTACACGATGTATTCCATGTGTCCCAATTACGACGGTATATTTCGGACCCGAGCCACATCCTAGACCATTCGGAATTGGTTGTTGGTACCAACCTTTCGTATGAGGAGAGGCCCGTGTCTATATTGGACTGGAGGGAGAAGATACTCAAGAACAAGACTATTAAATTAGTCCGTGTTGCTTGGGGTCATCACTCTCTTGGTGAGTCAACGTGGGAGCGTGAGGACGACATCCGATCGCGATATCCCTACCTGTTTGACTCGTGAGGTATAATGTCTTTCTTGTGCCTTACATTTTCCCTTCCTTGCTTGCATTGTATGATTGTATGATTGGACTGCTTAGTGTAGCTTGCCTGTACTTAGTGTAGCTTGTCGTGGCAATCTCTAGCTCCTTGATTAAATTCCGAGGACGGAATTCTTTTAAGGTGGGTAGAGTTGTCACCGTCATTTCCCGTATTTCCAGTATTTCGTATTTATACTCGTATCTGGATTTTGGCATGTATTTTTATTTTTTCTCAGCTTGTGGAATTTCGGTATTTCTCGTATTTGGATTTTTGGCTTGGCTCGATTTTAATTGGTTTGGAATCGGTTTGGTTTGGTTTATGTGTTGGAACACCATAGCCCTAAGCTCCACCCTCAAAAACACCACAACTCCCCTCTTTATAACTCCACCTACCACTCTCTCTCTTCATAAACACCATTAATTCCTTCTTCTTCTTCTTCTCCTTCCTCCACAACTCTCCTAACCCTAGGCAAGTGCATCGACTACATGAGGACCCTCTTTTCTTTGTCCATTTGCTAGTTTAGGACATGGAGATCAACATTAGTTCTTGGGTTTTTATGATTTGGAGTCTCTGTTGATGTAGATCTAAGTTATTGCTATTTTCGGATTTTACATATTTTGATCCATTTTGGTTGGTTTTCTTTGAGTTCTGATGTTCCCATGTGGAAGAGCTTTCAGTTTCACCCAAGTTGGAACCTTGGAAATCCGGATTTGGAGTTCGGATGACCAAGTTATGTTGTTTTGAAGTTTTGGGTTCTGCCATGGTGTTCTTGCTGTTTGGAGAAGACAGTGAGCAGTGTGCAGAGCTGTTTAGCTTACGCATACTGAGCTATGCGCGCTCTTTAGCGCTGCGTACGCAGGCTTGAGTACGCTTCCTGTTGGAAGCGTGTCTCCTTGAGTGTGCGTGACTTTCACACACTGCTCCCTTGAGCGTGCGTGACTTTCACACACTGCTCCCTTGAGCGTGCGTGACTTTCACACACTGCTCCCTGTAGCGTGCGTGACTTTTCACATACGCTGCCCCTTGAGCGTGCGTGACTTTCACACACTGCTCCCTGTAGCGTGCGTGACTTTTCACATACGCTGCCCCTTGAGTGTGTGTGACTTCTCACGTACACTGCTCACTTGAGTGTGCCTTAGTACGCAGACTTGAGTGAGCCTTGCGTGCGTGCTTTTGCACGTATGCTGCCCCTTGACCCCTTGCTTAGTCCACTGACTCTTGGAGTTTTGGTTTTATTTCTTTAAGCTTGGCTCTTCTATAACCCCGTATTTTGATATTTTATTAGATATTTTACGCCCATTTTATATCCTTACGCCTTTTTGTCATGAACTTGATTTTACTTGTTATGTTTGGAATGACCATTGTACATGACTTGGTATGGCAAGGAACGAGCATAACACGACAGTGACCCGTAGTGGTGCACTCTTGACATGACCAACATGACTTGATAGTGGCCCGTGGCGGCGCACTCCTGACTTGACATGACTTGATAACCTAACTTGACCTGTCTTGACACCGTGGGTGGTTCTTTCTTGTTTGCTTGTTAATCCACTTGTCCAGTCTTGCATCATGTCTAGGATGGAACTCCTGAGTACCACGGTCAGGAGTACCTACTAAAATGGATTAAGGTTAATAACTAGAATAACACAGTAGTCATGAAGAGATGACACAGCTACAGGCAATCCCGTTACCTGGGCGCTCTTGGGATCTGTAGCCTGCCGTCGAGTAGGGCACATTTCCAGCGCACCATCGAGTGTTGCACCCTCTAAGTCACCTAAGGGTACATTTGTCTCCCGGGCGATGTACCCACCTGAATTCAACCCCTAATTTTCGATCTGGGTAGCCTGGATGGTCTGCAGGGCTTGTGGCTGTGGAACAATCTCACTGCATCTTGTTAGTAATTAGGCCTGTGATAACCCTAGTTAGTTAAAGTAGTAAGCCGTAGGATCTGTTTGGCCGTGATTGATTGAATGAGGTATAACCAGTCTAGTCATGTCTTGATCCCATGCAAGATTGCTTCCTGTCTTGATTACTTACATTACTTATCTTGCCGATAAATGGTGGGAAACCAAGCTCTGTTCAGATGAAGGGTTACAACCCCGATCCTTGTTTGGTTTACGGGTTGTAACCTGGCTATCAGAATAGTTCCATGGTTATTTCGTCGTATATCATCCTGACATATTTTTGTAATTTTAGTTTTAATATTAGATTTTCTGTGCTGATTGCTGGCTTTTGTTCTTATTTCGTGGCCCCCTTGTGGCACTTGCTCTTTCTGGGGTTGACCCAGCTGGTTTTGTGTGGCCAGATTTCGGAGCAGCTCCCGAGGATCTACCAAGCTTCCAGCCCAATGGTGACAACTAGACGGAACCCGGGCCAAGAGTGGGTTTTCCTTTTTGTTTTGCCCACTTTATTGTAAAATTATTCTTTTGAGGCGTTTAGTCGCCGAGCACCTGTTAGCTCGCTGCACTTTTACTTAATGTCTGCCTACGGGCTGTAAACATGATTAACAAATCCTAGGATTGATCATGTATGACTTAAACTCTTGCTAGTCCTAACATTTTGTACGACTAGCTTCATGATCAGCTGATATGTAATATTTGGGACGCCTTTTATTGTATATTTAATGATCATACATCTTGTAATTATATTATTTGCTTGAGATTGAGACAATAGGCTTGACCTTAAGAGACTGTTGGCTTGTAGTAAACCCTCATATCTAAACAGCCGTGACCGTGTAGTTGAGATGTATTCTATTTCAATATACGTAGCTGGCTATGTCTGCCCCCGTTCTCCAGTATTCTGGTTCTGGGGCGTGACACCCCCCAATCCCCAACACACTATGCCCCCCTCCTCTCCCGCACTGGCCGCGCCCCAACCCGTGCTGGCCACGCTCCCTCCTCCCCCCAACTGGCCGCACCCCCCTTATCACGATCCGCTCTCGAATATTTGGATACGTGTTGGACACATTCAGCCTACGCTATGAGACACAGCGTAGTAAGCTGTTCTAAACCTTTAATTATCTTTAAATTGTATTGAATCAGATTTATCACAGCAATTATATCGAGATAAATTAGAAATATGTTCAAAGATGTCGCTTAGTTACATTCCCAAAGCAAGAGTAAGCTGTAAACAAATCCAGCAAAATGAATGTTAACTATTTATTACAAACTAAGTTCAAAAGCGAAATATAAGCTAAGCACTAAGCTATAGGGTATTTTTCAGCAGAGACATCATCTGGGATGTTGGCTAGCGTCTCAGTGGCAGATCCATAGTATGAATTGCAAAATAACTCCTCCTCAGTCAATTCACCTGCAACGATCCAATTAGAAAAGGAGCAAAGTACAACCCTACAACTTACAGTTACTAAAACATAGAAATGACAAATATGGAAATACATGAAATAAGGAAATGACAACTAAAATTTGTAATTGCAACAAGAAATAACGGTTGCAATATGATAAGAGATATGACTATGTAAAGTGATTTTGAAAAGCTAGTATACATGTGATCGGCTATAATAGGAGAACTTGTAACATGTAAATAAAGACAACATGGGGGTACGACATTGACTACACGTGCACGATGTGCAGTCAAGCTCGGATACATGTACTATACTACGGACTTTGATCACATGTTAATTAACTAGACATTTTTCCAACACATGCAAGTGTAAGACGTGTAAGAGGAATACAACTTGAAACATATAAGGATAGTACCACTTGAAACATATAAGAAAAGTACAACTTGAGAAACGCTAAATAAAACTTAAGATACATGTAAAGAACAACTTGTAAAAAAAGTAAGAAACATGTAACGAAAGTCTAAAATACGAAATAGGAATCATGAACATAAACGTAAAGTTGTAGTGTACTTGCCTTGTTTTACCGAAAAAGATTGTTGTTAAATATTGATGTCCAAAGTCCTCAAGCTGCAACAAGGTATGATGTTCTTTTAGTTTAAGTGTTAAGTGTTATCTATGTGTTGTGCTACTTACGAGGTCACGTTGTGCTAGATATGGCATACTAGTCCTAGTATTGAACATTAAGACTAACACAATATTTAATACACATAAAAATTAGGTTTTACTAAGTTAAAATCACAAGTCATGGATTACTTATATTTTACAGAAATTTAATAATAATTAAAAATATTTTATTTTAATTACTAAATAAATAAAGTATTTATGAAAAGTGGTCCAACAACGTTCATTTAAATAGTTAGAGGTCTCAAACTAATATGCTACTATTTTTTCATTGGTCAAGTTAGGATAAGGAAGGTATTAAGTTTGTAGAATTTTTGGACATAAATTAATATTTATAGAATTATTTGAATCAGAAACTATTTTAAAAACAATTATTTATAATTAATTGTTAACAGAAACTAATTTTTAACATATCAAAACTAACCTAAAATTAACATGTAAATATATGAAAACGATCTACAGAAAATCTAGTATTTGATTCTGAATTGTATTTAATTTTACACCATTGTTTAATATTTAGTAAAAATCAATATACATAAAATACATTAAATAGTATTTTCAGTTTTTAATCAATAGAAAATATAAATAATAATATCTAATGCTGGAAGATTTATAAATAATACTACATATGAATACTCTAATTACCAGTATCAGGATTAAATATGCATAAAAATTATAATACACAGTTTTCACAATTTTATAATTACAGTTTGTAATTACTATATAATATATTTAATGAACAAATAATTCTGTAAAAATCATAAATGAATACTACACTTAAAATTACTATTTAACAGCAGTTCACATAAATTTTACACAGTATAAAAATATTGTTAAAAATACAAAATTCAGAACATACAATTTCTGTATTATATATATATATATATATATATATATATATATATATATATATATATATATATATATATATATATATATATATATACAAAAAAAATACAAAGCCAACGCTCAAACTCAAGATTCCTAGGCAAGGTCTTAACATAGCTGTTATGACAAATATGTCAGATTTGGTTTTGTGTTAGAAACAGAACCCAAGAGTTATATTTCATCCTAGACATTTTATCTATATATATAAAACATGCAAAGGGAGGGACTCAAACCCTGGTCCGTGGGGACAAAGACTAAGAGATAGGCCGCTGGCCAGTTGGCCAGGCTCTGTTTGATGTTTCTAAAGGGTTTCTCGTATAAATAAAGTATAACATGGGCTAGAAATCTCACCGAGAAAGAAGGTATTACCGCGTCGATTCGCCATGCGGTTGCTCGAAAACGAGGAGGGAATGGGCATGGGTCTGCTAACATTGAGATGAGAATAATTTGGAATGAGATGGGATCTATATATAGAGTGGGAAGATAAACGTTATTGAATGGGAAGAGAAATGGCCTCTCTCAATAATGATTTACTCTCTCATTCACACCCATTGAATTTATATTCGATGTTCAGCCATTCATTTTTGGCTTTAAATTTCCACTAAGACAATTTGTATATAAGTCCTATTGGCCCAATGATTGTATCATACTTTTGAATATGGTTAATCTGTTAAGTTTAGCATTTCATTATCACTAATCTTCGTACTATTACTATAGTATTTCTACTTATACTTATACCTTTGGTGATATGTACTTTTTGTTTTATATATTAGTGATATGAGTTTTCATTATATATATCTTAAATCTAATTGAGTTACCAAAATCAAAACTGTGTTTTGATTATGGTTATTCAATTAAGTTTAACATTATGATATCACTAATATTTATGCTATCACTATAGCTCTTATACTTAAACTTAGCATTGTCCTACCGTGCTTTATCTTATCATATATGCTACATGTATATTATTTTGTTCGTCTAACATGTACATGCAGAAAAGTAATAAGCAAGATCAATGTGGACATACACAATGAAGAAATCATAGTGGACCAAAGACGATGGATCCCACAAGATTTCTCTGAACCACCTGACGACATCTCCGGAGCCACGCACTCGAGGGGGCAGCACATCCCGTGGGGGTTCGGAGGCGAAGCTCCCGAAAGGTATTCAGTTTTCACAAACTAGATATCTTTGGATAGCTGTCGTCAAGGAAGAATCCAACATCTATCAAGGAAAGAAGCCATGTCATGCCATCATCATTTCAAGACTCTGAATTAGCCTGCACCTGCTACAGTATATCTGGAGTCTGTAATGAGTCTTAGGAATAATTATAAATATAAGAAATGGATGGCAAAATTGAAAGGTAGGGTAGAAATTAGCTCAGAATCATTTTCGGATGAAAATCGACATACCGACGGTATACTGGTCTATACCGACGGTATACCGATTTTTGTTCACAGAAAGTTTCTGTTTACAAAATTGGCATACCGACGGTATACCGATTCAGTAACGTTGAAAATCTAACGGTCGAATTTCGAGCATTTAATAATCCCAACGGCTATATTTCTAGCCGTTGCAATTCCAGACTGATATTCCGACGGTATACCGGTTCGTACCGACGGTATATCGATCGTTGACTGAAAAGTTGTCTTTGAGCTCTTTTCAATGCTTTGGTTATAAATAGTCTTGAACCCCTTCATTCAAGGTTGATGCTTTGAGCCTAAAAATTTATAAACCACCAAAGCCTATCTACAAACAATTCTACAAAGTTTTCATTTGCCATCCACAAATTGTGTTAGAGTTATTGAGTTGAAAAGTGAGATCTTCATCTTGTTGTATAAGGAGATCAAAACCTATTGTGAAATGTTGAAGTTGGAGAGATTTCGAATCCAAACTCTCGGTTGAAGTTGGAGAGTCATCAGATCCAAACTCTCGGTTGAAGTCGGAGAGGCCTTCGGACTAAAACTCTCGTGTAAGAAGTTGGTGAGCCTTCGTATGAAAACTCACGTTGTACTATTTGCGATAATAGTTGATTAAATTCGGAGAGAGTTCTGGGACTGGAGTGCCCCTTGGGAGGATACCAGGATACATTGGGTGTCGGTATTATTTTGTTTCTTCTCTTGCACATATATTTTTAAATTGTCCATTAGCTTGTGTTAAGTGCTTAATTAGTTAGTTTGATCCTATTCACCCCCACTCTAGGGTTACTACACCCCTCAAATCCTTATTTACACTCCAAACTCTTAATGCAACTTTTTATAATATTTTAATTAACTTCTTAATTCCTATTTATTACTAACTATTATTTACCAATAACTAATTATTATTCACCAACAATATTTTGTATTTAATCACAACATTTCCATTTATCAACTTATTAACAATTAAACTATTTTTATATTAAATTCTATTTAATTTAAACCTTATATAATAATAATAAGTCGTAGTTAAATTTATTAAGAATTATATTTAAGCACAATCAATTGTAAAATCTACAATTATAAAATAAAATAAAATAAGGAGTTACATCCCTCTCCCCCAAACTGGCACGCCCCCACTCCTCCCCCGCGCTGGCCGTGCCCCTTCCTCCCCCCCCCCACCGCGTCCCCCTCCTCCTCCGCGCTGGCCGGGTCTTCCTTGACCTGCGTTGTTGTGCCGCCCTCCTCCCCCCGCGCTGCCCGCACACCCCCTCCCCCCCGTTGTCTGAGAAGGAGAGGGGTTGCCGGAGAGAGAATGGGGGATAATTTTTTTGCACTATACCCTTAGGCCTCGTTTGGTTCACGGAAGGGAAATTGATTCCCTTGTACTTTCCACGAGAATGGGAAAGTAGAATTCATGTCACATATCATTTCCGTTGTTTGGTAAAACAAGGAAACCACCTAGGAAAGACTATTTGATTTTCTTTCCAGTGTTTGGTTGGTGCAGAAAAAGAAAGCAAAAATATATCAATGTTCCAATAATATCCTTACCTTTTAAAATAAGAATGACATTATGAAAATCCAAAGGGACCCATAAAACGAGAAGTTAATGGTAAAATAAGCAATAACACATGGTTAGTTTTGTCCTAATTTTTTGTAATAAATGTTGGGGAAGGAGGAGGAAAAATCAATCCCATGGGTCATGAGTGGAACCATATTCCCTCCCATTTTCCGTCTTGTCAGAAAATTGATTTCCAAATTTGTGGCTACCAAACAAAGAAAAGGAACAATTTTTCTTTCCTGGTTCCTTAAATCCGTGAACCAAACGAGGCCTTAGGTTTTAGAGGGTATAATTGCCATTTCATGTCTAATTTGACGTTCGTTAAAGACAAAAACCAAATTGGATGTAAACAACACCAAATGTAAAATTTGAGGGTTTTTTAAATCCAGGGTCTTTAACTACAAAAACACAAATCTAAGGAGGAATTTGTGCGGTTTATCCGGAGAAGTGAGTATTTTTTTTTTACGATACTCTCTCTCAAATCAAATTGATAAAGTAGGCACGTTTATATATATATATATATATATATATATATATATATATATATATATTGAAGCAACGGGTAATTGTGGTGAACTCGCCTCCACTAGGACTCGAACTCCCGACCACTTGGGCCGCATGCATCTCCCTTAACGACTAGACTAGAGGTCATTTGCGTGTGTATATATATATATATATATATATATATATATATATATATATATATATATATATATATATATATATATATATATATATATATTCTGAGTGAAAAAATTTACTAAAGTATAACTAAGGGCGCATAATAATTTTGTCTGCTTTCAAATAATTATTATGTTGATTTAGGTGAGTCGAGTTGATACCTCTCATCAATACCAATGTGCTGGTTCCCATCATTACATGTGCACGAAATAACTTTGAAGTTCAAATACGTTCATAGCTCTTTTGGCAATTTGAAGTTTTTCGTTTCAAGTTCTCTTTGTAATAACAGATATGATGGTATGAAACTTTGTTCATTCTTTTGGTTTCATACTTGTAAGCCAAATTTGATATATTTCAATTGACCATCAAGCGCCTACGTATTCCGCTGCAAGTTATCAATAAACAAATAAGTGTTTATAAATTCGTTGACTATTGATTTTTCTAGTTATCCTAATGCAATAACCTTATTTTGAGATGGTTTATCAATTGTTTACATACATGTATGTACAAGTACATTTTAGACTTATACTATATCACGTCCAATGACAAATTATCGATTCCGCATGATTGGAACGTGGCCGTTAGTATTAGTGAGAATATAGACCTTATTAGAGCCGAATGAAAAGTATATTCAAATAGCCAAGCCCAAAAAATTTGGGATAAATACTTTGTTGTTAATGTTATAGTTGAATTTTTAGACACTTTTTTGGACATTTTAGGAAATACAGCTTTTAAAATGTTAGAATCTATGTGAACACTAAAAAAAATCAATGGCCAATGCAGCATGTGGGAGCGCAACATGCATTTATCCCATCTATCCCAGTTCGAACCAGGGTGGGCACGTATTATTCTTTCTATTTATAAAAATGTTTTGTTAGCATGTGCCCTAAGGGCACATGTTAAGGATAATTAATATTTTATTTTTTTACATTGAAAATTGTGATCAACATTTAATAAATATTTTAAAAAAATTGTATTGTAAAATGTTATCAATACCCAATAAATTAAATTTTTAAATCCAAATTTTTTCGCATCAAATTTTCATAACATTTTCCAATACAAAAAAATATATAATATTTTAATGATTATTGGTTGTTGATCACAATTTTCAAAGCAAAACAAGTTAAGTATTAACTATCCCTATGTTAACAAAACCCTTTATAAAATGGTGGGAGTTGGGACGGTGGGCCAAAAGACATACAACACAGCGTACACAAAGTCTCGAATATTACGTTGGACATTGCAAGAAAAAAATCAATGGCACTGGAGTTAGAAGACACATGTTAACAAAATCCTTTATAAAATGGTGGGAGTTGGGACAGTGGGCCAAAATACATATAACACAGCGTACACAAAGTCCCGTATATTAACATCGCAAGAAAAAAAATCAATGGCACTGGAGTTAGAAGAGAAATGTTCAATCCTTCTTTTATGGTAACCCTAACTCCAGATAGAAACAACCTTTTATTTCACTTTAACCAAACTCCTTTATGAAGACGGGTAAAGTGCAAAAAACTCCTCGCTAAATTTCTGCCTTTTGCACTAAAAGACCTTTTAGAGTTTTTTTGCAGTTTACCCCTCCTTAGATTATACATCCGCTCGGTTAGGCCCTTCCCGCCAAATTTAAAAAATTTATACCTAAACTACCCCTCCCCCTCCCCTCTAACCTCTCCCCCCCCCCGACCCACCCCCCCCCCCTCCTCCTCCCTCGCCGGCGAACAGCCCCCCCCCCCCCCCCCCCCCCCCCCCGCCGACCCACCCCCCCCCCCCCTCCTCCTCCCTCGCCGGCGAACAGCCCCCCCCCCCGACCCCCCCCCTCCTCCTCCCTCGCCGGCGAACAGCCCCCTCCCCTCCTCCCTCGCCGGCGAACAGCCCCCCCCCCATCCTCCCTCGCCGGCGAACACCCCCCCCCCCCCCTCCCCCCCCCCCCCCCCCCCCCCCCCCCCCCCCGCTCCTCCTCCTCCTTCGCCGGCCCCGACCCCCCCCCCCCCCCCCCCCCCCCCCTCCGCCTCCGTCGCCGGTCGCCGGCGAGCGCACCCCCCTCCTCCTCCTCGCCGGCGAACACAGCCGAAGAAGGAGGGGGGGGCAGGGGTAAAATTATCATTTGGGGACAAAATGAGCTTAATTCATACTTTTGGCAATTTTAAGAGCATGGGGTCTTTTAGTGCAAAAAACACAAATTTAACGAGGGGTTTTTTGCACTTTACCCTTATGAAGACCAAAGTCTAGGAGATGAAGATCCCTTCCATAATCTAAAAACAAAATTTAAGCACCACTTATCGGTCAGAATTCAGTTCCAGTTTAGAACACGAAACTCACATTTCTGAAGTTCATAATTTTTTTTCTAACATTTATGGATAAAGAGTGTACTTATAATTGATTGTTGGACATCCACTTTTCCATTGTAAGGAATAATATTTGTGGCAAACAATTATCAAACAGAGAAGTCATTGATGAAGCACAAACAATTAACTACCTACATCTCATCACTCCTGAATCTGTTCCCGAACCGATCGGGGAACATCAAGCTCGGGTGTCCCGTTGCACGATCGCCGCCACGATGCCTCTTGACAGGCCAGTCTCTCTTTGGGCTCCCGGACGGGGAGCGGTTGCGGCCACTGGAGTCTGGAGTGAGCGGCTCGTGGCGAGAGGAGAATGGGTCGTCGCAGTTAAGTAGTTCGTGGTCGTTGCCTGAAGGTTTGGACTGGAGAGGGGACTCGGAGCTGGGAGCTGGGGTAGAGGGGTCAGTCTCGAGGCAGCGGTCGACCCCCGGAGCTCCGGCCAGCACGCCACTAAGGCGTTGCTGCTCTTCGATGATCTTCTTCAGATACTTGCCTTGCGCTTCTATCCTTAACTGAAGCTGCCTCTGGACCTGTAACAATTTACACCAGCTTGTCACACTGTAATTTTTTTTGTCAGTTATCTAAAAAAAACAGTCAAAAATATTTGTGGAGGTTTCTCATGCTCCATAGACGACCAAATGCTGACGGGAGAAGGCTTGGATGATGACGATGCTGATGCTAATGCATAGTTTGCAGTATTGGCCGAAACCGATACGAAACGGACGATACCGATATGGTTTGGCATGTCTAGATATCGACCGCTACTGATACTGACTCATAACAACGTCGGGATCTCTTTTCCTTTTTTAGTCAATTCGGCAGAGAAAAAAATGAAAAAAAGACCAATCGGCAAGGTGTAAAAGCATAATAAGGTTGTAAAAGTATATATGAAGAAAAACCAACCATCAACGATGACTATTAAATTTCATAACTACTACGAAACAACACAAAATAATTAAAATTATGCTTAAACGTACATATTATTTTTTTTCTTCTAAATTTTTAAAAATTTATTAATAGTTATTTGCTTTCTGATACCCAGAAATCCGATACTATGTTCCGAAACTGCCGATACCCCCGATCCCGATAGTTATAGGAAGGGTCCGGATACCGATTATGATACAGATATCGATATCGATACCGATACCGCGAACCTTGTGCTAATGCTAATGAGGTATAATCGAAAATTGCATCAAGATACAATTATAACCAATTAATCATATGCTCATAAAATGGTACTTATCAAGCCTAGTGCTAACTAATTTGTGCTGCCTTATGCTTCTTTTGTGACAACCATTACTATTATAGATTATGTAGGTACCCTGTCAAAATTATGTCAATTATGCACTACCACTTCTATAAGCTTCAAAATTATGTATATACATGACAAGCTATTAAGAGGAACATACTTCAAAATTTGTTCATCATTACTAGTCATCCAATCATCTGCCTCTTGATATTTAACTTAGTGTCCACGTATTATGGCCAATTTTCTATCGGAAAATAAATTTCTAACTAAAACTGCAAAAGAATTCCTTATATACCTCTAGTTGTTCATGAAGCCGTTTCTGCACCTCCATTTGCAACTTTAGAGCGTCAGTTATCTGCATTCCTCTGACAACAAAAAAGGAATAGATATGGCTTACGTATTCGTCTCTCAATCTGATTATGTGAAAACTGAAGAATACAAGATGGCGTCAACGTGTATCAGATTTTAATAACTGAGAGTACAATTAATACTCCTTTCCTACCAATTCTTGAAATTTTGCTGCTATATACAAGATGGTGAGGATCCTTCCTATTTGTGATTTCTCTTTAATTTACTTTTGTTTAACAGAACAAACTTGGCCTCCCGTATCTCCATTATGCCTCAATTTTCTATTGCATAGTAAAATTTCAGACAATTAAATGAATCTGAACTCACTTAAACAGCAAAGAAAGTGCAAGCTCATCTGTTCCTTCTATTTATGCGACACAAAAGAGGTAAAAGAGATCAACGTGCTTACGAAGTATTTTCAACGTCCGAAAGTAGGTCTCCTTGCTCCCTCACTTCACCCTTATTAGCTACATTTATGAAAAATATAGTTAGACAACAGACACTCTGAAGGAGTCTAGTTTTATATGCAGATGGTTCGCTCGTACAACAAATAAACTTCCATAATTGCTTATCAATCATTTTCTCCAATATAGAACTCTTGCAATAGAATTCACATGTAAGTACCATCTTGAGAAGACTCTGGAAGGAATTTCGCAAGTCGGTATTTCTGAACAATAAAACATTGAGGTCAAACAATGCACAACAAATATTAAAGGATATGGACATGAACAGTAGTATCAATGTGTCGCGCTTACACACCAGCATACCTGTAGATGACTTTTGACATGGTATATTGTTAAACCTTGTACACCCATGAGTTTGAGAACACCTTTAGGAGTGGCTCCTACCAAAGGGAAAGAGCATATCATATATTAACTGCAAAGGAAGTTTCTGAAACTTGGACTTACGCAAATATTGATGTGTTTAAACCTATTTAGGCTTACGATGCAAAATATGGAAGCCGCAATTTACTATGAATGTTGGTTCATCAGTGACCTCTCAAGACATACATTTTCTAAGAGTGCCAAAGTCGTATAGAGTTTCTGATTTCTAACTAAATAAACCAATTATTTGCACCGAGCATGGAGTATATACCTATCAAACATTTTATCAGGTATGAGGTAATCCAATAAAATGACATATGGCAGACTATGTTGCACAAATTTGGACAGTTATACGGATAAGGGCAGGATACGGATATGGGATGTGGACATTTTAAGATACGTAACATAAGCAGTTGCATATGTTGCATGAATACCGACAGTGGGTAGGGTACGGGTACGGGCATGGGCACGGTACAGATATGGGCATCAGTTTCCGTTCCCGTGCAACATAGCTAATAGATGAGAGAATTATGTGACAATCTTTTGAAGTTGGACACAATTCAAAATGCCCTTTTGTTCTAGCATAGTAAAACTTAAGGAAGGAAGGATATTTTAAATCAACTTACAACGTAATTAGATACGGGGAATTATATTTAAGCTACATATCTAGTGTCTTTTCAAAATGAAAGGAAGGTGAGGAACGACATGTGGAGGAGGATTCCTGGTGTCTGATATACTTCTAAAAGGAAGCTGGTTCTTTTAATATATTTTGAACACTCGATATTCCTAAAACCTGAGCTCTAAACATAATTTTAAAAAGTCTACTACTCACTGTCTGGTCCACCAAGTTGTGCGACAGCATCCACGAAACGCTCATGAAGTTCATTTGTCCACCGCAGGCGCTGTCTTGATGCCATTCCTGGTTTATTAGGGTCGTTATCTTCATCGTCCAAGTCTCCATTCATCTCTGTATGCTGGCAATGAGCTAGTGAATTACTAATAAGCGTCAAGTATATGTATACTAGGAATGAAGTTCCAAACAAATTTAAACATCCTCTATACAAAACAATATAAAGGTAAGTGAACGCAGTATATATCAGTGATGTCTGAAGTTTAAACCTTATCTTTGCAGAGCATTTACTTGTAGAAGATAAACAAAGCCTTCTCTCAAATCTCAATGAAACAAAATTTATAGAACTTCAGTAACATAAATGAACAAAAATATATCATGTACTCTCATACAAACTTCTCCTTTCTTAGTTGATTAGACATAAAACTAAAAAATAAAATAAAATTGGCGACTCCCTCTCTCTCTTGAGAGTAAGCAGGAAAAGGGAGAAGTTCTTCCTTGTAAGGACGTAAAGCCAAGAATGGCAGATTATTTCTTACTTTGTGAAGGATGAACTTTACCACAACGCTAGTTTAATAGCAACGATTATCTATTTCTTATTTTCTTCTTCTTTCAAAGAGCTTCCCACTTGAATTCACATCCCCTATAATCTTCACATAAAAAAAAACTCAAACAAATGGGGGAGTCTGCTGTAGTTCATTCAATTCAGATTGTCAAGAACTAGTTTGTCAAGAAGACTAATCAAATTAGAATTATTCTCATACTCAAGTTTCTTATGTTCACAAACGCATGTGCACCACGCATAAAAATCTTGCATCGTGATCTTTAGGCTAGGTTGATGTCAGGGCTGGCCTGGGGTAAGCCAGACAAGATTTTGGGCTTGGGCAACTCCTCTTGCTTGGGGCAACCCCAGGCTCAGCGTGACGCCATAAGAGGTCAGGTCGCGGGTGACCCTCCAGAATCGGCCCACAATAAAGATTAAGGGGCAACCAAAGCTAGATCTGGATAGGGCAACCCAACCCCGTGGGCCGGCTCTGGTTGATGTCAACATCTTGCTAGCATAGTTCCAAATTAGCATCCAAAGGACCCATCCTCGTCTTCATAAACTTGTTGTCCCTTGAAGTACAAGCGCTTGCCGAAGCAAGCCTCTCTGCCTCTCTTTTTTCACACACTCTCCTCAAATCCTCCATCTCCAAACTCCCACCGTGTTAAAACGATAATCAGTACTCTTCGCAATCGTAATCTTGATACGTTTATCACCCCCTCCTTTACCGTGCTCGCCAAATTTAGCTTGACACATGACTTAATCCCAGCATGTTCACAGTTCTTTAGAACATTTTAGTTTACAATTTTCCCGATACCATGTAAACATAGACTCCGATCCATAGTCGAAAAATTAAAAGTGTTACCAGTTTCGACAACCAGTCTACCATCATAACATGATGAGCCATTGACATAGAACATACAAACATAGATGACAATCAAACAAATTCAGCTGCATCACATAATTCAACTAGAGGAACAATCACTACATCACTACCTAGCTAGAGTCACAATATATGATATGAAACCAACATAAATTGTACAATATGCGCAATTCCTATAAGTAATCAAAGAAATTTGAGTAGAAAATTGCAGGAGATACCGGAGAATTCTTTGGAGCTCCGAGCTCCAGAGGGATCAGACTTATTGCACAATAGCTGGAACTGGAGCAAATGTACACGCTGACCCAGTTATAATGAACCAATCTTGAAATTAAATTAATTAATTAATTAACTAAAAAATTATACTATTTGTTGTGGTTGTTAATTTTAAATCTCCTTCCGGCTATGGGCAATTCTTCTACGCCGTCGCTTTCTGGATGTGCTGCCCGCGGGCAGGGACGGCAGCTGCCCGCTGGGAGCCATCGCAAAGGCTTAGGCAAGCGAACAGGTGAGGCTTTGGGTTTTATTTTATATACTTTGGTGGTGGATGATTCAAGGTTATGGCTAAGTATGGATTAAGAAGTTTTTTTATTTTTTATTTATTTGAAGGGTTTTTTTTTTTTTTTTCAGGCTTGACAAATGCCAAGAAAAATTTCAACTTGTGCCTTCTGCGTCGAGACCCGTTGCTACCACTAGACCACAACCCAGAGGGTTGTTGTTAATGTTGGGGTTGAAGAATATTTTGGCTCTAGTTTGGGTGTTAACTATAGACCAAGTCCATGTGTTAGTTACTATATGTTCTTTTCTTTTAAAAAAAAAGAATTAGGAAGGGGATGGCAAGGGAGGTTCTAATCCTAATTTAGGACTAATTTGATTTTGCTTTGAAATTGGTGGGTGGGTTCAGAAATTTTTCGTTTCCATCAATATCTTGATCAAAACGGTAATAGTAATCTATTTACTTTTCAACATTTATCATTTTGGAAATGATATTTTGTCCGCGTTATGTGATCCCTATACCACATGGCAGCAACCTACTGGTCCCTCTGCTAGTTCTGATCTGCCATCAGAAGTTTATCCAATAAAAGACCGACGCGTGAGAGACAGATCAAAATTGCGGGCCGATGCTACAAACAACGTAGCAACGTTCTTATCATTTTCATACAATGACTAAAAATGACAAACGTCAATTGCGCGGGTGATGCCATTTGACATTTGCCAATTAAAATGGAGCTTTTTATGTTTCGTTAGGAAACGAAAGTAGTCCCTAAACATGTGAGAGGTAGCACATAATTTGTTCATCTACCCGATTTGTTTGGATGTTTAAGAAAAAATTTGTATGAATCTCGAGTACAGCATATGAAACCTGAAATATTTTCAAAGTCGATTTTAGCCCAATATGAAAATGGTTCCTTTTTTTTTGTATGACCCATCAATTCCATGGAGTTTTTTTTAATAAAAAATTGGTGCGAATGCTTCGAAAAAGAACTTCATCAAAGAGTCTAGTTCTACAAAAATCGGACACAAACCTAAGATTTAAACTTTTTTGTGGCCTTGGATCCATGAGTTTTATTTATAGGAATGAGTCAATAACTTTTGACTTATCCATTATTTGACCTAAAATGTACCTAATATTTGATAGAAAGGTAAAGTAAAAATAATACTGAAAATGTGGCAATATCAACTTGTAACAATGATCAATGTAGACTTACAATCTTTGTATATATAATGTGCATGCTTACATTTACAAAATAGTTATTATAATTTTGTTGGATATGGAATTAACAAAAGGATGGTAAATAGTTGGATTCATTTTTGAATATTCATAAAAGTTTAGTTTTTTTAATATTAGTTTGTACCTATGTTAATATGTATAGTGTGTCGGCCTTGCCAGGATGTCACCATTAAAAAAGTGGTCGAGTATTTCAGTAAAGTTAGAAGGTGTCGGCCTTGAATTTTAACAATTGTTTAGTTTTCTATTTTTTCTAATATTTTTAATCAATTTTGTGTTCTATTTTAGTAATTTAACTACTTTTTGAAAACTAAAGTATCAAAAAAATTATAAGAGTTTGAAGAATCACAATTTCGAGGCTTCAACTGGATCGACCACCTTCCAACATGCAACAATTCTACATCCGACTTTAAAAAAAGTTAAGTTGATGTTTAAGTATTTAGTTTTAATATTATATAATATACGCAGTTAAATTTTGCTATTTCAAACAAATTAACTTTTAACGTAGAAAAATATTTTTAAAACATATAGTATGGATCCTACAGGTATTGCTTCCAACTAACATTTTACTAGCCTTTTCGATGAATATGAAAATGTTCATAATACTTTCTCAAATAATTATTATATTTTTCTGTAAAAAAAATGAAGAACCATTATCACATAGACATATGCCCCCTCTTGAAAATTAAAGTATTAATAGCCTTGTTCCAACTAAAACAAAATTTATTATTTGAAAGTATTGTACTAAAATATGTGATACAAATGATAAATTAGAGGAAACCTTAGTTCTCATTACACAAAAAAAAATGCATATAGCTGCAAAATGCAATGAATACAAAAATAGTTTAATTGGAAAAAAAAATTATGGCATGATAACTTTAAATAAATATTATGGTAATGACACAATTGATGACATAGAAACGCAGTTAAGAATCATTTATTCTATTCGTTCAATTGGAACATTTACTTATTTGCTGATGTTAACAAATATAACTTAACATAATATATTATTTATCAAGAATTAAAACCTTTCACATTTTGTGAGAGTCAAGATTATTAGGAATATGCAAGTAGTACATTAAATTTTTGTTTTACAAAACTTTCTATATCTAATAGTATAGCATAAACTTCTAAATTATATGAAAATTAAAAATAAGTCTCGAAACAAAATTTTAAAAAAATATTAAGAGTAAGTTTTCTTTGACTTCTGGTATATAAAATAGTAAACAAAATTATCATTTTATATGTGTTATGACATAATATTTAGATACAAAATGTCTTCTACAACGATAAATTGTTTGTTTAAGACCACTGGGATGTCCCAATAATGTAAGTTCAATTTGGGGATCAGTCTTATAAGTTTACATGAATTTATTGTTCATAAAAAATTAATTTATTTTGATAATGAGCATAATAATACTTCTTGTTTTAATATTTTAAAAATCTAACTTCAACAAGTTTTTCATATAAGATGTGCTTGTCATATTCTTAATTTAATTGTATAGGAATGCTTTATAATAAGTCTATGCGAATTTAGAAAATATTATAACATGTATAATAAACTTGAACACTTCACCAAACAAGCAACAAGAGGTTAACAAGTTATGTGTATAATATGGTTTGACATTTATGAACTTTTTTTAATGATGTAAAGATAAAGTTATACTTTTTGATGTTGAAATCGTGTACTAAATATAAAGATTTTTTACACACTATAAGGATGCAAATTCAACTTGTGATTACGTGTTAAGTAAGAATGATTGGGTAATTGTAACTTTAATTTTCAAAATTTAGGTTGTTCTACAGTACTTAATGTACTTTATCAATAGTTTATTATACAACACCCTTTATCACTACTTCATCAATAGTTTATTATACAACTACCCTTTTAGTTTTAACAATAATTATTAATATTTCTCATTATTTGCAAAATATATATATGTTACTGATTTTGATCACATCGTTGCTAAAATAGATTGAGAAAATATTGGTATCATGATATCACACTCTTATATTCTTTGACTATGGTTTTGGATTTTGGAATTAAATTTGTTGGTATAAATATATGGCTAGATGATTTTTATGAAAATGTTAGCACTGAGAAAGACAGTAAAAAAAAACAAAAATTAAAAAATATTTAGACGTTCTATTTAGATTATACGAATAAAAAATATTATGATGAACTGACCTAGTTCAACTGTTTAAAGGTATCAGCCTTTGTAGTTTAGCTTCTAAATTACCTCTCAGGCTCATACTATATTGCAAAAGAAAGAAACATAAATATGATTCTCTCCCAACTCAAGAATTATAGTTGTATTTGAATTCTTATTTCGAATATGATGACGGTTCTCGAACATTATCTAGAGTGGTGGTGAACACATGAAAAGACTTATCATGTACTTTTTTATTTAGCATGCGATCTTCTAATGGTCTTGGTATCCGCAATAGTATCAGAATTTTGTTTTAGTGTATGTTCAAGGATACTAACCAAGAAGATAAGTATAATATTAACAACTTTTTTGGAAGTTTGTATTTATATGCAAGATTGGATATCGTATATGGAACAACGATTGCAATACTTAAGAGATGAAAGTGACGACGTTACATAACTAGATTTTAGTATAGATGATATCGTATAAGATGAAACATGAAACCTTAAAGAGTAATTAAGATCCATTTATAGGAAGATCGAATATTTGAAGATATCGAAGACTGTTATCAAAGATTCAAAAAAAGATGGAAGCATGAAGTAATTTAATCTGAAAACTGAAAACTGAAGACAGATCTAAATATGATTTGTACTTTCACTTTTTCTACAAATAAATAAAAAAATCAATTACTTTTAGAACAAAAATCGAACACTTTGATTTGCTAATGTAAAAGTCTCAAGTAAATAAAATTTATCCAATTTTTTAGTGATTATATATAGTCTGATAGAGCCCAGCTTAGTCTCACTCTATTTTTGCAGTAGGAAGCAGTAGGAATAGGCAGTAGATAAAGTAATTCCTTTCTCTTGCTTTACAATTCAGTTAGTAATTAGCCACATCAGCCATGCTCTTCTTTTCCAGATTGCCATGTCAGCTATTCTGTTACAAGCCAGCCCATCATTACTTCCTGCAGAAGAAAAACAGCTCATTAATCATTTATCTAAATGATTTAGGTCATGGAATAATGTTGGAGTACTATAAATAGAATGGAAGAGAGCAGCAGAGAATTACCTGGAGAATGAATGATAGACTTTCCTCAATTAGATTTCTTTGTCATCTTCTTCTTGTAGCATCTGTCATTTCTTTTCAATAAAGCTTTAATTCTCCTGGTAATGTCTATTGCAATACTTTTGATCAACTGATTAATGCATCACTCTCCTCGACCTCTTTCAATCACTGGATCTGGAGAAGGGGGTCGTATCAATTTGGTATCAGAGCCTCTCTATCCAGTCATGGAGAGCAGTCAGGAACAAGGATCAAGCACTCGAGAATCACAGCAGGAGATGAGAGAAGCTCGGGGAGCAGCTAATGGAGAAGATCGACTGGTGGCTCTAGAAGGTATGGTTTTAGATCTCAGCCAGCAACTCAGTCATTTTATGGAAGAATTTGGTCGATCCAGAAGAGCTGCAGAAATTCCACCACCTGTAACCACCCTACCACCACCACCCACACTCACACTATCACCCAGATCCATCCACCCAGACCTCAGTTCACCCAAAATCAGTTTCCAACAGGAAATGTTCCATTCAACCCACCCTCACCCTTCTCAAACCAATTTCCACCAGGAAATGTACCATTCACATCTCAAGCACCCTTTTACCCATTTGAACATCCTCCATTCATATATCCCTCACCAGTCCAAACACCTAGAATGGCACAGGGAATACAAAATTCAACTGTTGCACATATGGGTTCACCAGCCCCTACAGGATTTCACACTGGCACTAGTATGGGAGGACAAGGTTGGGGCCAGCCTACTCCTAGGCTCAAGTTACCTGAATTTGATGGAGAAGGGGATGTAGAAGAGTGGTTGCTTCGAGCAAACCTTTTCTTTAACTTCTATGGCATTCAGGAGTGTGACAAGGTGAAGTTCTGTTCTGTACAACTCAAAGAAACAGGGGCATACTGGTATGATTGGCTTGTCACCATTAGGGGCAGACCAGTTACCTGGGAAGAGTTTCACCACTGTATCAGAATGGAATTTAGGCCTTCTCAATTTACAGATCACATAATTGATCTTAAATTGTTGAAACAGGAAGGTTCTGTTCAAGAGTACACATCCCTCTTTCAAAAGCTTTCAAAGAAGGTAGCTGGAACACCTGAAAGAAGCTTGATAAGTTTTTATATAGGGGGGCTAAAGGAGGAAGTTAGGTATGAAGTACTGGTTGCTAATCCAGTCAGCCTGCCAGCAGCTATGCAAGTGGCCAAACTGCACGAGTCAAAGTTTGCAGCCATCAAAAAGAACTTCAAATCTCTAAATCAACATAGCAAGTGGACAGGAGGAAATTTCTCTTCATTTCCAAACACCCAAGAAGCTCAGAACAAAGGGGCCACTCAGGGACCAGAGGGAAGACATTTCTCCAGAAATCAGATCGACCACTACTATATCCCCAAGTGAACTCTTGAGAAGAAAGAACCTGGGGCTATGTTTTTTGTGTGATGAGAAATGGTCTAGGGGACACAAATGCAAAGACAAGAGATTGTTCATGTTAATAGCAGATGAAGATGAAGATCCTGTTGAGGCAACTGAACCAGTGGCAGTCCCAGAGGACAGAGGGACCCTTGATGGCAATTCTCAGAGTTTATTTGAAATATCCCTACAGGCCCTTTCTGGATCACTGCATCAATCCACCATGAAGATGAGAGGGACAGTTAAAGGCAAACTTGTTATCATTTTGATTGATTCAGGGTCCACACATAGCTTCATTGATACTGCCTTCAGAGAGAGATTCCAGATTCCTTTATCTCATGGGAATGCCTTTGAAGTATTGGTTGCAAATGGGGATAAGCTCACTAGCAAGGGCCTGTGCAAAGAAGTCATCATTGAATGCCAAGGTACAAGGGTCACTACTGATTTACTGCCACTACCCATCACAGGGTGTCAAATTGTGTTGGGGGCAAATTGGCTTAGCACTCTTGGAACTATCATGTGGAATTTCCAGGATCTCACCATGATATTCACATATCAAGGAACTGAACACAAATTTCATGGAATCAAGCCCACAAGTAAGCAGATCAGTGAGCTAGAGTTCAGAGACCTCAGACAAAAGCCACAATTCTTTGTCATCCAAATATGCACTTGGCAGGAGAGTTCACAGGAAGCAGAGCAGGAAGACATCAAGGGTGACTTAAAGGAGTTATTGGAGAAATATCAGCATTTGTTTTCAGAACCTACAGGCCTTCCTCCCAGGAGATCTTATGATCATAAGATTTCATTGATTCATGGGGCTAATCCAGTATGCAGCAGGCCTTATAGGCATCCTTTTCTCCATAAAAATGAGATTGAAAGACAGGTACATGAAATGCTTGAAACTGGAGTGATTAGACATAGCACAAGTTCATATTCATCCCCAGTTATTCTAGTAAAAAAATTTGATGGCACATGGAGGATGTGTATTGATTATAGAAGCTTAAATCAGTACACAATCAAAGACAGGTTCCCAATTCCCCTAGTGGAAGAATTATTTGATGAACTGCATGGTGCAAAATGTTTTTCTAAACTGGATTTAAGAGCAGGATATCATCAAGTAAGGATGCATGAAGGAGATGTGCACAAGACAGCTTTTAGGACCCATGAGGGTCACTATGAATTCTTAGTAATGCCCTTTGGGCTTACTAATGCTCCCTCAACATTCCAAGCAATGATGAATGACATTTTTAAAGGGTTCCTGAGAAAGTTTGTACTAGTATTTTTTGATGACATTTTAGTATATAGCAGCAACTATATAGAACACCTTTTACATTTAGAGAGGGTATTCATGAAGCTGGCAGATCATCAGTTGAAGCTAAAAAGGAGTAAATGCTCCTTCAACAAATCTCAGATTGGTTATTTAGGCCACAAGATTTCAGAATGAGGGGTAGAAGTTGACTGGGACAAAGTCCAGGCAGTGGTGGACTGGCCAAAACCCAAGACACTTAAGGAGTTGAGAGGCTTCCTAGGCCTCACTGGCTACTATAGGAGGTTCATACAAGGGTATGGCTCCATAGCAGGGCCACTCACCCAGCTTCTCAAGAAGAATTCATTTCTGTGGAATGACAAAGCACAAGCTGCTTTTGAGAAATTAAAGGTAGCTCTAACTCAACCCCCTGTCTTAGCTATGGCAAATTTTGAGGAAGAATTTACCTTGGAGTGTGATGCTTCTGGGAATGGCATAGGGGCTATCTTAATGCAGAGGGGAAGACCACTATCCTATCTCAGTCAACAGTTGAAGGGCAGATCATTGTTACTCTCCACATATGAAAGGGAGATGCTGGCTATTCTTTTAGCTATTAAGAAATGGGGACAGTACCTATGGGGCAGGCAGTTTGTTATCAAAACTGATCATAAACCACTCAAATACATGTTAGAGCAGAGAGTATACACTGAAGCACAGTATAAATGGGTGATGAAATTACATGGGTACAACTATAGAGTGGAATACAAGAAGGGAGGAGAAAATCAGGCAGCTGACAGTTTATCAAGGAGGGAGGAAGTAACTTGGGCTGCTATCTCTGTGGTTCAAGCTGATTGGATTCAACAGTTCAAAAATCAACAAGCCAATTAACCTTTTTACTCTCAAATGCAGGAGAAATGGGACAAAGGACTGTTAAATTCAGCAAAATATACTAAGCACAATGGCCTCCTCTACTACAAAAACAGGTTACTCATTGATCCAAGCTCAGATTTTGTTCCCTTAATGCTCAAGGAACACCATGATCTACTCCAAGCTGGACACTCTGGATATTTGAAGACACTACAGAGGCTCAAGAAGGTTTGCTACTGGTCAGGAATAAAAAAATCTGTGAAAACTTATGTGCAAGAGTGTGAAGTTTGCCAGAGGAACAAGGGGGAAAACATCTCTCCAGCAGGTTTGCTACAACCCTTACCAATTCCAGAGCAAATCTGGGAAGACATCTCTATGGACTTCATAGAGGGATTACCTCTCAGTCACCACAGAACTACCATCATGGTAGTAGTGGATAGGCTAACAAAGTATGCTCACTTGTTTGCCTTGAAACGTCCCTATACAGCTGCTATTGTGGCACAAACCTTTGTAGATGGAGTATTCAAACTTCATGGAATGCCCAAGTCTATTGTGACAGACAGGGACCCAATTTTCACAAGTCAGTTCTGGAGAGAGTTCTTCAAATTACAGGGTACTTCGCTCAAATACAGTACAGCTTACCACCCTCAAACAGATGGACAAACTGAGGTTACAAACAGGTGCATAGAGGGCTATCTCAGGTTTTTTTGCAGCCACAAACCAAAGGAATGGAGTGCACATCTTCCTTGGGCAGAATATTAGTTCAACACCAACTGGCACACATCATCTAAGGTAACCCCCTATGAAGCTGTCTATGGCAGGGCTCCTCCTCACCTCCTCACTTATGTACCAGATCATTCTCAAGATAAGGAGGTTGCCACAGCCATGTTATCTAGGGACAATGCCCTACAATTACTGAAGGATAATCTACTACTAGCTCAAGACAGATTGAAGAAGATGGCCAACTCACACAGGACTGATAGGGAATTCGAGGTAGGTGATTTGGTTTACCTCAAACTTCAACCTTACAGGCAAATATCTGTAGCTCAGAGGAAACCACAGAAGTTATCACCCAAATACTATGGGCCATATCAAGTGGTAGCAAGGATTGGACCAGTTGCTTATAAATTACAACTCCCAGATGATGCTCTAATCCACCCTGTGTTCCATGTATCCCAACTCAAAAAGAAGCTAGGGGCTAAATCAAATTGGCAAAAAGAAAACCCAACCCAGATGGAAGAACTACTGCTTGAGCCAGATTGGATATTGGATAGGAGATTGGTGCAATGGCACAACAAGGCTGCAGTGGATTTGCTAGTCCAATGGAAGGATGGAAGGCCAGAAGATGCTGTATGGGTACCATACGAGAAGTTCATTAAATCATATCCTCACTTTGACCTTGAGACAAGGTCAAAATAAGGGTAGGGTATTGATAGAGCCCAGCTTAGTCTCACTCTATTTCTGCAGTAGGAAGCAGTAGGAATAGGCAGTAGATAAAGTAATTCCTTTCTCTTGCTTTACAATTCAGTTAGTAATTAGCCACATCAGCCATGCTCTTCTTTTCCAGATTGCCAGGTCGACTATTCTGTTACAAGCCAGCCCATCATTACTACCTGCAGAAGAAAAACAGCTCATTAATCATTTATCTAAATGATTTAGGTCATGGAATAATGTAGGAGTACTATAAATAGAATGGAAGAGAGCAGCAGTGAATTACCTGGAGAATGAATGATAGACTTTCTCAATTAGATTTCTTTGTCATCTTCTTCTTGTAGCATCTGTCATTTCTTTTCAATAAAGCTTTAATTCTCCTGGTAATGTCTATTGCAATACTTTTGATCAACTGATTAATGCATCACTCTCCTCGACCTCTTTCAATCACTGGATCTGGAGAAGGGGGTCGTATCATAGTCCTATTTCTTGACCTAAACTATATTTATTCATTTTTCTTAAATGATTCTATCTATTTCTTTTACACTCATTCTCATGATTTTTTAAAATACTATCCGGTTGACATGGACTTTGCCAGATTCAGAGACCTAGTCCAACCAGATCGAACCCTATCAAACTTGTTCAAACCTAGTCATGGTCGGTCCTAGTCCATGGAACACCATGATCTACATCCCTCTAGCTTTGCCTTTGTTTTGGGTTCTTTGACATATGGCTCGTATATTTGAACTCTAGATGGTCAAAATATTATGTTGTCTAGTGAAGCATGCACTACCTGTTCTAATAGAAGGCTTGAAACGACACTACACGCGAACACCCTAAGTCACATGTGATCGAGATTCTACCATAACTATCTTTTGTTCCATTGGATACAAAATATAATTATTATGTGAGAAATATTCTACTCATAATTTAACCCTCGATCATACGTTTCCTTTCACAGTCGTAAGTTGACCGCCACAAGCTCTTGGACATATGTACACTACACCTAGCTAGTTTACTGTTCAATGGAAAGATAAGTCATAGTCGGCAATTGAGAAAAATATAGTCATTTCAAGAAAATTTAGATTGTATAACGACTAAACTTTAGGATCATATAACCCGTCTGAGTCCCACAACTAAGATCGCGGGACGCAGCATTGGAGGTTGGCTCACCATGGTTCTCTCCGACGGTTGAGCCGTCATGGTCACTTTTTTGGGATAAAATTATATATATTTATTCCTTCTGAAAAATTAAAATAATGGATTTCCTACTATTTATATTATTATTTTAAAAAAAATCTAGTATTATATATTCAAAAATGAATTGTGATGTGGCACGCAACACACAGCTGGACATGCAGACATAACTAATCCGTTGAGCAAATACATACAGGAACGATAGTACGATACCTTCCAAAATCGCCCCATCCTTACGAAACACAAACTTCATCACATCCCCAATTTGGGGGTTAGGTTAGTTTCTTCTCCTCTTCTTCTTCTTCTTCTTCTTCTTCTTCCTCCTCCTCCAGGTACCTAAACCTAACTTTCCTTCTCGATCAATTTACTTTTTTTTTTTCCCTTCTCTTTATTAACTCAATTCCGCAGATCTGTTTAGAATTTGCATCAAAATTTAGGTCAGTCAACTTAATCTGGTTAGTAGTGTGCTAGACTGTGCCCGAACCTGATCGAAGTTGTTGTTTCTGGACTCTGTTGCTGTTGCTCGAGTACCATGCCTTATTCTAAGTGACTCCACCTACATCTGACCCTCTAAAACCCATTTATAGTAAACCCCAAAAAAAAAAAAAATCTGTTTGTGGAAATACCCAAGTCAAAGTGAATACTATTTTCCGTGGATGCCATTAATCAACACCATCTCGCTTACACTCTAAACAAGATGCTCGTGCCTAGGGGTGAATCATCGTATCATCTTACCTCTTCGTCTAAACTCTTTATGGTATAAGGGTCTGCTTGGTAACAGTGTTTTCACCGGTTTTGGAGTGTTTTTGAATCGATCGTTTATGAAAACCTCTGCTTGTTTTTTTTTGAGGCACTAATTTTGGTCGGCTCAAAAATCTCTCAAAATCGGTGTAATGTAATTTTGGGTGGCTTTATAAACACCCCAATTCGGTAGATTTTGAGTGGTTTTATTATTTTATTCCATTTATATCCTCACAAAAAATATATAATTATAACTACTAATACCCTTCCCTATTTAATTTTATTCATGTAAAAAAACTTTCAGAACCACTCGTTAGTAAATTACCAAGCATGGATTGGACTGGTTTAAAAGTCGCTACTTAGAAATCATCCAAGATCGGACCTTTCATAACCAGTGCTCTAAAAACACCTCATAATCGCTACCCCGACAATTGCCAAACAGATCCTAAGGGAACTTGGAGGGGTGCGTCCTTAGTTGAATGGGCCTAAACTGCATATCCAAAAGGTAGGTCTACCTGCCTGCGAACTGGTCGTCTAGGTTCTATGGCATGACCCTCTCGTGTTCATGGTTACCTCGGATAGGAATTTGGCACCATCGTAGATGGTTGACGTTAGGTTGAAAATGGAGCTTTGTTATGCTCCATAGCCGACCCCATTCTAATGGGAGAAGTCTCGGATGATAACGATGATAGAACCATAATCGTGTGTTTGAGGGGGGTATTAAGATTTGTGTCGTCGTGCAGTTTCTATCTTTATGCTCTTTAGTCCCGTATTTGATACATGTGTAGGAGGAAGGTTATCCTTATATACATATATGTACGCAAACTACATTAATGAAGTATTTGAACATTATTTATTGCCCTTTTTCAAACATCTCACGTCAATAGAAATTGAATCTTACTATCTTTTAATAGCGATTGGTCATCACATTGTTTTGACCTTTTAGACTACAAGTACATGAGGAGCAATGGATATATCTCCACTTGGCGATACTTGTTATGTTTCCAAATTATCATGAGTCATGAGACCAGTATATCTATATTAGGTTCTCTGTCCAAACTTTTCTTGTCTATATATCTAGCTATTTTTTACCTTTCGCACGTCGAACATTATCTCCCTCTCACGTTAATCTTTATTTTCGGGATTGGTTTGAGTATTTGTTTTGTTTCTCAAAAAATGTAGAACAAAAAGAAAAAGGCAATCAAACAAGGGTCTAATTTTCGATCAAAGACCCATATGTTTCACCCGTTTCATATCGGGTTTGGTACTGCTCGATCCGAAACCAAGCCCATAACATGGTTCTGACCAATTCCTGACCAAAACTCATAAACAAACATGTATGTCATTAAAATTTTTGGTTCTTGTTGTTTACATGTTGGAGTTATATTTGTCTTGCATATACTTGGATTTCAAGTTTTTGTTATAAAAGGAACTACAATTCGAGAAAAATCTATATAGCTCTGCTTAAATACTAAAGATGTATTCTTTTGTTGAATATAAAATTCACTAAACTTTATCTAACTTAGATATGGAATTGTATAAAATTGTATTACTTAGATAATCAATACGTATAAAATACTTGGATAACACAGTAATTTGTGCTTATTACTTAGTATTAATAGTTAACGAGTTTAATTATTTATACTATTAGTTGATTTTTAACTAGTAAATTTGAAGATGTTATGGATTCATCAACATTGTTATATGTACTAAAAGATAAAAAGTATTGTTACGTGTTCCTAAAACAAGTCAATAAAAATATTGTTTGTTGTTGGTATGCCAATCATTGATGTTAAATCTTTATTACTGTAGAAACTGACATTAAATTATTTAAATAAAACATAAATTTATGCCTAAACCTATTAATTTATGTTTTCTTAGTTTTTTAAAAATAAGTTTTTAAAAACCAAAATCTGATAAACACCGGAACTATCGAAATTGTAGCCCATAAAAAGATCCAAAACTGAGATTTTGAACCTTGCTTTGAAGCTATTACGGGCATGGATACGATCAGATACAGACACAAAGATGTAATAAATTAGTAAAGAGCAGGATACAGCCATACAGGTAACACAAGAATGCAACAATATATGTTATAAGCTTATAACAGATTCTGTTTCTGAAAGGTTTATGTAATTTGTAACAAATTTGGGCCACGGTGATAGAAATGCACACAATTAAATTTTATTTGGGGTCTGGTATATGGATTTTGTTGTTCCTGTCCACAGCTTCTCTTTTCTTGTTAGGTCCGACTGTAGTTATTCCTTAAATATGAAATGAATATTCAGTAAAGCTAAAGGTAAATCAACTGAAACCTGAACTTATGCATGTCTTGGAATTCCATTATCACTTCTACCCCTTCATTTTCTGGGTTTGTGCTTGTGTATCATTATCTTTTATGTATTTTGTGTTTTCCTACGTGCAGACTCTCTGTACTGTATTGTATTTCCATTTAGAATTTTTCTTAATGAAACCAAATGAGATGATAACATTATCAAACAAACCTTTTCTAGCTTTCAAGGCTTTCGGATTTTCTTGTAATTTTTGGACTCAATAATCTTGACAAACTTAATTATGGGTACAAGGACTGCAAGATGTCTTGTGATGAATGAATAGACTCGAGTGAGTTGTCTGCTGTTTTCTTAGTTAATAGCAAACTGTCGGTTGCAAAAAAAACCGGAGTTTTTGACTTCCATTTTCTTGCAACGCTTTAGTCCCCTTCTTTCAATTAATTTTTAATCAGTCTAAACTTTATTCTCTGTTTAAACGAAAGAAGTTTCAGATATTTCTGCCACATACTCTTTCTTTTTGGACACGGCTTCAAGGAACTGATGAATCATCAATACTACTTAGCTCTGCCAAATAGCTTCTTTCGTTTGATAACATTCTTTAACACTGGTTTGAAGTTGAAGCAGGTCTGTAGAAGATAGAAGATGAGTACATTAGATGCAACAAGAGCAGAGCTTGCCCTCCTAGTTTCATATCTGAACAAAGCTGAAGCGAGAGACAAGATTTGTCGGGCTATCCAGTATGGGTCAAAATTCGTGAGCAATGGAGAGCCTGGTGCTGCACAAAATGTTGACAAAACAACAAGTTTGGCTCGTAAAGTGTTTCGACTTTTCAAGGTCAACATTTTCTATACTAGAGCTCAAATAACTCCCTAAATAGCATCCACTTGTACTTCTTCATACAACCTTTTGTTTTTATCTTGCAGTTCGTAAATGATTTGCATGCTCTCATCAGCCCACCCTCCCCAGGAACTCCTCTTCCACTCATTTTACTTGGAAAGGTACATGGATGCTCACGTTGTCTGCTAATTCAAGTTTAATTTCTAAGTTCTTTTTTTTCTTTCTATTTACTGATAATTTCTACTTTGCTCAGTCCAAAAATGCTTTGTTATCAACTTTCTTATTCCTGGATCAAGTTGTATGGGCACACAGAACAGGGATATACAAGGTCCAAATATCAATCTTTCTCAGATGTTGAAGTTTGAATCTTTCTTACTGGCAAAAAACAAACTAAATAGATACTTCCTCTTTTCAGAACAAAGAACGTGCAGAGATAATTGGGCGGATCTCTCTTTTCTGCTGGTTGGGTTCCTCAGCTTGCACCAGTGTTATTGAGGTTTGCGTCTTCTTTCCTCTTCTATATGTTGTGGATGCAAATGTGAAAATGTACATTCATATGAATGCATTTAACCCTAGTACTTTCTCCCTACAATATTAATTTGATAGTAACATATGTACATATGCTTCCAGTTAGCAGAGATTGCAAGAATTCATGCTTCATTGAAGAAGTTAGAGAAGGAGCTAAAACAAGCCGATAAGTATAAAGTACGTCTTTTCATTAATCAATCATCTATCTTCTTGTTTCCATTAACAAAATCATTCTTTGTCAATTCTCATCAAAATCATTCTTTGTCAATTCTCATCCTTTGGAGGTCGCAGGATGAGCAGTACCGCAGTAAACTCATAAAGTCAAACGAGAGGTTGCTCTCTCTTGTGAAAGCATCTATGGATCTAGTGGTTGCAGTTGGGCTTTTACAGCTAGCGCCAAAGACAGTTACTCCCCGTGTGACCGGAGGGTTTGGATTCATAAGCTCACTCATTTCTTGTTATCAGGTGCCGTTCTTTTGTCTTGAATGTTAAGAGAAGGTTCTGTAAGTTTCTGGTCATACATATTTACTCCCATATGCCAATTTTTGTGCAGTTGCTTCCTCCCACAACAAAGGCTAAGAGTCCATGAAAGTCTGGTTGATGCTCCAAAGTTAGCTAGTGTTACAGATAATAATCAAGATGGCGGAGAACGATGCAAAAGCTTTGCTTGATATGATATGTTCGCTTGTGTGTAACATTTGATTTCTGAATCCTGGTTCCACTAGTTATGTGCATGCGAAATTATGGGATCACACAAAGAAATCCAAGTGTGACACAATGATATGCCATGTGTATTCATAAGACCAATAATATGACGTTCTAAAATCCTATCTGTGCTGGCTGTTCATTCGCGTAATTCCAAATTTGGTATTATTCAGTTTTATGTCCAATTTGATCATATTGATGAATTTAGAATCTTTTGGCTTCAGACATTCTGTTGCGAGATCTATCGGCTTCTGCAGAGCTGGTTGTGAATCTTGGGATGAACTTTGATATACTGCAGTTGAGTTTAATTTCTGCAAATCTTGGGCCCTTGAATACTTGTCTGGAATTTGATGCCTAGATATATAATATTCCTGAGAATATGGTGTTGCCTGCCGGTGAAAAATAATAGCGGCACAAGTCACATACGCATTTATGTATTATTTACTGAATTTGTTGAACATTGAGACGGAATCACCTGTTCCTGATCCGGTGTCCCAACCATGTCCTCCTTCTATGAAGTGGGCTTTTTTGTTAATTTTTATCGGTAGGTCAACATGTCATAGATGGAGGGACACAATTGAGACATCGGATCAGGACAGCTGATCCGGTCTCTTGAACATTAGGGCTAACTTCTCGTTAGCGGCTCTCTTGGGTGTCAAAAGCAGTGCAATTATTTTTCATTAGAGATACTCATTGGGTGCCCAAAAGAATGGAAGAGCCAAACGACTTAACATGACAACAATCTAGAAATTTCATCTACAATTTCCAAGTTCTAATGTATTTACGGTTTCTTGCGACCTCGTTAGAAATTTTCAGTGTGAACACAAGTAATTTGAGAAACCGACAAAGTCACCAACTAATTAAAGTATAAGTAGAGTTGGGGAGCTGTCGACTTCATCTTTGAATTTGATTTTGATAAGAATACATCACTTGGAATCAACATCCATTCAACAAACAAAGATATTGGGGTTATTTAGTAACAAGATCTCAGTGCATATTATGATTTGGGTCTCGAAAATGACCGATTTTAGGGTTTGGATTTCCAAATCACTGTTTACGTAGGCCAAACAAACGAGAAATTATTAGGTGCTCCCGGCTCACCACTGGACGTGCTGAGTGGTGAGCCCGGTCCAATAAACAATTGACACTTGCAATAACCAATTAATCCCATATTTTTCACATCATAACCAGATATGAAAAGATAACAAAAAATGCTAACAAAATCAATAATATTAAAATTAAAATTAAAATTAATATTAAGATTAACATTAATATTAACAGTAAAATTAATATTAACAATAATATTAATATTAATATTAACATTAACATTAAAATTAAAATTAATATTAACATTGAAATTAATATTAATATTAACATTAATATTAAAGATAACAAAAAATACTAACAAAATCAATAATATTAATATTATCATTAAAATTAATATTAAGATTAACATTAATATTAATATTAACAGTAAAATTAATATTAACAATAATATTAATATTAATATTAATATTAATATTAACATTAAAATTAAAATTAATATTAATGTTAATCTTAGTATTAATGTTAATATTAATGTTAACATTGATATTAAAATTAACATTAATATTAACATTAATATTAATATTAACATTAATAATAACATTAACATTAACATTAACATTAATATTAGTATCAAAATTAATATTAATATTAAGCTAACTTATGAATTGTCCGGTTATGATGTGAAAAATATGGAATTAATTGATTATTCCAAGTGTCAATTGTTCATTGGACCGGGCTCACCACTCAGCACGTCCAGTGGTGAGCCAGGAGCACCTAATAATTTCTCCAAATAGACAGTGATTTGGAAATCCAAACTCTAACGCCGGTTATTTTCGAGACCCAAATTCTGACTTTAACTATTAAACGAGATCCTGTTACTAAATAACCCAAGATATTAATGTGAAAAGTGTACCACTAGTAACTACTGTATCGGAAGTAGTCAAGACTTCATTTGACTGGAGATGGCCTTGCTGGCCCGCCCTAGCTTTGAATGCCAATGCTGTTGTGTCAGAGAGAAGTTCTCAGACACAATCTCACATGGCTGAAAGAGTTTTTGTGTTGGCACGTATGTATGTATGTATGTATTTGAATTTCTCTCTGGGCAAATTGTGATACTACCGAGTATGTTTCTACCTTTATATTATCTTTTTTTTTTTCTGACTATAATTTGTTTCTGCAATGATGAAGAGGTGGTGGTACTTTTTATTTCGATTCTCTCTACCATCGTTCATCATCTTTAACTCCATTGTTCATTTGCTGTTGAAGATGGGAAACAACTCGGTGAGTTCATGGCAGATAGAGAAGAACCGTATCCTTGCTGGGACCAAGTGTTTGCATTCCCAAAGGAGAGACTACTTCTGCTCGGGTCTAAGTGGAAGTGAAGGATTTTAAGCACAAATCCAATCACGACAATTTGATCAAATTATGAATTATTTTTTTTTTTTGATAAAAAAAAGCTTCCCGTTTCTCTTAAAAAATATTTTTTAACAAAACTTAATAAAAAATAATTTCTTAAACACATGTTTTTTTATTGAAAACTTAGTCATTTCAAAATGCTTATTTTGTTATTTTTTTGAAGGACGTTTTAATATTCTCATCAGAATTTCGGCAAAATTTGTTCTGTCAGCCCAATCTTATTAAAAAAAAAAGTTTAATGCTTTGTGTGAAATTCTATGCTAAGTTTATATACACATTATTATCATATCATTAGCTTATAGAAAAGATGAACTAATGCCTTAGCTTTTAGACTAACGAAAACTGTAGGGAAACGTTATTCGTGACGTTAGTAGTAGTATACAGGGGTGAGCATTATTCGGTTTTAGACCGAAAATCGAACCGAACCATATAAGAGATTCTGTTTGGTTTAAAAATATTCGATGCGGTTTCGATTTTGAAAACATGGTTGGTTATTTGTCCAAATCCTAACATGGCAGGCAATTTTTCAGTTGCTAAGCTGGTTTTGACCCAAGCTGGAGCTTGCCTAGGCCATTGGTTGTGCGTTGTATGTTCTTCTGATAGAACACCTTCATCACTAAGATTCTCGCTTCTTGGAATTCCATTATCACTTCCTTCATTTTCTGGGTTTGTGCTTGTGTATCATTATCTTTTATGTATAATTGCGTTTTCCTACGTGCAGACTCTCTGTACTGTATTGTATTTCCATTTAGAATTTTTTCTTAATGAAACCATAATGAGATGATAACATTATCAAACAAACCTTTTCTAGCTTTCAAGGCTTTTGGATTTTCTTGTAATTTTTGGACTCAATAATATTGTGGCTTACAAACTTAATTATGGGTACAAGGACTGCAAGATGTCTTGAATGAATAGACTCGAGTGAGTTGTCTGCTGTTTTCTTAGTTAATAGCAAACTATCGGTTGCAAAAAAACGGAGTTTTTGACTTTCCCTTTTCTTGCAACGCTTTAGTCCCCTTCTTTCAATTAATTTTTAATCAGTCTAAACTTTATTCTCTGTTTAAATGATAGAAGCTTCAGATATTTCTGCCACATACTCTTTCTTTTTGGACACGGCTTCAAGGAACTGATGAATCATCAATACTACTTAGCTCTGCCAAATAGCTTCTTTCGTTTGATAACATTCTTTAACACTGGTTTGAAGTTGAAGCAGGTCTGTAGAAGATAGAAGATGAGTACATTAGATGCAACAAGAGCAGAGCATGCCCTCCTAGTTTCATATCTGAACAAAGCTGAAGCGAGAGACAAGATTTGTCGGGCTATCTGTTGATATATGTGTTAAGTGTTATTGGACTTTAGTCCCACATTGCCTAGAATGATAGGAGAGGAGGCTAGCCTCTCCTATATATATGTAGTCTCTATTCCAAAAATAATCACTTAAAATCTCTAAATGATATCAGAGCCTAAACTTGCTTAGAATACCGTCAGAGCCACCATTTCCACACAAATCCTACCCCTAACCTCGTCCTTCCTTTTTTTCCCCACGCCGCCGTTGCCGCTGCAGCTACTGCGCCGCTGCTCCCGCTGCGGCTGCGGCTGTGCCGCTGCCACTGCTGCGCCGCTCCTGCTGCCGCTACAGCCGTCGCTGAGCCGCTGCGGCTGCTACTGCCGCTGCCCCTGCTGTGGGTGCCTCCGTGCACTCCACTTTTAGGGCTCCTACTGTGTAGGTAAGCCTAAACCGCTGCCGTGGGTGCCTCCGTGCACTCCACTTTTTGGGCTCTTACTGTGTAGGTAAGCCTAAACTTGAGATTTCTCTCATCTGTGGCACCTACGGTGTAGATAAGCATAAACTTGAGATTTATTTCATCTGTGGCAGCTACAGTGAAGCCTAAAATCGTTCTTGAAGATTTATCTCATATGAGATTCTCAAGGAGATGCCGATGATGCCTAGATCCGATGAAACCAGACATATTCGAATTTAGGAGAGGGCGACGAGGACAAGCGTGAGTCGTGGAGCAGCATCGATGGGGACGATCCTCAAGAAGCTGGATGTTGACGATGTGGCGACGTTGATGAAGTTGATAAAGGTGTCGGCTGGTGATAGCACGATACGAGCGCCGCCAAATTTGGAACTACCCTCCATCGATCTGAAGTTGGATGGACCAGCCACCTATCTGAGTTGGTCACGGCGGGTGAGAAGAACCCTTGCAGGAAAGAACCTGGAGGGATTCTTGACGGGCGAGAAGACAGAGCCGGAAGAGGGCTCGACAGGACGCGACGAGTGGAAATCCACTCATATGATAATTTACATCTGGCTTCTCAATTCCTTAGTCCAGTCTATTGCTTCCACAGTAGATGGCATTGAGATGGTGAAAGACGTATGGAAGAAGTTGAGGAGAACCTATGATGGCGTGGAAAACAACCTACGGATCTTCCAGATAAAAGAGGAGATCGATGACACCGTACAAGGGGAGAAGACGGTGCAGGAGTACGCTACGGAGTTGGAGCGTCTCTGGCTGGATTATGATCACTCCTCGAAACGGACAAGTTGCGGGGACCCGAAGTGCAAGGAGAGACATGTGTGTCTGCAGGAGAGGACGATGAAATTCCTCAAAGGGCTGACTGCAGCATTTGTACAGAGGACTGAAGATACTTTGATACTTCATCATAGGAGGATGGGACATTCTTCTTTTGATACTCTAAGTAAGTTGTATCCAGAGATGAATGCTTGGATTTGCTTCGTTGACAACCACAACGTTGACGTTCTTGCCTTATGCGAGCGCAACTCCAGCCTCGTACATGCGTTGCGCCGGATTATGACGATCACTCCGCGTGAGCGCTGATATGGTGATTCATACAGCAGGAGTGATTGAACTTGGATGGCGTGGCAATTTGATTGCTTCGAATTGTGGTTTGACGCGAAGGTGGACTCGAGAATGAATTTGTGTGCTTGGAGAGTTGAACTTGAGGATTGAGTAGGTCCAATCCGCGTATCGAGAATGGGTTAGCCTAACACTCAAACAAGAGTTACGCCCCGATGAGAATGATTATTCCGCGGGAGCGTTGTATGGTGATTCATGAACCGCCGTGGATAATCGGACTCGCGTGAGATTGGGGCGCAATGTATTGTCGAGCTGGAGGACCTCGTGATCGAATACATGAATTGGTTAGAACTGGTGATTGAACGAAATTGAATATGTGCAACGTAAGTCTTGATGCGAATAGGAGATCGTGCTCGATGTTTAGAAATTTGAGTGAAACGAACTTGGATAGAAACTCCCGTACGAGCGAACAAATGGTTTGACCATAGGATTTGGGGCGAACGTCGTGCAACGACCTTGCACGACGAGCCACGGACCTGTCGTGTAACTATGACGTTGTGAGATGACCTAGCGGATAGGCGGACGACCCTATGCCGAGTGATTGAACCTGTACGATGACATTTACAGTATCGTCTGGACGGACGATGGAATTGGGGCGACAAGACTTAGAGTAGGACGGGGAACTGGGAGTGTACGTGAACGACGATGAGATTGGCCCCAAACGAAGGGAATGATAGGAATGGATGACGCGCAAGTAAAAGTTGGGATAACGAATTGAATCGTTGATAGGAAAAAATACTCGATGACGGTGTAATACTTGGTCTTGAATCGGACGGAAATTACTTAGACTTGGTCGACCCCGTTAAGAAGAAATCATACTGATTTCGTGGATAAGAACGCTTGAGAAGCGAATCGAATAATCTCGAGGACCGAGATAAACGATATGTGATGCACACATGTGTTCGGTTTTAAATCGAAGTTAGCAAAAACGATCGACAAATCGAAACTATCACGAGTAGCTTGTCCGACTTCGCTAATCGCTAAGCTTGGTTGAAATGTACGTGTTCGGGGGACGCCTTGAATATGTGCACGATCTAAACTCAGCGATGTGATGAACTCGAATGCAGCTGCAAGTGGGTGTTGAGATGCGCATGAAGGAGTGAGTGAGTTTGCCTCAGCCTATGACTCTCGAGTTTGATAAAACACAACGCACCTCGTGCGACCGTTTCAGTCCCATGATACGTCGAAATATCAACCAAGTCGAAGAAACGTGACAATTGAATAAGAACCATCAACTCTGAAATAAATGAAAAGCCATTCAATAAAAATCAACCAAACGTATGCGACACGGAACTCGGAAAGGTACCGAGCATGGTTCGATGCCATCGAACGATAGAGCCGTTCGATAGAATTGTCTAAGAAACACGACGACACGAGTTAAGGAATGATAGAATGACCTGCACTCAAGAAGTCTCGAGGACGAGACTTATTTTGAGTGGTGTATTATGTAACGACCCGCTCTGCCCTAGCGGAACGCCGATTCAAACGGCAAGTACAACGACTCAAACGAGCCGTCGATCCGAAGAGTTGGCATCGACCTGATGAAGAATCGATGCAAGGCTTACGTTGGCCCGTCAAGATGAATCCAGACTTAGACTTTCAAAGGCGCGCTCGGAGTATCGCTCGGCCAATACGAACATCGCTAAGGTGGGTGGCTCCGATGAACCCGTCTTTGCTTAGCCTAGACACATAACAATACGGACACTATCACGAAAATCGCTAGGCGATAATCCCGTGCATGCTAATAAATGAATGACTCAACGCACCTAGCTAAGGGAATAATCCCATCTTGCATGCTTGTATAGAATATGGAAAAGAACATAGAAAATACGAGAACTCTCGCACCGCGCTCCACGCTCGTGCTAAGGCACAAGCTTACGTTCAAGTCCCTTATAGCGTCCAACAATGAAACAATGAATGGGTTACAACAATGAAATGGGAAGACTATCAATATAGTCGTTCCGAGTAGAGTATAGCAACATTGAAAGGCTATGGGACCGATGGGTCGCCAAGGCGACTCCCGCACAAGGAGTTGCGTAATGTATGAATGAAAGAGTAAACGAATAAGTGAATGAATGAATCAAAGAATGAATGAACAAGTGAAAGAAAGAATGAATAAAAGATAAGAAGGACAGAAATGGTTAGCGACAGGTATGACGGGCACGTGCAACGGGGCTCGCTACCCGCGCTGCACGGACGCCAACCTGGTCGATAACGCATTAAGGCTAAGGGTTAGCCTACGGCTCAGAGACAGCCATTAAGTTAAAAAGATAAGTTAATACGAAATGGTCGTGGACAAACGGCACGGGCGAGGGGTGGCGATGCCGTGGCCGTACAGTGATTCTGCGGCACGGGGGTTGTGTGGAGTATACCGTGGCCGGCCTAGGCGGAATCAAAAGTCGGGACTTACGGGCTGCCTGGGTGCGGGCTTGGACACCGGGAGACGTAAGTGCAGGGTATTTCAAGAGACTTAACGGGGTGTACCAGCCATCACCCTATGCTAAGTTAAGAAATACCAAGGAGAAATGTCCAAAATGGCTTGTAAAGCCAGCGACCGGTGCATATAGAGTTAAGTGGGCTTTGCTGGTGGCGATCCACGTGCAAGTCCTTGCATTAAAATCAAAGTAGTCTAAGTTAAATGAACAATCGCCTACTGAACGGCTTGAATGTATCACACCAAATGATAATGAATACTTCGTACAATGAGTTAGAGAATACGCCTACGATGCGCTAGAACCTGAGACATGGACACGCCCGTAACATTGAATGTTTACATGAATCATGTTAAGTTAAAATATGTGAATTGTTGACTAACTTGGTTTACTTTGGACAGGGAAGGCCGGACGGTAAGTATGGGTAAGTCGTGCATGTATTTCCCATGCGACACTTGAATTCAGCAACACGAGATAGGTCATGATATGTGCCATGAAATTGACCCTAAGGCAAGATTAGAAAGACAATGAATGATAGAGATGCACAAAAGTAAATGGAACGTGTTTGGTAATGATAGCATTGCGGGCGAGCTAGCCTCTCCACCAGTGCATAACAATGTACTGATAACCCCACAGTCTGCTTGCAGGAAGCAGGAAACGTCGACGGGTGCGGAGCTTCCCTCGAACGTGCTAAGACGCGGAGCTATCTCTCGAGCCTTGGAACGTTGCAAGGAGCTGGAGCACTATATACAGGACATAATGTATTGGAACATCGCCATGAATCATTCCATCTTGTAAGCCACTTGGCACGCTTTTTATGTTTCAGAGAGAGAGAGCTTGAGCGACTTGTAAACTCGGCCTAGCGCCGCTTGTAAACTTTTTGAATATCAATAAAGAGTTTGAATTCGTTTCAATTTGTGTTCATTTACTTTCCGCTGCAAATGGGGGCACTCTGTGCGACTCTGTGGCCTAGCTCAAATCGACCGTTTCTGGACTTGGCCTTGCATGGACGCAACCTAGGCCGGTGCGGCATCACGCCTTAGCGAGGACGATCGCTCCCACGGGAGCGGGGCGTGACAACGATTGAGGAAAAATATGAAGGTGAAGCAGAACAGGGGGAGGAGATAAGAAGTATCAGGCCTACGGCTCATGGGGAGTTACTTACCTACAGCAGGAGAGAGAAGAAAACTGCAGGACCAGTACCTACAGTGCCAGTGCTAAGTCCCTTGCATGCGTCTGTCCCAACTCCTGAGACACCACCATCCTCCTCATCAACACCACCACCCTCCTCAGGTGATATCATTCCTCCTACTTCTCCCATACCACTACCTACACGAAGGACTACTCGCAGTAATACGGGAAATCCTCCGAACAGATATGGTTGGGACCTTACTAAGTTTGTTTCTTATGATCATATGTCTTCTTCTCATGGAACATTTATAGCATCTTTGGATAGTATTACTGTACCTAACAATTGACAGGTTGTCAAGAACGATCCAAAGTGGAAAGCGGCAATGCACGAGGAGTTGGGAGCTCTTGAGAAGAACCACACTTGGGAGCTGGTGAGACTGCCAGAAGAAAAAAGAGCAGTCGAATGCAAATAGATTTTTACTGTGAAACAAAATCCAGATGGACAGGTTAAGCGCTATAAAGCTCGACCGGTGGCAAAAGGATACAGTCAGACGTACGGCATCGACTATGACGAGACCTTTGCACCAGTGGCGAAGATGAGCACTGTCAGGACCTTGATCTCCCTGGCAGTCAATGGAGGGCGGAAGCTACACCAACTGGATATGAAGAATACATTTCTTCATGGGGATCTAGTGGAGGAGGTGTACATGGAGATACCACCAGGATTCGGCACCAAACAGACAGAAGGCAAGGTCTGCAGACTGAAGAAGTCCCTCTATGGACTGAAGCAGTCTCCTCGAGCATGGTTTGACAGGTTCATGAGAGCAATGATAGGGATGGGATATCAGCAGATCAATGATGATCACACTGTCTTCTTCAGACGAAGTAGAGGCCACATCATCATGCTTGCGGTATATGTAGATGATATGATTATCACAGGCGATGATGAGCAGGAGATCGCCCAGCTCAAAGGAAAGTTTGGCAAGGAGTTCGAGGTGAAGGATCTTGGCCCTCTTCGATAGTTCCTTGGGATTGAGATTGCTCGAGATAATGAGGAAATTGTTCTTTCTCAAAGGAAGTATGCACTGGACCTGCTTACGAAAACGAGGATGATGGGATACAAACCAGCTACGACACCGATAGACCAGAAGTTCAAACTGGATGCTGAAGTTGGAGAACCAGTTGACCGGGATAGATATCAGAGATTGGTGGACAAATTGATCTACTTGAGCCACACTCGACCTGATATCAGCTTTGCGATCAGTGTAGTGAGCCGCTACATGCATGACCCCCGGAAGGTTCTATAAATTTCCTGTCATACATATTTACTCCCATGTGCCAATTTTTGTGCAGTTGCTTCCTCCCACAACCAAGGCTAAGAGTCCATGAAAGTCTGGTTGATGCTCCAAAGTTAGCTAGTGTTATAGATAATAATCAAGATGGCGGAGAACAATGCAAAAGCTTTGCTTGATATGATATATGTTCGCTTGTGTGTAACATTTGATTTCTGAATCCTGGTTCCATTAGTTATGTGCATGCGGCATTATGGGATCATATAATGGAATTCAAATGAAACACAATAATATGCCATGTGCATTCATAAGACCAATTTTGGGTAATTCCAAATTTGGTATTATTCGGTTTTATGTCCAATTTGATCATATTGATGAATTTAGAATCTTTTGATGAATTTAGAATCTTTTGGCTTCAAGCATTCTTTTGCAAGATCTATCGCTTCTGCAGAGTTGGTATGTAAGTATCCTCTTTTTAAGACCTCTCATCCGTGTATAATTGTAGATCAACTTTCTTCCTACTTTCTAAAGTTGAGGTTTGGACTGGATTACTACTGCTCACCTATCAGGCCTAGTAATGGCTAATTACCATCTGACTTTCTTGATTTTGAGAAATTATGTGGTGTTATTTGGTATGTAAAATAAACACTAATAGAAAAAAAAGACAAGAGAAATTATTTTGTTTCCAAACCAAAATATGGACAAATTGACTTAAAAAAAGTCAGTTCAAAAGCAGGAATCTGAACCAAAATTTAATCTCATAGACTTAAGTCATCAGATGATCCGTTATCTACAATTTTCTATATGAATGGCACACGCACGCACGCACGCACCATATATATATATATATATATTTTGAAAAATAGGTGAATTTTATTCCAAAGTAAAAGCCATAATCTTACAACATACAACCCGAGTGGGACTCCCACTCATCAATTCTCCATAGCATTTACATCAAACTCAATGTTATAGAGGATGCCAACCGGAGGAGTGACCAGCCCCTCAAAGATCCGGCGGTTTCGCTCCCGCCATACATGCCAGACCGAAGCAGCCAGACGAACTCTGGCTATACGGAACCAATCCTGCCCTCTACCTCTGCTATCTCGGATCACCGTGATGATGTCCCCAATACAATGTCCAGTAGCGCCCACTCCCAATACTCGACTCTGCTCCGCCCAGATCTGCCATGCTAGAGTGCACTCGAAGAAGATGTGCTTCATAGATTCAGGCTCCAAACCGCAAAGCACGCACTTGGGGTCCGGAACCGGCACTCCAAACAATCTCAGACGATCTCTAGTCAAAAGGCGACCCAGAAGAAGCTAGTACATACACAATTGTATCTTCCTGGCGAGGCCCTTGCACCAAACGAAGTCGTAATCAGAACTCAACGGGAAAGTACGCCTGATGAGGTTGTAGCAATTACGGAATTGGAACTCCCCAGTCCCCGAAGATGCATCTGACGGCTCCTAAATCCACCGGTCTGCGGGCAACGACGGATCAATAACAGTAGCCAAAATGCTCCCATCCAGTCCCTTCGTGAACCGATAAGAATCCGGCCTCCACTCCCCAGTATGTATGATCCGGCTGCACAATAGCCCACGCCTGTCCTCCTGGTGCATCGGAGCCCCCCTAATGTCTAATAACGACCGCCGATCTATCCAAGGGTCCCGCCAGAGATCCGTACCCGATCCATCCTTCATGACCCTCCGGATGGCAGACTTGAGCATCCCCCTGTGTCGCAAGACGGTCTTGAACGTGACTGAATGGTTGTTGTCAGTAGGACACATCCAAAAACTGCCCTGCTTCACGTATCTGCTATGCATCCAGTCTGCCCAGAGAGAACCCCCGCTGATGAATCTCCATGCCAGCTTAAGCGCAGAAGCCTCTCTAACCTCCATCAACGGTCGGAGCCCCACTCCCCCCTCCTTCCTGGGACGACATAACTGGTCCCAGGAGATCGCATGCATACCTTCCCTCCAAATGAAATCAGCACATAGCCGCTCCATCCGTCGAATAGTGGCCACAGGTAGGAGAATGGACTGCAGCCAAAATTGGGCCACAGCCGAGATCACCGATCTGACCAGCTCAATACGACCACCAAATGACAGACCTGCTGCTTGCCACCCTTCTACCCTCCTTTGGACATAATCTACCAGACTCTTGCAATCCTGATCCCACGCATAATTGACTGTGAGAGGTACTCCTAAGTATCGCACCGGAAGATCACTCCTCGCAATTCCCAACATATCAACCCGCTCCTCCTTCTGGGAACACAGGGAACTGAAGTAAACCCTACTCTTATTCCTTTTCATCTGGAGACCGAAAATATACTTCAAATCTTCTATAATAGCCGCAAGTGTCAGCAACCCCTCCGTCGATGGCTGGATGAAAACTAGCAGATCATCAGCATATATAAGATGAGTAACTGGAGGGTCCATCCTCCGGAACAGAGGAATCAATCGTCCACGGTGCACAGCTAGGTCCATCAAGCAAGTAAAGTATTCCATAACAAGCGTGAACAGGTAAGGGGACAGTGGATCACCCTGTCTAAGCCCACGGTTGCTATGGAAGTACCCATACGGAACACCCTGGATGAGCACAGAGAAAGTAGGGGACGTAATGTACTCCCGAATCATCGCAACCCAGTGCTCCGCGAATCCCATAGCCGACATAAGATGACAGAGGAAGTCCCGATTGACCATGTCATACGCCTTTCTCAGATCCAGTTTAACACAAGCTTTCTTCCCTCCGGGTTTGCTAAAACCCCTCACCATCTCATGGGCCAGGAGGCTGTGCTCAGCGATCGACCTCCCTTTGATGAAAGCAGCCTGATTCGGGGAAACCAAGTCCTGCATAATTCTCTCCATCCGTCGGCACATAAGGTGCGTAATTATCTTATAGAGATAATTACAACACGCAATAGGACGAAAATCTGCCAGTGCTGTCGCTCCCTCCTTCTTCGGCACCAAGGTCAGAAAAGTGTGATTCAGTTCCTTCAGAAGCTTTTCTGTGGTGAAGAATTCCTGAACCACCTCCACCACCTGGTGCTTCAGAATGTCCCAATGCCGTTTGAAAAAACCACTACTGAAGCCATCCGGATCAGGAGCCTTGTTGGGGTCCGCCCCCTTGACAATAGACTCCACCTCCTCCAATAAAACATGTGCAAGCAGGATGCTATTGCCAAATGGAGTCACCAATCTCTTCGTCACAACCTCTGGGAACACAGAAAAGTAATCGGTCTGGAAATACAACTCGGAGTAGTACCTGACAGCCTCGCCCTGGATCTCAGTCGGCGTCCCCACCAGAGTGCCATCGGCACGAAGAAGCTGAGAAATGTGATTCCTATTCTGTCTAGTCCGGATCACATCATAGAAGAACTTGGAGCACCGGTCGCCATCCTTCAGCCAAGAGCACTTGGCACGCTGGGCCGAGCTAATCTCCTTCTGTAGCCTCAGAATGTTGACTTCGCCAATCAGCTCCTTCTCTCTGGCCGCCAGGTCCCCATTAAGCATGTCAGTCTGCATATCCTGCTGTAAGGTACGTAACTCCACCTTCTTGTCTTCTAAGGTGGACTTGGGCAGCCCCTTCACCCAACTCCTAAGGGCTCTCTTCGTGGCCTTGAGACGACGAACCAAACGGAATTGGGCCGTCCCCTCCTGACCACTAGAGAGCCCCTCAGCGACAGCCTCTAGGTAGCCCTCCGAGAGATACCAACTGTTGTTGTACCTGAACGGACGGGACTTCCCAATAGACCGAGCAGTAAAGCCAATCCTGATGGGGGAGTGATCGCTCGTCCCAGCTGGCAGACCCTCAGCTGAAGTGTTGGAGAAGTGACGGAACCATTCTCCATTGCCCAGGGCTCGATCAAGCTGACAAGCAACCCTATTATGAGTTGCTTTATTGTGCCAAGTCCAGATGCAGCCTGAGCGAGACAATCCCTGCAGCCCCGCAAGCAGAAGGCATATCTGGAAATCAAAGAGTATAGAATTCGGAACCGGGCGGCCACCCAGCTTCTCTCCATGGTGCAGAAGGGCATTGAAGTTCCCGATCAAGAGAAGCGGAAGGCAAGATGAGTCAGCAACAGATAAAATACGGGAGATGTCGCTCCAAAAGGACTCCCGTATCCTTCTGTCATTGTGGCCGTAGTGTCACGACCCGCACCTTAGAGTAAGGGCACGAGACGTGGGTACGTCCAGCCTACGCCGCAGTATCGACGGTAGAACGCTGTCCTAGGTCAATCATCTAACAATATAAAGGTACCTGTACAGTATATACTCTCCGAATGGAGGTGACATAACAATATACAGTCTCAATCACATCTAAGGTAGAAGAATGAAAGACAAAAAGATAGATAGATAGTAACTCAAAGAGAATAGTACAATAGATGCAATAAGTCTAAGTGTCTAGGATAACATAACATCCAGAATATCAATCCAATATACAAAATAAGTCTAAGGGTCTATACATCTCATCATCTCAAAATACAACTCAGAATGTGAGACAAAATAATAATATAAAATGACTGTCTAGCTAAACTAGCCTAGACTACTGGGACAACATCCTCAGCTGCAGGTGGATCCTGCTGAGGGTCCTCAACACAAGTGTCATCTAGTCCTGCTCCATAATATGTAGTCACCCATGCCTCATCCTCATCCTCTGTAATATTTTCAACAGGTCCAGTCAGGACAGGAACGAGCACAATATATCTCACACAGTTCATATCAGGTTAGGAAATACAATACAGGCAATAGAGTAAAATACAGAAAGTGCTGAAAGGAAATATACGCTGTAAAAGAGATAGCTTGTAAAGGAAATATCTACTGTATATAGAGAACTGTAAGTGGCTAGTGATGTAGAGTACAAGATAGGCATGCGAATGACTAGAATTTATACATGATTACACTACTGAGTTTATACATGATTATGTTTTCCATAAATAAATTCACTTTATTTATTTTGTATCTGAGAAAATTACAACTGTAGGAATCTAATCTAGAAGACGATTACTTTATCCCTTGGACGATGCGATGAAGAAAACTCGAACTTTGAAGAACTTGGACAGCAACTGGGCAATCTCTCTGTTCTCTCCGAAATTGACTGTGTGTCTGATGAAGATGAAGAAACTCTCTTTTATAGAGTTCTGGATAACTGTTCTGAAGCATACGCTCAGTCAGTTACTTGACGTGTGCATAACTGCAGGGACGTGTGGCGAATTCTGGTGAAGACACGTTGGAGTGCGGTTGAGAGTAGTGGAATATATCTAGGAGAGATTGGTGGCATGGATGCCACGTTGCATAACTTCTGAATAACTGAGTAACTGAGTACAGGACACGTGAGAACGTGTGTTGACTGTACATTGAAAGTCATCCTGGATGCCTTTGCTGTGATACGCTGTCTTTGAAGAAGAGTCATACGCTAGCTTTTGAAGGCACATATCTTGCATACGCTGACTTGGGCAGCATAGAGCCATAGAAGGCTGATACGCTTACTTTATTAGCGAGGAGTCGTATGGGGTCCATACGCTCACTTGGCTGGGAAGGAGTCGTATGGAGTCCATACGCTCACTTAGTAAGGAGTCGTATGGAGTCCATACGCTCACTTAGCAAGGAGTCGTATGGGGTCCATACGCTCACTTGGATGGGAAGGAGTCGTATGGGGTCCATACGCTCACTTAGCAAGGAGTCGTATGGGGTCCATACGCTCACTTGGATGGGAAGGAGTCGTATGAGGTCCATACGCTCACTTGGTGGGGAAGAAGCCGTGTGGATTAAGGGAGTAAACACGTGGCTGTTCTCAATCTTCTCAAACACGCCATATCTTCAAATACTGACAAATATTTCTTGAGCGTCGTGCTGCAGATATGATGGCTGACAGACTGTCAGAAATGACAGTAATGATGGCTCTTTATTTATGATGGCTGCTGAGCTGTCCTCGTAAGAGACAAAATCCTTTCTCGAAAACCTATACGACGGCTAATCTTCATAGGACAGCTGTCTTTGCACGAAAGACGAAGTGTCAGATTCATCCTTCATTAAATACATGCTGTGCTGTTATCTCAAGAAATATTAAAATATTTACTGAGCGTACGGCCTTTAGATGAGCGTATGGCCTTGGCTGAGCGTATGGCCTTGAGCGTATGGCTTTGACTGAGCGTATGGCCTTGAGCGTATGACTTGGGCTGAGTCTTATGTCAGCGTGTCATAATTTTTACACCCTACAAGACCCCCTTCAAAGTTTTCGAACTTTATGAATTTCAAAAGTTCGAAATTACTTTGAACTTAAAGTGGGAATAAGTCCTGACACGCTGGCATAAGTTTGTTATCTTCCTCAATATCAGTGCAAATCTTTAGGGATTCTGTTTAAAGCATATCCGCCGTTTGAACTTCTTCTTTTCTTCTATAAATAGGTCTTCCAAGACCTAATTTATTTCTTTACTTTTGCATTCATCTTCGAGAGAGAAAAAGAAACTCAAGACTCAACTTCTTCTTCTTCGATTCAAGCTTTATCAATGGCGCCCAAGGTTGATGCTGCTACGAAGGGAAAGGGAAAGGCTCCTGCGGAGTCATCTCAGCCCGCCGCCGTCGCTGCTAAGAAGACTACCAATGAGCGCGTTCGACGAAGTGAACGCCCATTGAAGCCTCTCTATGGTGAGGATGATGATGATGAACTGTAACTATCCCCTATTTAGGGCTCTGGTTAGAACAAAATCATAAAACGTATCCCCTTTTTAGGGTCAAATACGTCAGAAAATACGCTTCCCTCTTTAGGGTTTAGCCGTATCCCATATTTTTTGTTTATACGAAAAATATGTTTAGAGCGTATTCTGTATGATACGCGTATTTTTGATAGAAATGTCAAAATACGCTGTCTTGAAAGAATATGCTATGGCGAGTTGTCTCATTGAGATACGCTAACTCCTGTGTTAGCGTATGTTTTTTTGATGATCATCTTGTCAACCATACACTGATACGCTCAAACTGAACATAAACTGAACTTTTAAAATCATTCACTTAAGATAAACTGAGCGTAAAAAGTGATCTCTGAATTTGTCATACGCTTAGGATAAACTGAGCGTATATGGATCTTCGAGTCTGCCATATGCTAAGGATATACTGAGCGTATGCTGAACTTTGAGTCATACGCTTAAGGAAAACTGAGCGTATGCTGAACCTTGAGTCTGTCATACGCTCAAGGAAAACTGAGCGTATGTTGAACCTTGAGTCTCCCATACGCTCAAGAAAAACTGAGCGTATGCTGAATCTTGAGTCTTCCATACGCTTAAGGAAAACTGAGTGTATGCTGAACTTTGCTATCTCTTTGTGTTGAAGATTTCTAAGGTTTTATTCATCTTTTGCAGTGGATATTCTGGCTCAGGAGGCAGAATTTGAAGAATGTGTAGGAAATAACTATAGAAGTGACCTATCACATATTCGTTTTCCCCAATTCGATGGACCTTCTACAAGGATAGCTCTTTTGACTAATCAGGAAAATGACACTTTGCTGAACTTGATGAGTGGACTGCCTTTATAGAGTGTGGATGGTATTACCCACTCAAAGCCAGCATTTCTTTTCGGAGATGCTATTGACATAAACTCTCAGCCTGCTCTGGACAAAGTATCATACTGTTATTATAGGGATGGTGATGTAAATCAGCCAATGTATTTGACTGGTTTATCAAAAAGCATCAACATAGCTCGTTTATTTCATGCGAGTTGTCAAAGACAGATGAAGTGGGATATCACTCCATCCCGACAAGCAAAGGCTGGGTGGATAGGATATCATCAAAGAAGATTCCGCAGTGGTACTGAACCACATGTCACATCTCTGCGAGGACTGCTACCTGCCACCATCCCTCCTGAGGACTCGGCACTTCTGAAGCCAGTCAGAGTCCCAATCTTTGCAAACGAATTTGCTCAACTGGAAAATGCCATCTACCCAAAACAGTCTATGAGGCTGACTGGTCTGGTAAATCCGGAGAATACCAGATGGACTGCTCTTGTGAAATGGATCCTGAAGAATTTTGGTGAACAGTTACAAGTGATAGGCCTATATGATGCCATTAAGTGCACTGCCTATGGTTTCAGGCCAAACCCGGATTTGTTCTTGGCGTTAGCGGAGAGGTATAACTACCGTACAGGCACCTTCATGACCCCAAGAGGCGAGATGGGATTCGCCCTTCATGAAATGGCATAAATTTCTCAACTGCCAACAGCAGATCTGCCATATGAAGAGTATATCCCTTTCGTTGATGAAATGAATAAGATCTCCGAAGCCAACCCACTGGTTCTTCATGTCTTTGAAGAATTGATGTGCCATTACAGTATTTGTAAGGCTTTTTATAAAGGACAAGGTGGAGAAGGAGATTCCAACTGTTATTCTTCCAAATGGATGGCCTATTTATTTCAAGGCTGTACTGATGAAGTTCAAAAGAAGAAGAAGTCTGAGCAGTATGTCGGTGAATTTAAACCTCTGAATCAAGCTGAGATTGACAGGCTCATCCGGGATACCACTCATGACGACATTGTCATTGAGGAAGACGAAGGCACTTATAAAGCCGGTGATAGGTTTGAGACCTATATTAAGCAGGGCAGCCGAGAATTATCTGCCGAAGGTCATCTGGCCGGATTTATCTCTCTCTGGCTGAGAAAATTCGTAGTTCCTGGCACCTGTTCAGCAGACAGGATGTACAGAGGAGTTGTCTTCGCAGCAGTCCGTCTGGTTTTCGGGTATAAAATGGATTTACTGACAGCAATGACATGTCATCTTAATGCTGGATTAAGGGCATATACAGACAGAATGTTCGAATTGGCAAGGAAGAGCCTTATATCTTTTCCTCGGGTAGAAATGCCCTTTATATATTTATTTGGGTGGCTGCTTCTGCACTTCGAATCTCTTATGAATGCTGGGATGGCTAGACCAGATGACACCTTTCTGGAAAGATACAGTCACACACCAAAGTGGAAATATGACACTTTGACAGATTGCAGAACTATATTAAACAAGGGAGAACTATGGAGCTTCACTTGTGTTCCGCCACCTGTTAGTTATGAGACCATGCCTGGAAGGTTGATTGACGGCATTGGTGGCAATAAATTGGATGAGATTCAACATGAATGGCTGAAGAGGATCAGGCCATCTCACTTAATCTGCCGTCGTGACAACATCACTTATTTAGAACCATATCTTCCGAGCAGGTTTGCTCGGCAATTTGGTTACGATCAGTTGCATGTAGGCAATGCAACGACGTGTTTTGGTTATCAAGACGGGTTGATTGATGGTGCCAGAGCGTGGATATATTATATTGCTAAAGGTACAGGGGCTACCTTTTCCATGCCAGATCCGGTCACCTATCAGAGTGGAGCTAGAATATTGGCGTCTTATGCCAAATTCTATGTATCAGTTAATACCTTTGATGAAAAATTCAGCATCTTAGGTAGAAGCTTTATTCATATTGAAAAGAAATCAACTAAATCAGCCCTGCCTAGAGATTGCCATGATCAAGAAGATCCTTTGGCTACTGATGAAGTTGATGATGAAGTTCTAGAAACTTTCTTCTCTGATGACCTTCATCAACCATTACATGTACCCATCGGGAGTGCTGAAGAAAGTATATCTGCTGATAATACCCCGAAGAGGAAGCGGAGCAAAGGTGCTGCTGGGCCTACCCCAAAAAGAGTTACTCGAGCAGAGACTCAAAATCGTGGAGGAATTACCATTCCAGGGGCTTCTCCTGTTTCCACTCGAGTCAGAGATACTGATGAAGCAGGTAGTGATCCAAAAGACAATTATCCTACTGTTCCATTCACAAAAAGAATAGGAAGAAAAGTGATAGTTTTAAAAACTAAATCCGTAATTTGTCTCGATGCAGAGAGTCCCACCGATCGTGCTGGGCGATTGGCTTCAGAAAAACAAGCTGCTTTTGATTTTTTTGTAAAGGCAGAACCTGTTGAAGAAGATATTCCTGAACCTGCTGGGTCATCCATGCCTTCTGATATAGGATCGATTCCGCCAATGGCCGATGATACGCAGGAGATTAGTCAACCTGCGGTATAGGTCGAGCATCAGACTGAAACAGCTAATGACTTACTGATTTCGGGAGAATCAGTGAAGGAAGCCACTACTCTCAAACCAATTGCTGAAGCTTCAGAGAGCGAACAAGTTGACTATGAACCGTCGTCTCATTCTTCTGGAGAAGAAGACATGGAGATAGACGATGAATCACCGTCTAAAACTCCAATTGATGTACTGAAGACCATTGGTCAACACTCAGGGTTGACACCAGAGCCGAAGAGGCATATAGAAGTTCAAGTTTCGAGTACTTCTGGGGCGGGAAGCAGTGAAATAAATCTCGTGTCAGAAAGTACTCTGAACAGACTACGAGCCGGGCTGAATGATCCGAAGGAAACTGAATATGAACCAGCTCCAGGTAATATTTTATTCATAAAAGTTTTGTCTTGTCTCTGCTTTATTGTCTTTTGGTTTTGATCATGCTTCTTTGATTCCAACAGCTGTAGGAACTGCACCGGCTATGAGTTCTACTCAAGCCCCACTTGTTCAAACTGATGTGGGTGAGGGGAGTTCACATTTGCCGAGTTCTCCAAAAGCACTAAATTCAGCTCCAAGAATAGAGGCTCCTCCTGCTCCTTCCCCTATTATTGCAACGACTCCCGGTTTTGATACAGGGATAGCAAAGATCATGGGGATGTATTCAGATATTATTTATTCGTATCTGGATACATTCTCAAGACGACTTATGAAGGATGAGACTATGCCCTTTTCGAGTCTTCGAGAGGCGACTAGTTTTCCACTTTCAGCTTTGAGACAGGCTGGTTATGGGACCCAATGTGTCTTCTTTGAACATCTCCTGAATGATTTAGAAGCAAACATCCATAAATACTGGAAGATTAAAAAGGAGGACATTAAGTCTCTGACTGCAGCTGAGATTGCTCAATTGGAGAATGAAGCTCAAGCTCAGCACATTGCTCTGACAGAATTCCTCGCTCAGTCTTCTAAAGAGCTAATGGCGAAAGACGAAGAAATAATAAGTACTCGTCAAAATATGAAGCGCCTAGAGAAAAATGAAGCGTCAAAAGCTGAAGAACTTAAAAAGTTGAGGGAAGAGCTAGCTCGTCTTCAGGAGCAAATTGCCTCCGTGAAAACAGAACAATCAGAGATTGCTACTGATCGTAAATCTGCAGCTGAACGCTGTCAAGTTTTACAGCAAGAGCGAGAATTGATGCAAACCAATCAGATTGAAGAGACCAATCGTCGTAGCTCTATTATTGTGGAATATGACCAACGGATGATTGGAGCTGAAACAGCAGAGCGAATCAAGAAAGCTCATGAAGAAAAGATAAATAATGTAATCGTTCGTATTCAGGAGATAATCACTCCTCCTAAATAGATCTTTTACATTTATCATGTATTGAAGTTTTGGTATCCAATTGTAATCAATATTTTGATTCTGATTAAAGAAATGAACATCTTGGCTTGATTTCAATTCTGTGGATGATATTTTTGTAGAAAACATGTTCAGAGGTAAATAATACATGACATATTTTAATAAAATAGAATATACAAATAAACTTTGTAACTCTATCATGATATTAAACCAAAGATAATTTTAGTTTAATACTGATTAGAGAAAACAGAATTCAGATATAAAGATATCTTTGGATTCTATTTTCCACGATCTTTGGACTCGGAAATCAAAAGACGAGATATCATTTTTATAGAATAGAAAATATGATACATACTGAGATAGAAAATTCAGAGGTAATATGGACATAATTTTCTATACAAGATCTTTATTAAATCCACTGGAGATCTAATAAGACAAAATATCAAATTCTCTGGAAAAATGATACATGGTAGAATATCAGTTTCCTCTGGGGATAACGATATCGAGATCACTTTTGTAGAGAAGAATATATTTGCTGGGGAATGATGAAAATATTATACATAATATTTCTTTAAAAATTTGCCATTGATAGGCATCATCATGACTTTCCCATCCATAGAGGCAAGCTGGTATGCTCCGTTAGAGAAGACTTTGTTTACTACGAATGGGCCTTCCCATTTCGCATCAAATTTGCCTTTGCTCATATGTGTCATGGTCATAGGACGTCTGACAGTAAGGACCAGTTCTCCCTTCTGATATGCTCTGACTTTGACTTTCCGGTTAAAAGCTTTTGAGATTCGAGCTTAATACAGCTCGATATTTTGTTGAGCATACAATCGTTTTTCATCTAGAGCTTCCAATTCTTGAAGTCGAAGACGATCATTATTTTCTGTTGTAAGTTCATTGGAGATTGCAATTCTCAGAGAAGGAATCTGGATCTCAAGGGAACGAACAGCTTCACACCCATATATCAAAGAGAAAGGCGTACATCCGGTCGCATTACAAACTGTGGTACGGTAGGCCCATAAACATTCACCAAGCTTCTCGCTCCAGTTGCGTTTGTTGGAAGAAACGAACTTTTTCAAGAGTTTGATGATCGTTTTATTGAAAGCTTCTGCCAATCCATTAGCTACTGGATTATATGCTGTAGAAGCTAAATTATTGATCCGATGATCGTCGCAGAATCGAGTAAATTTCTGACTGATAAACTGCGGTCCATTATCATGAATAATACGTCGAGGAACTCCAAATCGATAGATGACATGATGTTTGACGAAGTTGATAACATTAGAAGTTTTGACTTCAGATAACGGGATTGCTTCAGCCCATTTGGAAAAGTAATCAGTTATTGCTAGAATAAACCGATGTCCTTTTGATGATGGTGGGTTGATAGGACCAATGACATCCATGTCCCAAGCCTCAAAGGGCCATGATGCCGCTGTTGGGTGTAAGAATTCTGACGGTTGATGGATAAAGTCTGCATGAATTTGGCAAGCTTTATATTTCCGAGCATATTGAATGGCGTCAGCCACCATCGTGGGCCAATAATAACCTATACGTCGGATACGATCTTGAAGCTTAGGACCTGGTTGATGGGCTCCACAAACACCATCATGTGCTTCACGGATAATCTGCTGTACTTCTTCACCAGCGATGCATCGGAGGAGAAGACCGTCGTAAGACCGACGATATAGTGTCTTCGTAGTATGTTTATAATAGAATCTGAGGGATCGACGCCGGATAGACGCTGCTTCACTCGGATTATCAGAAAGTATGTCATACAAAACAAAGTCTAGAAATGGGCGTCTCCAGTCTTCAGTTATGGCTTCTGTTTCATTAGAAAAGACATATTCCATAGTAGAATCAGAAGAAGACGAGGACACTTTGTCAAACTTTAATCCAGCATCAAGGTTGAGAGAATCTTTGTCTAGATTATGAGGAAAAGCCAAAGCCAAATTATTCTCAATGCAGAATAGTTCTCGGTTATAAACCACTATCACTTGCTGACGTCTGATTGGTAAGGCTAATACAGCAGCAAGATTAGCCAAAGCATCAGCTTCTGCATTATAGGCTCGTCGAACATGTTCAATAAAGAAACCTTCAAAGGATGAGGCCATAGAGAGTGCTGCTCGATGATAAGGTATCAAATCCTGATGACGAACTTCATACGTTCCCCTGATCTGATTGATAATAAGCTTGGAGTCTCCATAAATTTCCAAATATTGAATATCTAGATATTTAGCAAGTTGAAGACCGATGAGCAATGCATTGTATTCGGCTACATTATTTGAACATGATTGATCCAGAGAATAAGCCCTCTGAATAGTTAATCCTTCTGGGGATACAAGAACAATCCCAACTCCGGCGACAATATCGCCGTTAGGACCTATTCTAGATGCTCCATCAAAGAATAGACGTCAGGTAGGAATTTCTTCAGAAACCAGATTTGAATCCAGAACTTCATCTGGAATCTCATCATATAATTTAGAATCTTCTGGAACTGCATGAGCTGCCAGAAAATCAGCAAGAGCCTGTCCTTTAACTGACTTCTGGGGAATATAATGCATGTCGTATTGAGCTAACAAGATTCCCCAATTAGCTAGTCTGGAGTTGAGAATACCGGGTTTCTTCATCATAATCCTGATGGGATTCACTCTAGAAATGACGTGAATCGTTTGACCGATAATATAATATCGCATTTTCTGGATAGCAAACATTAATGCTAAGCATTCTTTCTCGATTGGAGAATAACGCGGTTCAGCGCCTGTCATTGTGCGACTGAGATAATAAATAGCCTGTTCATGGCCATCTTTATTTTTCTGGGCAAGTAATGCACCAAGAGAATGATCCATGGCTCGAACATATAAAAGGAATGGTATTCCCGAGACAGGAGGTACCAAAACTGGAGGGTTCATGAGATACTGTTTGATATCGTCAAATGCTTTTTGACATTCTTCATTCCAGACGAAAGATACACCTTTCTTCAGAAGTTTGTTGAATGGTCTGCAGCGTCCTGATAAGTTGGAAATGAATCTCCTGATATAAGCAATTCTTTCTTGAAATTCTCGTAGCTCTTTTAAGGTGCGTGGAGGATGCATCTCTTGAATGGCTTTGATCTTCTCGGGATCCACGTGTATACCTTTAGCGGTAATAACGAAGCCGAGAAATTTACCACTAGAGACGCCCAGGAAGGACTTAGTAGGGTTCATTTTAAGTTGATGCTGACGCATTAAATCAAAGATAGTCGTCAAATCTTGGATATGATCCTCCTTTCGTCGACTTTTGACTGCAATATCATCAACATAGCATTCGACTATTTTCCGGAGATGTTCGCGAAATATAGTGCTCATTGCTCGCTGATATGTTGTTCCTGCATTCTTGAGACCAAACGGCATCACTGTATAACAGTATGTACCGATCAGCGTTCTGAAGGAAGTATGTCTCTCGTCGTCTGGAAACATTTTAATTTGGTTGTATCCCGAATATCCATCCATGAATGACATCCGTTCGAAACCACATGTGTTATCGATCATGACATCGGTAATTGGAAGATGAAACTCGTCTTTAGGACAAGCTGCATTGAGATCGCGAAAGTCTATACAGACTCGAATCTTGCCAGTCTTTTTAAGGACAGGAACGATGTTAGCCACCCATTCAGGATGTTGTTCCTCTCGAATAAATCCAGAAGCCATAAGCTTGTTGACTTCAGCTTCAATTGCATCTATGATGTCTGGACGAAATCGTCGCTGTTGTTGTTTGACCGGCTTAGCATTTGGCATGATATTAAGTTTGTGCATTGCAATCTTTGGATTTAATCCTGGCATATCTTCGTAACTCCAGGCAAAGACATCGATATAATCATGAATAAGCTTGATCATGTCTTGCTTATCCGTTTCTGAAAGACTTTCGCTGATGAATATTGGTTTAGGGGACCCTTCTTCACCAACATCAATTTGGATCAGTTTATCTTCAGTAGGAGGTTCCCTCTGCTCGAACCTAAATTCCCATGATTATCTAATCTTTGAGCCTATTGTTCTGATTCGGATGATATTTCAAAATCAACCTCATCTTCATCATTTTCTTGCGGGCCATCAACAGAGACCATATTGATGGATAGAATAGAGCGATGAAGATCGCCAATACTTGTGTCAGAATCCCAAGAGAGGAAATCGGAAGACTCAGATCGTTCGTCTTCATCAGATTTTGAATCTTCATGGACTATGTTGATAAAGGAAGTAGGAGCAATGTAACCTAAACCACATTTTGTCATTTCGTATTTTAATGGAGTAATTCGAACATACATTCTTCTTCCTTTTTCCATTATTGAGACTGGTTCTGAAGTCATAACCCATATTCTTAATGATATTTTTGGATTGCTGACTGTAGCGACGCAGTTGTAACCTTTCAGTATCGTCGTTTGTATCATCTTCTTCCAGGTTAGGAGGATTCTGGGGTCCTTTATAGAAGAATATTGGATTTTCTCCCTTCTTTCTAATAAGGACCACGAAGTATGATTTTTGTATGGACTCCAATGATATGTCTGTATGAAGAGTTTGAACAACTCCTATAGTTAGTGGCTCTAAGCTATCTAGCAATTGTAAATAACTTTGTACATGATTACAAACATCAATATACTGCAAAGGAGATGCTTCATTAATATTAGATACTATATTTACAACAGGAGACTGAGCCTTATCAGATTTAGTCAAATTAATGACAAAAGGGGGAGAGGAAGAGTGATCATAAGTTTTGTTTCGATTAAGATCGATAACAAAAGGCTGAAAAGAGGTGAGCTCCCTTGAAGAAGATCGTAGATAAGTAGTACGTCCACTGACTGGAATGACTAGAGTATCTGGTCTAGCCTGAGAAGGTAGAGGGGGAGTGGCACGTCCACTGACAGGAATTATCAGTGAGCTTTGTGGAGCTTGGGAAGACGATACAGTAGTACGTCCACTGACAGGAATTATCAGTGAGCCTTGTGGAGCTTGGGCAGGTGATGAAGTAGTACGTCCACTGACAGGAATTATCAGTGAGCCTTCTTCAGATAATTTAGCAGACTGCGGAGGAGTGATACGCCCTTTTACAGGAATAACAAAGGTATTGACTTTTGATATCTCATCGTCGTTATCCATAGCTTGCAAGACTTTTGAATATTCATCCTTGTACATGCGAGCGTCATTGAAGTAAGCTTCAACTCCTTTGAATGGATAGAGATCTGCAACCTCCTTTTGAACTTCTCCATTATCATCAACATATTTGAAGCACTGATGAAGAGTCGAAGGAACGACATTATGTTCATGCAAGAATGGTCTCCCCAATAGAGTATTGTATGAGCAACCATGATTGTCGATGATGTAAAAAGTAACTTTAGTACGAAGATCGCCTATTTGAAATTTGAGGCGAATCTTGCCCAAAGGCTCACTTTTTTCTTGATTGAATCCCAAGATAGTAGTGATAGTGCTGGAAAGACTATGCACAGGTATCTTCAGTGCATCTAGCATAGCCTTTGGCATAATACTAAGAGCGGATCCTGGATCAATCAGTAGACGATCAACCTTCATAGAATCGATATATCCTGTATGATATAAAGGACGGTCATGTCGATTATCCTCTAGCAGCATATCGTCCTGCGTAAAGGTAATGTTTGGAATAAATTCCAATACATTATGGCAATGAGAGACAGGTTCTGTTTCCAACTTCTTGAGGAGAGTTAGGCAAGTTTCTGCTTGCAGCAGTGCTTCACTCAGAGTTTCTCGAGTCTCTTTAGAGAGGCGTAAGAGCTCAAAGATTGATAATTTAGCTGGTGTATTGGCTAGTTGACCCAATATATCAAAATTATAAGGCTTTTCAAGTCCTGTAGGAGATGACTTCTTCAGTGGCTTGTCGAAGTGGACTTGTTGTTTGCCTTTGTCAGCTGCTGTTGGTTTGGAAGGAACTGTCTCAACAGGATCATTTGAAGGCTCTTCAGTAGAGACTGGTGTTGGAGCTGTAATCGGAGGGACATCAGGAGTTTCTCCAGGAACGTCAGCATAATCTTTCAGATATATTTTTCCTGACCGAGTTCCAGCATGAACTTCGACTTCAGATTCCGGTTCAGGGTCTATAGAAACCATGTTGCAATTCTTTATCTTGCTCTTGGTTCTTTTATGCTTGATGAGAGCTTCATTTCAGAAACCAAGGCCAACACAAGATTGATTATGCCTCATAGTGATGGCTAAAGGTGCTCGGAGTCCTTTGCCTGAGTTTAAACCAGGAGCAGTGGCTAGATCATAACCTATCTTCGCCATTAATTCACGAGATTGTGAACTGTATAGATGAAATGCAGGCTTGTACCTATCTTCAGATTGAGGTACAGATTTTATCTCCGTAGGGAGTAAATTTCCTGCCAAGATGAAAGTAGAGGTTAGATAAAAATCGGGTGTGATACTAGAAGTCACATTGCATGACTTAGTCTTTCCGAGCTTCTTTTTAGATAAAGGAGTCTTCCGAGGAGAAGAGGAAGACGTCTCAAACTCCGTTACTAAATCCGGGTGGATCCATATGATCTCTTCCTTCTTAATTGTGACAGGAACAAGTCCTTCATTCTGTGCTGGTGGGATGTTTACAACTTCGAGAGTTGTTTTAGGGATAGGAACAATCCCACTTTCCACCATTAAAGAAGGAAAGTCACCGAACTGTATTGAAATTACATTTGCTGTGACTGTCTTGTCTTTGGGTGTCAGTGTCACAGCTCCTGATTTGATCATCTCTTGGATCTTTCCTTTTAACACATAGCAAGACCGGATTGTATGACCCAGCATTCTATGATATGGACAGTATTTTGGATGATCTGTCTTGTTGGCTTCATCAGGCTTTTTGATTTCTGGCAATTGAATCTTGTTACCTTTGAGTAAGCATTCAAAGATACCCTGAACATCATCATCGTCGAAAGAATATTCTTCCTTCGACCGAGGAGGTCTCTGTTGTTGATTTGTTGGAGCTGGGGTAGCTTGAGTAGTCTTTACCTCTTGACTACTGCTTTGGAGATTGACTTCAAGATCCTCTTTTCCTTTTCGATTATTGGGTCGAGTATTATTGCTAGCACTCTGATTTGATTCCTTGGGAGCCATTTGTACCCCCAGACCTTTGAAGGTCTCAGCACTGACCTCGGCCGCTTTGGCACTGACGATGAATGAAGGCCAATCTTGGAACTGCGTGGAACCTGTCCACATGCTGATAATTGGTAAGAGATTCGACTTGCAAGTGTCGATAGTAACAGCATCGGGAGTTCCGAGAGGCATTTTAAGGGCTTCTCTTTTGAATCTTTCAATGAAGTCCTCAGTGGTTTTATTATTTTTCTGTTTAATTCTTATGAGGGCTGACATGGTCATGTCATTGAGCCCTTCATAGAACCGTTCAAGAAACATTTGCTTGAAACCGGCAAATGAGGTAATGCACCCGTCAGGAAGACTTCTATACCATTCATAAGCCGTTCCTTTGAGACACCCAACAAACACCCGAGTAAGGAGGGCGTCACTTGGTTGCAGTTGATCAGTCATTACCTCAAAGTGATTAATGAACTGACTTGGGGAGGTTGTCCCATCAAAGAAAGAGATAGTCGAAGGCTTGTATTTAGGAGGATATGATACTTGCTTCCATTCTATCGGGTAAGGTTGCTTGATACCTAACCTTTGTAAACCATCCTTCTGTTTGAATGCCTCGAATTGAGTTCGGAGATTCCTTAACTCTTCAGTAACAATTCCGGAGGATTGTGGAGTTGTAACTTGTTGAGTGTAATTGGGAGGAGGGACTGCAGCATATGTACCACCCCCAGCTCCAGACTGACTTGGAGTGGGTTGTACAGGAACATTAGATTGTACCCCCGGAATAGTAGAGGATTCTGGGTTTGGAACAACAGGAGTATTTAATACAACTGGAGGGGCTGTCTGTTGGACTTGGTGTGTTTGATGCTGAGCTTGCATAAGAGTGTGCATAGCATTCAATGTATCTGCCATAGCTCACAACTGTTGTTCTAAGGAAGAAATCCTTTGTTCATGAGCTTCGGTGCTAGTTGAAGGTTCATGATTGCCATCCACCATGTAAGTAGTAACCATTCGAGGAATAGATGATGAAACAGTCTGTTCTGAATCATCACTGTGTGAGTCAGTATCTTTTTCGGGACTATTTACGGGAGTCAATACTGGAAAGTTGGACTCTCCAAGGAAGTCCTCTGTGATCTCTGGATTACCACTTGGATGAGAAGAAGAAGAGACCCTGGCCAAGGCTCCGGTCCTGGATCGGGTGCCGAGATAAACTCCATCTTCAGAATCTGATATAGCATCAGACCGTATGCTACCCCCAATATTTCTGGAGGTCATATTGACAGAAGCATAAAGAGGTTCATCATCATCCAATATTGGTTCATATTGAATCCGTTCGAAAACAGATCGTCTTTTTGGTGAACAACAACACTGAATCACAACCCGAGGTTGGAAGTTGCAACCATGCTTTTCATGGCAAATATGAGCAATGTCATGGCCAGATGGAGTGTCAATTCTCCGTTTATTTTGCAAATACTCCCGGAGATCTGTAGGAACAGATTGGAAAGTATTTGAAGATAGTTTCTGTGTAGAAACTTGTCTTTTGTTCTTCTGTCTTCTCGGTTCTTGAGTGTATAAAGACTGATTAATTTGAGCCACATAGTTCTTGGCATATTCTGCATCAGAGTCTAGTATACTTGTCTCAGTGGAACCGAGATGATTCTGGTTAAGCTTGTTACGAAGATCCGTAGGAGATATGACTTTGGTATCAGTCTTGGATACTTGTAATTTGCCTTTCTCAGATCGAAAAATTTTAAGAGAAGGAAGATGGGTATTATTCCGACTAGGAGTCGGTAATAATCCATCTTTAGAGGAAGTAGCCAAAAGGCGTTTTCCTTTGTTTGATCTAGTAAAAGTACTAGTCAAATTAACTCCAGAGGTAAAGACCTTAGGAGTAGAGGAGTTGACTAAAAAGTCTTTCTCCTTGGTTGGTATAAGATGTGCAGGTTGTGGAGAATTATTTGTATGTTCTGTGGAAGAGAACCCCCAGCCTGACTTTGAGAAACAGTCAGAGGACTGTATCTGTTAGCATACGCTGACTTCAGTTTGGACTTCTGGTCATACGCTGCCTTTTTATTAGCATACGCTGGCTTTGGCTTAGTGTACGCTGCCTGATGTTGGCTTTTGTATGCTGTCTTTGCCGTACGCTACCCTTTGACTGCCATACGTGCAGAGTCATTAATGGCTAAAGAGCCGACTGCTGTTGTAAGAGTAGAGGGAGAAGAGACTTTGACATGTCCAGAGATGGTTTTCCTTGGACACGCTGACTTGGGTAAAGAATCCACTTTGTCAGCGTGACTAGGAGAAGCCACTGTTGCCGTGTTCAGAGAAGTCGAAGTGTACTTCGTTGAAGTTGAAGACGTGTTCTTGTCAGCATGAGAAGTGACAGAAACGTCTTGGGCTGTTGAAGAAGACTTAGGGACATAGACAGAGTGTCCCTTCTTCTTGACAGCAGAAAGAGCGGAGGAAGCAGTTCGGCCCTCCTTCGTCTTGAGCATTTCTTCGTAAGCAGATTGGTCGAATTGTACGACCATCGTCTTCTTCGTCGAGCCGATCGACGAAGTATCGCATTGAGTTGTTGCTATCTCGTTGGAGGAGACAGTTTTCCCCAGCAGAGTCGCCAATTTGTTTTCCATAAATAAATTCACTTTATTTATTTTGTATCTGAGAAAATTACAACTGTAGAAATTTAATCTAGAAGACGATTACTTTATCCCTTGGACGATGCGATGAAGAAAACTCGAACTTTGAAGAACTTGGACAGCAACTGGGCAATCTCTCTGTTCTCTCCGAAATTGACTGTGTGTCTGATGAAGATGAAGAAACTCTCTTTTATAGAGTTCTGGATAACTGTTCTGAAGCATACGCTCAGTCAGTTACTTGACGTGTGCATAACTGCAGGGATGCGTGGCGAATTCTGGTGAAGACATGTTGGAGTGCGGTTGAGAGTAGTGGAATATATCTAGGAGAGATTGGTGGCATGGATGCCACGTTGCATAACTTCTGAATAACTGAGTAACTGAGTACAGGACACGTAAGAACGTGTGTTGACTGTACATTGAAAGTCATCCTGGATGCCTTTGCTGTGATACGCTGTCTTTGAAGAAGAGTCATACGCTAGCTTTTGAAGGCACATGTCTTGCATACGCTGACTTGGGCAGCATAGAGCCATAGAAGGCTGATACGCTTACTTTATTAGCGAGGAGTCGTATGGGGTCCATACGCTCACTTGGCTGGGAAGGAGTCGTATGGAGTCCATACGCTCACTTAGTAAGGAGTCGTATGGAGTCCATACGCTCACTTAGCAAGGAGTCGTATGGGGTCCATACGCTCACTTGGATGGGAAGGAGTCGTATGGGGTCCATACGCTCACTTAGCAAGGAGTCGTATGTGGTCCATACGCTCACTTGGATGGGAAGGAGTCGTATGAGGTCCATACGCTCACTTGGTGGGGAAGAAGCCGTGTGGATTGAGGGAGTAAACACGTGGCTGTTCTCCATCTTCTCAAACACGCCATATCTTCAAATACTGACAAATATTTCTTGAGCATCGTGCTGCAGATATGATGGCTGACAGACTGTCAGAAATGACAGTAATGATGGCTCTTTATTTATGATGGCTGCTGAGCTGTCCTCGTAAGAGACAAAATCCTTTCTCGAAAACCTATACGACGGCTAATCTTCATAGGGCAGCTGTCTTTGCACGAAAGACGAAGTGTCAGATTCATCCTTCATTAAATACATGCTGTGCTGTTATCTCAAGAAATATTAAAATATTCACTGAGCGTACGGCCTTTAGATGAGCGTATGGCCTTGGCTGAGCGTATGGCCTTGAGCGTATGGCTTTGACTGAGCGTATGGCCTTGAGCGTATGACTTGGGCTGAGTCTTATGTCAGCGTGTCATAATTTTCACACCCTACAGATTATACTACTTTGGAATTATTCACATGTCTACTTCTACTCCCCCGTTTCCCCAATCAATACACAAGGATCTAGACAAGTTACGTTATTATACATTACTTCACATGAGGCTCATAAATGAGTATACGTGAAGTTATACATGAGGGCTCAGTGAACATGAGAGTACATGATCACATGAGTGCACATGCATAATGGAAGCATAGGAGTACATGATGAAAGTGAAACACACATAACATGAAGTACCCGATGCTTCCGAGGGGGATAACATCTCATGTAAAGATCCATATAGTACCAATCCGTGTTACCAATGTGACAGCATCAAGTAAGTAATCTAGAGCGAGAAAGTAAAGCCTGAACAAGTATGAAACGGTCAAAGAATGTACTCGCCTGATGTATGAATGTCTGTAGAGAATATGCTGTCTGAGGAGAGGTGTCTGGCTCCTGATCAGAGCAACACAAGTCACAATGTATTCTAAATAGTAAAAATGAAGTTTACTATGCATACTACATGATTCTAGGTCAATCTGGTCAAAAGTCAACTCTTGGTCAACTCTGGTCAACTCTAAAAGTCAAACTAGGTCAAACTAGTCAAAGTTAGGTCAACCAATGTCAAACTAGTTAGGATTTAGTCAAACTAGTCATTCTAGGTTAATTCAAGTTCAATCTAGGTCAAGTTTGACCTAATATTGACTTTGGTCAACTCTAGTCAAACAAGGGTCAACTAGTTAGGTCATGGGTCATTAGGTCAATTAGGGTTAGCCCCTAATGGCCATAGGCTAGTAACTTAGACCATAGGCTAATTTCATATAGGTTTCCATATAAACCTATATCTAGAAAGTCACATATATATACATATCTATATGTATAGATATACACAAGTCTATCTACTACATATATATATATCAATATATGTATACACTATATATAATACAAATCACACACACATATATATATAAAGACACATATATATATAATAACATATATAACATATATAGATAGTGAGAGAGGGAAATGAAGAGAGAGAGTGAATTAGAGAGAGAGAGAGAGATGGAGTGATACTGATACAATGGGGGGGGGGTGTTTCCAGTTTCCTGAACTGGAAACCAGACCACACACACACACAATAACACACACACACCTATATATATACATATGTACACACATGTATATACCCCTAAATTCTACCTACACACACAAACACATACACTATGTATATACCCTATATACACAGATATTTATATAAAGAAATAACATCAAAAATCATTTTGAAATTGGATTTAAATAACTGGAAAATACCAAAAATCAGAAATCCAGTACACAGTGCACTCGAGCAATGGGTAAACCCAAACCCGAGTCAAAAAAATGACCTAAGGTCCAAAATCCTAGGTTGGTAAACGTGTCCCCCAGTGTCTCCTAGTGTCTAGGGTGCCTGAGTGTCCATCTTGACACGACACGACGTGTCAAACTTAGGAAAACCCAAATCGGGTAAATCTGGACACAGTGAATTGTCACCGCGTCGTGCACGCGTGTAACTCACTCTAGGACACGACACACACACACACACGTGTCTCGTGCTCGTGCTAGAAAGTGCGCCTGGAGGTTGTGCACGTGTCCAAGTGCCTGCCCCGTGTCCATGTCACTCCAGGACACGATACGAGGTCCGTATCAGTCGTGAAAAACATGACTGATACGCGTGTTCAGACCGCGTCGTGCACGTATTCAAGTGCCTCGTGTTCGCGACACAGGACACGACACGTCTCGTGCTCGTGTCCATGTAGGGGTGAGCATATAACGGTTGAAAACCGAAAACCGAACCGAACCGAACCGAAATATGACAAACGGTTCGGTTTTTCGGTTATCGGTTCGGTTTACGGTTTAAAATTTTGAAAATTTGAAATAACGGTTCGATTTTCGGTTCTTCATCCGAAAAACCGAACCGAACCGAAAACCGATTTAGATTTAGTAATTTATCAAACTATCCACAATATACATATACTAATGTTTATTAACCCCTAACTGAGCGCACTCTCTTCTCCTATTCTATGTCGGTGCTTCTTTGAGCACTCTCTTTATCTACCATCAATCTATATATACTAATATATTTCACTCTATGTAATATAACAATTCATAAATACAATAATGTCATATATTTTTTTAAAATTTGTTATTTAAACAGGCTCATTTTGCTAAAAACTTGAAGGCCATGCACATTGGCCCATGAAACCGAACCGACCGAAAACCGAACCGAATTAATTCGGTTCGGTTTTGTTCGGTTTTTATAAAAACGGTTCGGTTTTCGGTTTTGAGAAATACGGTTTACGGTTATTTCGATTTTCACATATTCGGTTCGGTTTGAACCGAATCGAACCGATGCTCACCCCTATGTCCATGTGTTCGCCCAAGGGTAGGCTACCTCCTCGTGTCATCACGAGATGCCCATGTGGCGTGTCCGTGCGACACGACACATGCAAAGTGTCCACTGTGCAGTGTGCACAGTTCAGTGTAAATCTCGTGTTCGTGTCAGAACTTCCTCGACACGACACGAGAAGCCGTGATACTTGAGCGGGGGCATGTCAGAGGTTGCCCCCACCTCTGTGCCAAATGGTACGTGTCTACGTGGCATGAGGAGAGAGAAAACAGGGTCGAGTAGCAGGGGATTTTTCGTGTCTGTGCACAGTGTAAAAACGTGGGTTCGTGTCCGATTTGGACACGAAAAAGAATCTAATTTGTGCTCAGTCAAGTGGGTACATGTTCTACTAGTCTAGGGCTACAAGAATATGTAATTTGTTTTACAAAATATTGAAATTCATTTCTTTGTGGCATTTTAACAAACACAACTTTTCAAACATGTATACGTGTCCGATACGGACACCAAACCAACCCTAGATTTCACCAAACTTGTCCCACAGCTAGGGTAGACCTATATGCATGCATTTATGAAGAAAAAAAAATAGAATATTAACTAAGTTTATGGGTATTTACCTATTGAGTGAAAACTCAAGTTTTTCAAGAAAAGGAGGGGGGTGTGTCCTATCCACTTGGTGATGCCCAAAGCTTGTGAAATCTGGATTGCTAGCCTCCCTTAGCACCCTTGATGTTGTAGGGTCCCAATGCAAAAGGCTAGAGTGAATTTAGATCAAAAATGATCAAGTTATGGTGGTTTGAAGGTAGAGGATTTTCTAGGTTTTTGAAACATGTAGATTGGTGTGTAAAGGGTTGATATGGTTAAATAGGAAGGGGTAGTGCTAGGGGGGTACCCTTTGGCCGGCCATGGCAAGGGGGGGGGGGTGTCCTTGGCCTTTCTTCAAGGTGAAGGCAAGGACTTTCATGCCAAAGTATTGATCTTTTGAGGGTTTTGTGGAAAATATCTAATAAAGTGCATTCTAAGATATTTCCAACCTTTGACTAAAAGTAATTATCTAACCCCTTAACATTCTAGGTTAGTAACTAATCTCTAGATTAGGGTAAACTAGGTTAGGGACTAACATGGTACTTAACAATAATTAAAATAATATTAAAATCACATAATTCCAAATAAAATCTAGTAAATTACCAAAATACCCTTTTAGGCTAAAATCACTAATTTGATGTTCTAAGCCTATGGCTAAGCTCACATGGTCATGGTAAACTTCTAGGTTAAGGAATAACTAGGGTTTCCTTAGTTTAACCCCCAATTCACAAATCAACCAATTAAATGGTTTACACTAGCCAAAAATCATCTAAAATCATAACATGCATTAATTATCCTTAATAAAAGATTATAAATACAAAACTTCAAAATTATCCTAATTTCAGAAATGTGGGTGTTATAAGTCTACCCTCCTTAAAATAATTTCGTCCTCGAAATTTAAAGACGAAACTGAAACTGATGAGAAGGATAGAAAATCATACCTCAAGGTACAAATAGATAAGGGTATCGCTCGCGCATCTCATCCTCTTGTTCCCAGGTGGACTTTCCTGGAGAATGATGCCTCCATGCGACACGAACCAATGGTATCGTCTGGTTCCTCAATGCCTTCTCCCGTTGATCCAGAATCTCAACAGGCTGCTCTGGATAACGAAGAGTAGGTCCCACATCGATCTCGGAATGATCAAGTACATGGCTAGGATCTGCCACGTACCGTCTCAACTGCGACACGTGAAATACGTTGTGGACTCCCTCCAATGCTGGTGGTAAGTCTAGCCTGTAAGACACGTCACCGACTCACCCGCTGATAACGAAAGGGCCGATGAAACGCGGGCTAAGCTTCCCACCTCCACCAAAACGTATAGTGCCACGTGTCAGAGATATCCTCAAAAATACCTGGTCTCCAACCTAATCACAAACAAGGTCTCAATTTAATTATGATAATCAAATGTGGTTAACAAAACATAAATAAGACAACCTAATTTTAATCCTATCTTTAAGCTGTACCTCAAACTCCAAAGGTCTGCGGTGGCTGTCGGCCCAGTGCCGATGTCTGTCCTGCGCCACACGAAGTCGATCTCTGATGAGCTTCACCTACTCTGCTGCATCTACAACCATCTCAGGTCCCAATAAGGCTCGCTCCCCAATATCATCCCAAGACAAGGGTGTACGACATCTACGCCCGTACAGTGCCTCGAAGGGTGACATCTCAATGCTGGCCTGAAAGCTGTTGTTGTATGCAAACTCTACTAAGTACAGGTGACTCTTCCAAGATCCTCCAAAGTCCAGGACACAAGTCCGCAACATGTCCTCCAGTGTCTGAATGGTCTGCTCTGACTGTCCGTCTGTCTGAGGGTGGTATGCAGTACTAAACTTGAGCTGAGTACCCAAGCTAATATGTAAGCTCCTCCAAAAATGTGAAGTAAAACGGCTGTCCTGGTCCGATACAATGCTCACTGGAACTCCATGAAGTCTGACTATCTGCCTCATATACATCTCCGATAGCTTCTCGGTAGACAAACCCACTTTGAATGGCAAAAAGTGGGCCGATTTGGTTAACCTGTCTACGATGACCCAAACCGCGTCCTTCCCTCCAGGAGTACGTGGCAATCCCGAAACAAAGTCCATCGTGATGTGCTTCCACTTCCACTCCGAAATGGGCAATGGCTGTAACAGTCCTTCTGGCCTCTGCCTCTCTGCCTTTACCTGCTGACAGATCAAACACCTGGCTACGAAGTGTGCTACCTCGCACTTCATCCCACTCCACCATCCATGCTCTCTCAGATCCCTATACATCTTGTTGGCTCCCGGATGTATAGAGTACTGAGAACGGTGGGCCTCCTGCATAACCTGCTCCCGAAAGTCTCCACTGGGCACACACAGTCTGGAACCGTGCCTCAATGCGCCATCCCCTGCAAGAGTGAACTCATCGTCCGCAAATCCTGCTCTGACCTGCTCCCTGATACATCGTAGAGAAATGTCATCGAACTGAGCCGACTTGATCCTATCAATCAAGTTCAACTAAATCTGGAGGCACCACATCTGTATCTGCACTCCCGGCATAATCACCTCGATCCCAAGGCTCTCCAAGTCGGCTAACAAGTGACGATCCATCGTCAAACACATAGCTGTCAGATATCTGCTCAAAGCATCGGCAACTACGTTGGCCTTCCCTGGGTGATACTGCAGCAGAATATTAAAGTCCTTCATCAGGTCCAACCACCTGCGCTGCCTCATGTTGAGCTCCTTCTGCATAAATACGTATTTCAAGCTCTTGTGGTCTGTAAATATCTCCACACGCTCTCCATACAAATAGTGTTTCCACAGCTTCAGAGCAAAGATAACTGCCGCCAACTCCAAATCATGGGTAGGGTAGTTCTTCTCATGGGGACGTAACTGCCTGGAAGCATAGGCAATCACCTTCCCATGCTGCTGCAAGACACAACCCAAACCCTTTCCCGAGGCGTCACTGTAGATAGTGAACCCGCCTGATCCTGATGGCAATGTCAGAATCGGGGCTGTCGTCAACCGCTTCTTCAACTCATCGAAAGCAGCCTGACACTCCTCTGACCAGATAAACTCTGCGTCCTTCTGGGTCAGCCTAGACAACGGCTCTGCAACCCGGGAGAAATCCTGGACGAATCTCCTGTAGTAGCCTGCCAATCCCAGGAAGCTCATGATCTCTGCCACTGATGTCGGTGCTGCCCAAGCCTCAACTGCTGATATCTTCCTTGGGTCTACTGAGATCCCATCTCCAGTCACCACATGACCCAGGAAGTCAACTCTGTCCAGGAAGAACTCGCACTTCGAGAGCTTGTCGTAAAGCTGCTCCTGCCTGAGAGTCTCCAGGACCACTCTCAAGTGCTCCTCATGCTCCTCCTCTGTCTTCGAGTACACCAGGATGTCGTTGATGAACACCACCACGAACTTATCTAAGTACTAGTGGAACACCTTGTTCATCAAGTTCATGAACACCGCCGGGGCATTAGTCAACCCAAACGGCATCACCATAAACTCGAACTGGCCGTACCGCGTCCTGAACGCCGTCTTCAAAATATCCTCCCTCTTCACCTTTACTTGGTGGTAGCCTGACCTCAGATCGATCTTCGAGAATACCCGAGCTCCGCTCAACTGATCGAAGAGATCGTCGATCCGCGACAGTGGATATCTGTTCTTGATCGTCAGACTGTTGAGTGTCCTGTAGTCGATACACATCCGTACCGACCCATCCTTCTTCGGTACAAAGAGTACCGGTGCACCCCAAGGTGAAGAACTAGAGCGGATGAAGCCCTTATCCTACAACTCATCCACCTGCTTCTTTAATTCTACCAACTCGCTGTTGTTCACTCGATAGACATGCTGAGAAATCGGTTCCGCACCTGGAACCAGGTCTATCGAGAACTCAACGTCTCTGTCTGGTGGAAGCCCAGGCAACTCCTCTAGAAATACGTCTATGAACTCAGCTATCAATGGATGTGGAGCTGGCTGCTCCTCGACCGAAACTCCGCAGAAAACTCCAAGTCTGCTCTGCCTGCCGTCGGGAATATACAAACTCTGGCTCTCCTGGCGCTCTGAACAGAACTTTACCCCCGCGGCAATCTATGCTGGCGTGGTGTCTGCTCAACCAATCCATACCGAGCACAATATCGTAGTTCGGTAGTGGCATTACGAGCAAACACACATCCAACTCTCGGCCTCCCAAAACTACTCTCCGTCCCTTGCAAACATCACGAACGAGGATAATGTCACCCCCAGTCGTGATCTTGCAAGTCCTAGGCAACGATTCAGATATAACATGATGTCTAATCGTAAAAGATACTGATACAAAGCTATGAGAAGCCCCAGAATCGAACAATACAAAAGCTGGAATAGAGTCGAGAAGAATAGAACCTGCTATCAGCTCTCCAGTAACCTCAGCATCCTCTGCTGCCATGGCGTAAGCTTGCCCCTGCTGTCCACCCCTGGCCTGATGCTGGTGCTGGGTGAACCTCTGCTGCTGAGTCGGCAAAGGTCCCTTCTGTTGCCTTGTCGGAGCCTTGGCTTAACCTTCCTGAACTGGTCGTCCCGAAGACATGGGACACTCCCTCAGTTGGTGGTCTCCAGAACCAATAGTAGACACCTGCCAAGCCTCTTTCTGCAGTCATTCCATCCATGACCCTGCTTCTTGCAGAAAGTGCAACTGACGACCTGCTGTCTGGGTGCCTGCTGCTGGTGCCTCGGCTGCTGCTGCACCTGCTGGAACGGCCTCTGCTGCTGGAATGGCCTCTGCTGCTGGTGCTAAAAATGAGGCCTCTTGGCCTGTCCTCCACTGCTGCCAGCTCCTTGAGTGTCGTGGCCCCTCTTGAGCTTCAGCTCAAGATCATCCTCAGCCGCCATCGCTCCTGCCAGGATCTCCTCAAAAGTGGCATTCCTGTCACTCTTGGTCAAGGACTTGACCTCCTTGACCAAGCCCTTCCTGAACCTCCTCGCCTTCGCTGTCTCGCTAAGGCCCTCCACAAATCTGCTCAACCGACAAAACTCACCGGAATACTCCTCTACAGTCTGGTTCCCCTGAACCAGGTTCTCGAACTAGGTCTCCAAGACACCGACTGTCTGATCCGGGAAAACTTCCCCTTGAAGAGATCCTTGAAAGCTCCCCATGTCTGCCCTGGAGTGCCTACTCTCGGGTCCGTCTGATACCAGGTACGGGCAAGATCCCGCATCTGGCTGGTTGCTGCCTTTATCTGGAGTCCGGCTGGTATCTCCGCCAGTCGGAAGATCTTCTCAATGTGCTCAATCCAGTCATCAGCATAAAGAATCTCCTCTGTCCCCAAGAAGTCTCTGGGGTTCATCTTCTTGAAGTCCTGAATGCCCGGAATCCTCTGCTGTCGCGGCTGTCCCAATTCTCCCTGTGGCTGGACAACCAACCTCTCCACCGTCGCTCTAGCCAGCTGATGGACCTCATCTATGCCCCTGGTAAACTCCGTCATATGACGCTGCTGCTAGGCCTGCTGCGTCTCTAGGAAATGCTGGAAGTATGCAAACATCTGTACAGCATCCACTAATCCAGATGACATCGGCGGCTGGAACTGCGGCTGGTGCTGCTGAAACTGTGGCTGACGAAACTGCGGGGGAGGCATGTCTGGGGTAGCTGGGATGGTCCCCCGAATAAGTAGAGGTGCACCCCCAAATGTGGCAGAAGCTCCCACATGAGCTGGAGTAAGGGGAGCTGCAGTCTCTGGGTCCTGGTGAGCTGGACGAGAGGTGGCAGACCTCTCAGTGGTGTCACCTGGACCGAGACGCTGCGATCGTGTCTCCACCATCCTGAAGACAGATCAACAAGTAAATCAATACGGAGAAGAAATGATATAGTCAAAGGGGACAGTTTATTTCAAAAGAAAAACAATATCAGCAAGAATTTAGATAGCAGGGATTTAGATAAGAGTTTTTTCTAATGTGATTGAGTACCTCAAAACTACATTCTATTTCCTACCGCAGGCTGTGGCGATACTCTAGTTCGAATACCACCACATAAACACGACCTGCATGGGCCACCACTAAAAATGTGTCACGACCCGCACCCTAGAGTAAGGGCACGAGACGTGGGTACGTCCAGCCTACGCCGCAGTGTCGGCGGTAGAACGCTGTCCTAGGTCAATCATCTAACAATATAAAGGTACCTGTACAGTATATACTCTCCGAATGGAGGTGACATAACAATATACAGTCTCAATCACATCTAAGGTAGAAGAATGAAAGACAGAAAGATAGATAGATAGTAACTCAAAGAGAACAGTACAATAGATGAAATAAGTCTAAGTGTCTAGGATAACATAACATCCAGAATATCAACCCAATATACAAAATAAGTCTAAGGGTCTATACATCTCATCATCTCAAAATACAACTCAGAATGTGAGACAAAATAATAATATGAAATGACTGTCTAGCTAAACTAGCCTAGACTACTGGGGCAACATCCTCAGCTGCAGGTGGATCTTGCTGAGGGTCCTCAACACAAGTGTCATCTAGTCCTGCTCCATAATATGTAGTCATCCATGCCTCATCCTCATCCTCTGTAATATTTTCAACAGGTCCAGTCAGGACAGGAACGAGCACAATACATCTCACACAGTTCATATCAGGTTAGGAAATACGATACATGCAATAGAGTAAAATACAGGAAGTGCTGAAAGAAAATATACGCTGTAAAAGAGATAGCTTGTAAAGAAAATATCTACTGTATATAGAGAACTGTAAGTGGCTAGTGATGTAGAGTACAAGATAGGCATGTGAATGGCTAGAATTTATACATGATTATACTACTGAGTTTATACATGATTACACTACTTTGGAATTATTCACATGTCTACTTCTACTCCCCCGTTTCCCCAATCAATACACAAGGATCTAGACAAGTTACGTTATTATACATTACTTCACATGAGGCTCATAAATGAGTATACGTGAAGTTATACATGAGGGCTCAGTGAACATGAGAGTACATGATCACATGAGTGCACATGCATGATGGAAGCATAGGAGTACATGATGAAAGTGAAACACACGTAACATGAAGTACCCGATGCTCCCGAGGGGGATAATATCTCATGTAAAGATCCATATAGTACCAATCCGTATTACCAACGTGACAGCATCAAGTAAGTAATCTAGAGCGAGAAAGTAAAGCCTGAACAAGTATGAAACGGTCAGAGAATATACTCGCCTGATGTAGGAATGTCTGTAGAAAATATGCTGTCTGAGGAGAGGTATCTGGCTCCTGATCAGAGCAAACAAGTCACAATGTATTCTAAATAGTAAAAATGAAGTTTACTATGCATACTACATGATTCTAGGTCAATCTGGTCAAAAGTCAACTCTTGGTCAACTTTGGTCAACTCTAAAAGTCAAACTAGGTCAAACTAGTCAAAGTTAGGTCAACCAATGTCAAACTAGTTAGGGTTTAGTCAAACTAGTCATTCTAGGTTAATTCAAGTTCAATCTAGGTCAACTAGGTCAAGTTTGACCTAAGGTTGACTTTGGTCAACTCTAGTCAAACAAGGGTCAACTAGTTAGGTCATGGGTCATTAGGTCAATTAGGGTTAGCCCCTAATGGCCATAGACTAGTAACTTAGACCATAGGCTAATTTCATATAGGTTTCCATATAAACCTATATCTAGAAAGTCACATATATATACATATCTATATGTATAGATATACACAAGTCTATCTACTACATATATATATATATCAATATATGTATACACTATATATAATACAAATCACACACACACACACACACACACACACACACACATATATATATATATATATATATATATATATATATATATATATATATATATATATATATATATATATATATATATATATATATATATATATATATATATATAATGACACATATATATATAATAACATATATAACATATATAGATAGTGATAGAGGGAAATAATGAGAGAGAGTGAATTAGAGAGAGAGAGATGGAGTGATACTGATACAATGGGGGGGGGGGGTGTTTCCAGTTTCCTGAACTGGAAACCAGACCACACACACACACAATAACACACACACCCCTATATATATACATATATGTATATACATATGTACACACATGTATATACCCCTAAATTCCACCTACACACACACAAACACATACACTATGTATATACCCTATATACACAGATATTTATATAAAGAAATAACATCAAAAATCATTTTGAAATTGGATTTAAATAACTGGAAAATACTAAAAATCAGAAATCCAGTGCACAGTGCACTCGAGCAATGGGTAAACCCAAACCCGAGTCAAAAAAATGACCTAAGATCCAAAACCCTAGGTTGGTAAACGTGTCCCCCAGTGTCCCCTAGTGTCTAGGGTGCCTGAGTGTCCATCTTGACACGACACGACGTGTCAAACTTAGGAAAACCCAAATCGGGTAAATCTGGACACAGTGAATTGTCACCGCGTCGTGCACGCGTGCAACTCACTCTAGGACACGACACACACACACGTGTCTTGTGCTCGTACTAGAAAGTGCGCCTGGGGGTTGTGCACGTGTCCAAGTGCCTGCCCCATGTCCATGTCACTCCAGGACACGACACGAGGTCCGTATCAGTCGTGAAAAACATGACTGATACGCGTGTTCAGACCGCGTCGTGCACGTATTCAAGTGCCTTGTGTTTGCGACACAGGACACGACACGTCTCGTGCTCGTGTCCATGTGTTCGCACAAGGGTAGACTACCTCCTCGTGTCATCACGAGATGCCCACGTGGCGTGTCCGTACGACACGACACGTGCAAAGTGTCCACTGTGCAGTGTGCACAGTTCAGTATAAATCTCGTGTTCGTGTCAGAACTTCCTCGACACGACACGAGAAGCCATGATACTTGAGGGGGGGCATGTCAGAGGTTGCCCCCACCTCTGTGCCAAATGGCACGTGTCCACGTGGCGTAAGGAGAGAGAAAACAGGGTCGAGTAGCAGGGGATTTTTCGTGTCTGTGCACAGTGTAAAAACGTGGGTTCGTGTCCGATTTGGACACGAAAAAGAATCTAATTTGTGCTCAGTCAAGTGGGTACATGTTCTACTAGTCTAGGGCTACAAGAATATGTAATTTGTTTTACAAAATATTAAAATTCATTTCTTTGTGGCATTTCAACAAACACAACTTTTCAAACATGGATACGTGTCCGATACGGACACCAAACCAACCCTAGATTTCACCAAACTTGTCCCACAGCTAGGGTAGACCTATATGCATGCATTTATGAAGAAAAAACAGAATATTAACAAAGTTTATGGGTATTTACCTATTGAGTGAAAACTCAAGTTTTTCAAGAAAATGAGGGGGTGTGTTCTATCCACTTGGTGATGCCCAAAGCTTGTGAAATCTGGATTGCTAGCCTCCTTTAGCACCCTTGATGTTGTAGGGTCCCAATGCAAAAGACTAGAGTGAATTTAGATCAAAAATGATCAAGTTATGGTGGTTTGAAGGTAGATGATTTTCTAGGTTTTTGAAACATGTAGATTGGTGTGTAAAGGGTTGATATGGTTAAATAGGAAGGGGTAGTGCTAGGGGGGTACCCTTTGGCCGGCCATGGCAAGGGGGGGGGGTGTCCTTGGCCTTTCTTCAAGGTGAAGGCAAGGACTTTCATGCCAAAGTATTGATCTTTTGAGGGTTTTGTGGAAAATATCTAATAAAGTGCATTCTAAGATATTTCCAACCTTTGACTAAAAGTAATTATCTAACCCCTTAACATTCTAGGTTAGTAACTAATCTCTAGATTAGGGTAAACTAGGTTAGGGACTAACATGGTACTTAACAATAATTAAAATAATATTAAAATCACATAATTCCAAATAAAATCTAGTAAATTACCAAAATATCCTTTTAGGCTAAAATCACTAATTTGATGTTCTAAGCCTATGGCTAAGCTCACATGGTCATGGTAAACTTCTAGGTTAAGGAATAACTAGGGTTTTCTTAGTTTA